>ML677386.1:1015311-1257996 GCA_007922305.1 Dermatemys mawii
GTCACTCTGCCCGCAGCACCAACGCCTCCGCTAGTCGACAGACAGCTGTGCCACGCCGGTCACTCTGCCCGCAGCACCAACGCCTCTGCTAGTCGACAGACAGCTCTGCCGCGCCGGTCACTCTGCCCGCAGCACCAACAACTCCGCTAGCCGTCCTGCTAGCCGACACACAGACTGCTCTGCTGCACCAGCCACTCTGCACTTTTCTCAGGCCCCCCCTACTTAAGACAGTGCTCAGTGATTTCTTTAGCTCTTAGGTGATTTCAGCTCTTAAGTGATTTCAGCATACAGTAGGGGAGCCTTAGTGCAGGTGCACCAGTGAGCCCAAAGCAATTTTCAGCTCAGCAGCCTGAAACCAGGCTCCTAATGGAAGCAAAAATTCAATTCTGACATTCCACAGTGGAGAGAGGCAGGGTGCAATAGGCCTGGGAGGCCCTCAGACAGCACTCTCACCAAAAGGTATAGGTGCTTGTCCACCACCTCTCTCGATGTCACAGTGTTCTGAAACGCATGGCCCTTGCCCACTGAGTGCTACCTAGATGATGGCGAGTCCCTCCATCATAACAAGGGCCAAGTACATGTCCATAGTCCTTCATTCACATAATCACAGTAACATCACTTTATCATTCCTGCCCCAATAACATAGAAACTGGGGCTCCCTCATCAGCCGAAGTGGCCATGTGGGCTGCTGTGGGCTCAGGCTAGGCGCAGTGGGTGTGTCTATGCAAATTGATCAGCCCCAGAATTATTTTCTAAGACTCACTGCAATTCCCATAGTTCGCCACCAGATGCCAGAATATATCTCATTCCTGACACTGCTTACACTTTAATCACAAGAACAGTAAGTCACTCTAATGGAACTATTCCTATGAGTGCAATCACTCATTAGTGTAACTGTTTACCGGATTGGGCCCTAAATTAGGAGAATTCATCCAATGCGGGAGTCAGTTTAATTTACCTCCTCTAACATAATATCTTCTGTCTGAACAGAGTACTAGAGAACTGTTTACCTAGCACTGAAAATAAAATAATTGTCTGAATACTGACACTGCTATTTTTTGGCAAAACAGAAGGTACTCCCAGGCATATAGACAACTTGGCCATTGTTTACACCTGAAACATCTACAGAAGGTAGAGATTATGGATGAAGATTGTGTGTCCAATACTAGTATTTGTTAGATCAGCTGCCTACAATACTGTTCATCATGAAGGCCAAGATTTTTATAAGCATCTATTGATCAACTGAGTTAGCACACTCCAGTTTTGGGGACGCAAATTGATCCATTTTAAAAAGCCCTGATTTTTAGATGAATGTTCAGCACTTCCTCAAAATCAAGCCTTTTTAGGGTGTCTCTGGATGCTCACCCCAAAAATGATGCACACAAAATCACTAGTCACTTTAGAAAATCTTGTGGGAAATGCTTACACATGTAGAGCATTCTGGGAGCAGACAGATCTACTCTTGTGCTCTGCTACTTCTTTACTTAATATTCCTTGAAGTTGTTTTTATAAATTAGGCATCAAGCTAGCTAGTTATGAATAGAAATAAAGAATACTGATGTTAGGAAACGCAGTTTTGATAAATGCAGGTTACCGATGTGCTTAATTATTTAGAGAAAAATGGTCAAAGCACTAAAAATCAAGGATAAAAAATGTTCAGTTTATTCATCTCACCTCCCCTCTTTCCTCCAAAATGTTCACATTGTTTCATCTAGAAATTACCTGTTCCAGAAACTTGAATTTTCAACTACTGTAAAAATCAGACTTCTTGCAATAAAAACAGAAAATTAGATGATGGTGCCCATAAAACCTTTTAAGAGATCATTTTAATAGCTACTGTATTCTTTTGGCTAGTATCTACCTAATTTCATGAGGCATGTCTTGTCTTTTCATATGAACTTTTAGAGCCATTTAAATCCATGTGGTTTTCAGGTTAACAGTGTAATGCACTAGTTAAATACAAACAGCTAAAAGCTCTCCTTTTTTCTTTTTCTTCAGAATAAAGATTATGCTCTATTATTGCTATATGCTGGGAAGGTTTGATTAGCCTCTTTTAGTTTGTTCCATCTTTCAGAGTTCTTCATTATGTGATGACATACTTTTCTGTATTGTAATATGTCTCTCTCAACAGCCACATTTACGGAAGTAGGTACTTTAGCAACTAATGAAAAGCACTGACATGATTTTCTGCAAGCCAGCTCATAATCTCAGTCACTAACAACATTAAATATATTTCACTAATGCACAATATTTGGCACCAACAACAAAAGTGGCGGTTAATGGATATGAATCAAAATGGTTCTGATTTGAAAGAGGAACTGAACACGGATACCCACAATTCACTTTTTTCTTCATTTTGACCATCGAGTCATTTGCAAGGGTAATTCAAAACAACCAATTCAAAAATATATCCGGCATAAAGCCAAAGGAAACATAACATAATTTATCTTCTTTTTCAGATATAAACTTGGTCTTGTGATTAATCTTATGATCACTATTTCCTTATTTTATGTATTTGCTCACACTTTGGCAAATTGTTGGTATTTTGTAAAAACACAAACAAAACAGTGGTCGGGACAACTGGGTACCAAAACATTAACAGAAACAGTAACAAGATTTTTTGTCAGCGAACTAAAACATTTTAAAAGTAATAAGGATGAAATAATGTTGAATATGTATTTGAAGAGGATGATGATCTCCCTGTATTAAAAAAAAGTCTAAGAATATAGAAATCTTGAAATAACTGACTTTCATTCCCCAGCAGTATTACTGTAAAAATGAACATTGTTGCTAAACTCAATTACTTATTTGAGGTATTATCTATTAAAAAGGTGCATCCTGGGATATCTTGAATGAACCAGGAAGTGCTGCTGGGTTTCACAGTGCCCCCAAATAATTTTCAATACAGGTAAATTTAAAATTCACTTCTATTCTAACTGCACCCCAATGGGCTCATTAGAGAAGGCACTGAGAACAGAAATCAAGGATTAATTCAATTCTGATGTTAGCTTTATAGTTCATCTTCACCACCGTATTACCCATCACTTCATAGACCAAACAAATTCCTTTCCAACCTTGCCTTCATGCGTATTTACATGAAAGGGATGCTCCAGCACATATCAGAAAATTGAGGATAAGTACACTATGAACCCAAAGAGAATTGGGCTGTGCTTAACTCCCAAACAACAGTTGCTTGTGATCCTGTATGTATAGACTTCAAATCACCATTGCCTTTTCAGAAGTAACCAAGTGTAATTGTTTTGATTTTAGATAAATCCATTAATGAAAACACAATTTTTTACCATAATTCACAAAAGAAGGTTTGTTCTAAGTATAAATATTACATTATAGGACAATTTAGAGACATTGTATCCTGCTCCTGCTCAGTTGAGCAGGGCTGGAGGGGCAGCCCTGTCTTGCTGATATCTCCTTGATATCTCCTTGATATCTCCAAGATAAACATGGGTAAAAGAGAGCTCCTCCACTTCCACTCACCAGCCCCTCCTCATTACCTTCTCAATTGATCACTGTAGACAACACCACCATCCTGCCTGTCACTCAGGCCTGTAATTTAGGCATCAACTTTGACTTGGACCTCACTGTATGTCCTCACACCCATGCTATGTCTAAATCTTGCCAATTTTTTCTGCGTGAGAACTCTTAAAATACAGCCTTTTGTATCTATCCACAAAGCTAAAATGCTCATCCAAGCTCTCATCATTTCGTGTCTCGACTTCTCCTACATCCTCTTCTACAGCCTTGACAAATGCAATCTTGTCCTGCTCATATCCAGTCAGAAAGCTGCTGCACAGATCATTTTTCTTGCCCATTGCTGTGATTATTTCTCCCCTCCTTTAATCCCTCCATTACCTCCCCTTTCTCTATTCCATCAAACAATAACGTAGTGCATGTCTACACTGTTCAGTTCAGTCTACAGTCTTCCATTGTTCAGTTCAGACTAGAGACGTGTGAACTGCAACATGACCAATGTGCTGTGCTGTAACTCCCTTGTGTGGACCCCGTAGGTGCAAACTACAAAGTTCCCAGTTCATGTGATTGTAATCTCACCCCTCGTAGTCTGAACTGTAGACAAATCCACACGCTTCTTGTGTTCACTTTCAGGACCGTTCACAGTCAGTAACGATCTCACCTATCGCCTCTCATTCACTGCCAAGCTGCTAATACTTGCCTCTGAAAAATCCTTGATCCAGCCACCACTGTTCACCAGTTAATTTTTGAACAAGCACCTTCATGCTTTCGTCTATGCTGTCCTTGATACTTGGAAGGTGCTCCCCATAAACATCCACAAAACTGGTTCATTATCCACCTTTCAATTCCTCCCCAAAACTCTTCTCTGCTGTGATGCCTAACAAAAACCTGATCACAGTTAGGCTGCTAGTGTGCAGACCACTTCCTACCACACTGACCTATTTTTCACTTAGAATTCCCTCTGTCTATATGCATCTTTTGTCTCGTGTTTTATAATTATATTGTAAGCCCCTTAGGGCAGGGACCGTTATTTTGTTCAGTGTCTGTACCTTGACTAGCACAACATGGTCCTGGTCTATGACTAGAGTCCGCAGGAACTATGCTAATAAAAATGATAGACAGACAGAAGCTTACTTCCCACAAAAGGAGCATTCTGTAGCAGTCTCTGTGCTCCTTGTGTTCTGGAGAGTACATAGACTACCCATTCCTGCTACCTCTGGGGAGCAAATTGGTGGGAAGGGTGATAGGAAAGCAGGTTCATGGTCTTACCCATTCTGCCCATGCTGGTCTGGGAACCAGCACCAGGCTGCAAAGTATTCTGTGCCAACCTAACATGCAACACAAAGTGCAAAACCTTCTTCCTCAGGGAGCGGCATTAGGAGAATAGGCCTTCAGGCAGATACCGTCTCCTCAGTGCAGAAGGAAGATAAAACTCACTTAGGTATAAATGAGTACTCAATGCATTAAAATATGTAAATAGCTGTGGTTCTACTTTTCCTGCCATGGCACAGAATTAATGATAGCCCAGGGTATCGTATTTGTACTATATCTCATTTCAAATAAAAAATAAAACACATTCATAGCGTTGTGCAACATACAGTGCATCATGGGAATGTGGGTGGGGGAGGGAGGAAGGGAGAGAAGAATCCTGTCAAAAGAACTGTTAAGAACATGAAGTAGAGTGGGCTGAAAACTGGAATTTCTGTCCTGTGGGAAATCCAAAAATTCAAAACTGGTTTTCCTCACAACTTCAGTCAAAAAGTTAACTCTAATTTTTTTGTGAAACTAAATATTCTAAAATATTCATTTCAATCTTACCACAATCTTTTGTTCTGACAAGGTTAAAATATTTTGTTTCAGCTTTATTGTTTTGACAGATTATTATATTATCTTAACAATAAAGTCAAAATATTTTTTACCTGATCAAAATAAAACATTTTGATAACTTCCTGTCAGAAACACTGAAGAAATCAATAAATTCCCTGATTTTTTTTATTTTGTCTTATCATTTGCAGAGAGAAAACTGTTCTATCGTAAAGCTGCGCCCAGCTGTGACAAACACATTGGGAGAAAATCTACTTTGGCAGGAAAGAGGGACCATTAACAGCCCCTAAGGACCCAGGGGATAATTCCCCAAGTATACATAGTGTATTAGTCTGCTATAGGTCTTATACCGACTCCTGACAAGCACCAGCAAGTGTACCGAGGGTGGAGTGGGGGGCAAAACAATATCAATATCTGGCAGCTATAAGTTAAAAGGGGGAGAAATTTTGGCCTCTCAAGCAGTCCAGAATCTGGAGGCCACAAATGTGACTTAAACACACTATTGCAAAATCAGGAGAGACAATATATGCATCATAATAAACCTGACAAACCCCCTATTGGTAAGAATTCAGAAAATTTAGACACTACATTATGCTACCAGAAAATGATAAAAAAAATATGCCAACATCATATAAACATAAAAGCTTGTTACATGGAGGAGGGAGAAAAATTGTTCTCAATCTCTGAGCATAGGGCAAGAAGTAATGGGCTTAAACTATAGAAAAGGCAGTTTAAGTTGGACATTAGGAAAAACATACTGTCAGGCTGGTTAAGCACTGGAATACATTACTTCGGAAGGTTGTCAAATCTCCATCGTTGGAGATTTTTTAAGAGCAGGTTAAATAAACACCTATCAGGGAGGGTCTATATTAGTGGCTCTCGACCTTTCCAGACTATTGTACCCCTTTCAGGAGTCTGATTTGTCTTGCATACCGCCAAATTTCATTTCACTTAAAAACTACTTGCTCACAAAATCAGTTATAAAAATACAAGAGTCACAGCACACTACTACTGAAAAAACTACTTATTCTCTCATTTTTACCATGTAATTATAGAATGTATCAATTGGAATATAAATATTGTACGTATATTTCAGTGTATGGTATATAGAGCAGTATAAATAAGTCATTGTCTGTATGAAATTTCTCGTTTGCACTGACTGTGCTAGTGCTTTTTATGTAGCCTGTTGTAAAATAAGGCAATATCTAGAGGAGATGATGTACCCCCTGGAAGACTTCTGTCTCCCCCCAGAGGTAAACATACCTCTGGTTCAGAACCACTGGTCTAGATAATACCTAGTCCTGCCACAAATGCAGGGAACGGGACTAGACGACCTATCGAAATCATTCCAATCCTACAAATCTATGATTCTGTATATAAATGACAAAAAAAAAACCCGTCTTTTGACCTGAGAAGCCGCCTGTCATTTTCAAGTTAAAAATGGCTTTTTTCTGAAGTTAGAAGGTTGTTGAAAATGGGACTTAATATGGGACACTGGTTTAACCTTAATTATGGTGCCAGTAACCATTCCATAATAGCCCTAGGTGCACTGATGCCATAAGCAATGTCAGGATTTAATGTTCCCAGAATTTTTTCAAGTGGTTTCAGTAGTGCTTAAAAGGTCATGGTGTGGTAGTTAGTGCAAAGCATTCAGTGTTTGGATCTAAAATTCACATGAGTTCAAGAGAGTTCAGATCCAGTGTTCTAGCTCAAGTCTATATCTAATTAAAAGTTCATAGGGTGCATGGGTGTAGACAGGAGACTCACATTTGGGTGCAGGGTAATGGGGATTAAGAACACTCAGTGCTTATACCATGTGCTCAGCTACCTGCATGATCAGATTCAGTAAAAGTAATTTCTAACTAGAGGGATGAGAATTTGAAGGTAGAAGTAGGAGGGAGAAGAGAGGAACATTTTCCTAGCAAGATTTTTTTTTTTGTCAAACATGCTTGAGAATGTTTCATTATGTGAAGTCTATCAGATAAAAAAAATTATAAGGTTGGAAAGCAAGAAGAATCCCAGACAATAAAAAAAAATATGATAAAGCATATGAACTGATTCCCTAAATGTTAGTTTTAATTCTGCAGCTGAATCTCTTGAATTGCTACCCCTTTAAGCAGAGCTCAAAGAATGCAACTATCAGGCTGTTTGCTCTACAGATGGATCCATAGTGGTAGACATACAGCTATGCATAGATGGCACAGATGTTTTCATTTTACTTTTTGTTAGCTTGAAGTCAGATTTTAGGGGGGAGATTACATACAGCTGTTGCACACAGAGAGAATAAAATGTACTGGCACTAATCTCCATCTACAATAGGCTCAGTGCTTTAACCAAAGCTACAAGCACTGGCCTTCGGGTACTTGCTGCTCTACATAAGGGGATGAATGTGCATTCATCCCAGTCTCCAGGCACTCTCACAATAATCACTCACTAAATATTGCTGCCCTAGGTGAATGTTTGTGTAGTCTAATAGCTGTTTCTGAGAACTACTACTATGAAACTTATAAGAATGTGAATAGTATCTGCAGTTACACTCACTAAGATGAAAACTGTAAGTCAAAAATTTCCCCTGTGGTACAGTATTGCACAGCTAGATACGTTATAGGGTTTTAACACTTTACTTAGACTTTCTTTGTTACACTTTTTACACCTCCTCCCTCCTTCTAGTCTGAGTTAATATCAGAATAAGTCATTTTGGATAGAATGAAACTAGTATAGATGGCACCAAACACATTTTTGCATTCACAGACAGCATCTGGTGTAAAATTTGTTAATTCATATGATCTACTGAATGAAAAAAAGGCTTCTAATACAACATTAAGAAGGAAGAGTCAAGATAACAACAAAAACCAGAAAACAGAAAAGCAAACATTCTAGAACGACTAGATCACACTGTACATGTAAAATTTTGTATTATTGTTTTCCTCATTAATTTCTAGTTTAGTATATTTCTGTTTATAATGCTCAACAGAGAACATGAACTACACAAGGTGTTTAACCTAAATGAATTAATGAGACACTAGAAACATTAATTTTAGCATTTCTGGATTTTTAATGAATATTGTGTACATTTAGGATCCAGGGGTGCAGACTTGTACAACTGGCAACAACCCAACAACATAGGTACAACCCTATGGCAATTTCCAATGAAGTAAATGGGGTTCCATATGGGCACTGTGGTTAGCCTGTGTGGATCTCATTCCAGTATCAAGTCTTTAATGCTATATTCCACCTTCCAAAGGCTTATGCATGTGCTTCACTTTGTGCACTTTCAGCAGTCCTATTGACTTGAGTGAGAGCACCTGTAGGGTATAAAGAGAAGCCTAAGTGTAAATCTGCACAGAAACGGGGTCTTATAGGTATGTCTACACAACAGACAGGAACAACTTTTGTAGTCTGGGTTGACAGACTTGTTTTAGTTGAGCTAGGGCTAGCATGCTAAAGATAGCTGTATAGATGTTGCGTTGACATTGCTTTGACGTTGCTCAGCAGTATGTCTGGCAGCCATGTGCAGCCAGACTCACTGCCCAGCCTCACCCGAGCACTGCCCGCGCAGCAGGCTGAGGATCCAGGTGAAGGCGGGGGTGGGGCCAGCGGCAGCGCCCCCAGCTGGAAGGATGAGCCCGTGAGCCAGATGTGGCCTGCAGGCTGTAGTTTGCCCACCCCTGGCTTAGGTAGATCTGTGACATCATTCCAATAAGGAATCCTCCTTAGAAGTGGTATTTCTTTAAAAGGACAGACTGGCAACTCTTACCATTCTGGAGTGCACAGAGACACCATTTGTAAAGGAAGCCATTCAAAATCTACAGTTTAATACCGACACAATGAAGGTTACTGTATATTATGTGTGTGTGTAATATATATATATATATATATATATATATATATATATATATATATATAGTGACGGAGTCAGACCAGAAGGATATAGGAGAGTGTTGGAAGGCAGGTATATTAGTCTCAGGATGTGCAGGTCCTTGTTCCCTGGATAGCCAAACAAAGGCTACTCCAGGCCAATCAAGACACCTGGGGCCAATTAAGAACCTTCTAGAAAGGAGTAGAAACAGCTAGCCTAATTGGGACACCTGAAGCCAATCAGGGACTGGCTGAAACCAGATAAAAACCTCCCAGTTAGTCAGGTGGGCTGTGGGTGTCAGGAGCTGTGGAAGGAAGTTATGCTGTTGGTGAGACTGAGTGTAGGACAACATATCATACTGAAGGAAGGAAGCCCTGAGGTAAGGGTGAAGTGGAGTTTGAAGAAGCAGGGACTGCTGTGGGGAAGTAGCCCAGGGAATTGTATTGTGTTTTGTGCCTAAAAGGTCAGCCATCTTAGCTGATACTATTAGGGTCCCTGGGCTGGAGTCCGGAGTAGAGGGCGGGCCCGGGCTCCCCCCTTTTTTCCATCTTCCATACTGGCCTGTGATGAAGGCAACTCACTAGGTGGTGACTCTTACCAATTATACTGAGAAAGGGAGGTCACTCTGGGGCCTAGATGAGTTTCTGAGGCCCCTAAATCTGCCAGGAAGCGCAGGACCCACAAGTACAGACTTGGAGCTTTGTCACAATATATATCTATATCTATAGATAGATAGATATAGATATAGATATATAACAGTAACATGCAACAAGAATTAAAAATGTCATAGCAATGACTTTAAAAAGTATATGCAACCACGGTGGGAAATTATACACAAATGGTTAATAGGTTTCTTTGTGTATAGACACCCAGATCAGGAACACCATACATGTATGAATATTAAAAAGTACTACTAAATAGATATACCGAAAGTCAAACTTCATTAAAAAAATAATTCCTACAGGTAAGGATAACTCTTTCCTCTTTTTCCATGCTCAGGATCCAATCCTGCAAACACTCATGCACATGAGTAACTTGGCTTGCATAGATTAACTTACTTACATATATACTGTTGTTTGCAGGATTAAGCCCATGAAAACACCTGTTTAGGGGAGTGAGGGAGACTAAGGCCTTGTCTACACTACAGGGAAAATTTGATCTAAGCTATGCAATTTGAGTTACGCCAATAGTTTAGACCTATTTACCGCGGGATCAATACACTATGCGATGTTGACGAGAGATGCTCTCCTGCCGACTCCCCCTACTCTTCTCAAACCGGTGGAATACAGGAGTTGAAGGGACAGTGATCTGCAATTGATTTAGCAGATCTTCACTAGACTCCTAAATAGACCACCGACGCATTGACTGCCGCTCGTCAAGCCCTAAAATAATCTGGTCCTCTTAGCTGTACTTTCCTTTGAGACATTCCCTCTAGGTCTTCTCTTCAGTAAGTGTCACTGCTCTGTGGCTCTGCAGGATGTATGGACCGTTCATGCTCTACTATGTAGAGCATACTCCCCTAGGCAGCAAGTCTTTGACAAAACTTACATCATCTATGTTCAGGGTTTTTTTTTTTTTTAATTCTTAAACTGTCAATGGAGCTATGACAATTCTGTCCTTTAGACTGCAGATTCAAACAAAACCTACACCAGAAAAGGTCCTGTCTCCAACAACTTTACTCTTGCATTTCTTGTGCTAGGCTGAGAGGGGAAAAGTAAGAACTGTATCCTCATGAGCTACCTCAATCCCCAATAAAGAACTGTTGGGAATTACTTAATTTTATTCCTTTTTAAGATGTACCGATTATCAACATGTAGATACATTTACAATAAAACAATGTCCAAAGGCTATGTTTTCCAGTTCTATCACAAGTACCCTTTACTTTTTTAAAAATGCATTGGTAGTGCAAGTCACTTATACTATGATCCTCTTTCTTTTTTCAATACCCTGGATTCAGGGCCGACGCAAGCACTAGGCAACCTAGGCAGTTGCCTAGGGCAGCACAATTTGCGGGGCAGCTTTTAGCCGCCCTCGGCGTCATTTCAGCAGCAGCTCCGCCAAGGGCAGGTACCAGCAGCTAACATGGGGGGCTGCGCGCTGTCCATAATTGGGGTGACGCACTGCAGCTTTCGGCGGCATTTCGGCAGCCATAGCTGCTTCGCCACTGTGAATCACTGGTGGCGATTCGGTGGCAGCTCTAAACGTTGTGGTTTGTTTTGGGTTTTTTTTGCTTTGTCGCCAGGGACTGACTACGACTGTTTCTCATCTGAGTGTCTCCCAGTTCACTTGCTGTACACCAAGTGTTTGACCATTCCCTTGTTGGCAAAATTCCTATTGACCTTAATGGGAGAAAGATTGGATTTGTAATCTTTGCCATCAGGCCCAGTATTACTCCTGCTTTAACTGTTAAATTGAAATCCGTTACAGCACGCTCTTTGGTTATAGATAACTCATTATAATGTACATGCAAACTGACTCTCTTGTGAAATAAGTGAAGTTTAAATTTGTACATTTTTAATTCTGTGATACTAAAATTCATTTAGAAAGGTATATAATTTTTATTAAATATATGTCAAGGCTGATTTAAAAAAAAATCTCAGAACAGAAGGCATTCTCTCTGGTTGATTTACTCTCTGATCCCCTTCTGATCTTATATCTCAGAGAAATCCTGAAGGCATCACTATACAACTCCAGAGTGGAACACCTGCTGTACTCATAAGCTGCTACAGGAAAACTTATTTAAGGGATTAGGAAGAAAAATGTTATTGGATCCCTTTGGTGTTTTTGACACTGAACTTGCATCCTTGATCTTGAATTACACGTATAATGTCATACGCATATATGCTTGATACTCAATACTACTGTGGAAAAAGTTTATCTACTGTAACTCTAAACACTGCCCTGTAGATTATTATTATCTATTATGAGCTTGATTGTTTCTTTAAGGCCCAGCACAGGGATGTATCGCCCCAACAGGACTGCTGGGCGGCATTCTGCCTCAAAGATGTACAAAGCCTCAGAGCAATCAGGGAAAGCATTCACTGCGTCATTCCTTTTGAGGATATAATGCATGTTTCGTCCAATCCCAGCAATCTCCACTAATCACAGTGGGGAAGGAAGGAAGGATCACTGCCAGCTAGGGTAGCTAACACTTCTAGCAAGGAACTGCAATTGTTCCAAAATGGCATTACTCGCTATTTTCTATATGCAATTTAACTGTCTCCTGTCTAAAAAGTTTCAGTCGTGCAATCATGGAACAGAGATAACATGAGAGTTCAGGACCAATCATTTGTCATACCCTCCCTGACCTCCCCCCAGCCCTCCAAGGCATTAGTAAATAGCCAAAGTCAGCCGGTTCAGTGCCAGACATTAAAATGTGTTTGGACAAGCAATTTGATGAACGCTTATAAATAATGAATTATTAGCAGAATGCAGGAAAAGTTTATGTACATTTCATAAACAGGAAATGGGACTAAATCTGATAGAAAATTAATGCAAAACAAAATACTTCAACTCTCTCCAGTTTCTGAAGAAGTAGGTTAATTGCTTAACCTGGGCTAGAACTATGTTTGTTTAGAATATTTGTATTAATATAGATGTTATCATATTGTACGAGAATTTGTCTCAGACTTTCAAAAGGGTGTTTCCAGCAGATGAGTTTTAACTGATTGGGGGAGGCTTTTTTTCAGTCTGAATAAAGTTAAGAGTGTGCTTTGTGGGGCTAACTCCAATATTGGACAATATTTACAAGACATTGTTTAAGAGATCTGTTGATAACCTACTATGAATGGCATCAGAATGTGATTTGGGCTTCCTCCTATAAAAATAAAAAGATGCTATCTACATGTGGCATCCAGGATACACATTTTTAATAGTGTTAAAGTGTAGCATCATGTCTTAATACTAATTCATGTGGAAAGAGATACTGTGGATTAGTACAACTGAACTGTCGTGACAGGGCTGTAGAAAATGCAATTTTTAGATTACAGTGTTTCAAAATATCACAAAAAATGTAGAGGGCAGTCCAAGATGAAAACACTGGGTTTAAGATTAGTCTAGGATGAAAATGTCGGATGAGAGATTTAGTCCTGTGTTTTGAGGATACTGAACTGAGTAAAGTCTGGGTGTAAAATTACTGAAGAGAAAGTATGATGCTCTTGCCTCAAATATTTTGCCTACACCAGCATTGATGGATACTTCAGATCTGAAGATGATTTTCTTGATAATAGTTCTATTGGTAGCAAAGACAGTCATATTAAGATAATGGAAAGACAATGCTGTGCCAGTTGAAGTAGAATGGTTTGCATTCCTGTCCCAGATACATTCCTTAGAATAAGGTTATGTCTACACTAGCACTTTTGTCAGTAAAACTTATGTCACTCAGGTGTGAAAAAACACATCCCTGACGAACGTAAGTCACACCTACAGAAGTGCTTGTGTGGACAGTGCTATGTCAGTAGGAGATTCTCTCCTGCCGACATAACTACTGCTGCTCCTTGGGTGTGGTTTAATTATGCAGATGGGAGAGCTTACAGCAGTGCAGCTGCAGCAATACAGCTGTGCCTCTCTAAGGTCTCTAGCGTAGACATGGCCTAAGCAGCATTTAGATTGGCAGGAATTCTTTCAAGATATAGATGAAGCAAAAGTGGCTCCTTAGAAATTCTTGTAATGCATTGTCATCCTCTACTTGTGTATAGGTTTAGGGCTAAGCTTGAATTATTTTATTAATTATTTTTTCTCAGGTTTGAGTTCTGCAATTTCCATTTTTCAATGATAATTTAGGTTGCGGAGTTAATGTGGGAGAGCTTGGAATGGGATTTTTACATTTGGTATCAAAATGCTCTTGTTTGTTGGGATTTTTTTTAAAAGTGTTTTAAATAAAAACCATGATTTAAAATATTTGTTTCACTGTAAACATAAGGTATAATTATTTTGTAGCTGTGATTAGGAAGCTATTTAATTTCTAATGTACTGTATCCTTTACATTTCTAGAGGAGTGCTGCCTGCTGCGGCAGGTGACATTTTATGACAGTGTTGGTGCAAGTTACAGAGGTGATGCAATCTGCTCACTGTCGCTCACAGCAAGTATTTTTGTTTTTTCTTGCTCTTCATTAGTCCAATATAAACATTATTCAGACTAAAAGTGTAAGTTTGTTGTTTGTCTTTAAAAAGCATAATTATCAATATTAAGACAGGATCCAGTTCTGCAAAAACAATGCATATGAGTTACCCCAATGCTTAAGTCTTTAAATAGATGTTTATATAGTTCTCCCCATTTTACAAGCTCACTTCTGGTAGAACTGGAAAAAGAATCCAGCTCCCAAATATGAAAAAGCCAAATTCCACCAGCGTAATCTTTCAGACTGAATGGGCCAAACCTACATGCTTGCCATGAGACCACATGGTTTCTAGTGCCAGGAATAGAGCACCCTGTCAGACTACATCTTCCATGATTCACCACACTACCCCCTTCATGGATGTCCCTAGCCATGGTGTATCAGGGGAGACGAAGTCTTGCTTGGGAATCTAGTGCATAGAAAAAAATAAGGACATAAACACAGCTGATCTACATCTCCCATGAGACATGATGGCAGCAATTCCAAATAGAATTATTTCGGCTTATGGCCAAAATATTTTGGTTTGGGGGCATTTGTTTTTTTGACAAAAGAAAAAATAATCAATTTTTTCAGAAGACAGGTAAAAAAACCAAAAAAGATTATTTAGTTGAATTTTCTGGTGAAAAACAGTTTTAACAGAAAATTTTCCACCAGCCCTATTACATGGGCAAGTTTTCTTCTGGCATTTTCTACTTTTGAGTGCTTGACTTTTCAACTTTATGTAGCCCAAAGTCCAATGTGCTTCAACAGCAGTTGTGGGAATTACAAGTTGTGGACTACAAACTGCGGCATGTTGGGAGAACTTACTGGTTCCTGCCATGGGTGAACCCTCTGACTCCTCAGCAAGAAGTCTCAGCACTGTCTGAGCTGGAAGCATGTAGCAAAGAAGCAGAAAAGAGGCTGCTGGATGTAATCCCGTTCTATGTTTTTTGCAGAATAAAGCCTTGTTCCTCATTTTTTGTATGAGTGGGTCTGGTCTGAGGTGAACAACACACTGAAGGCTTGTCTACATCATGCAGCTTTTAGTGACAAGGCTGTGTTACACAGCCTTGTCACTAAAAGCCAGCATATGTAAATGCTCTTTGTAGGTACTTTGCTGGCACTTTTGCTGACAAAATACTTCCAGCCCTGCTAGGAGCTCAATGGGGCCTGGCACATCATTTAATCTGGCCCTGCAGTATACAACAAGAACTGCAGTGGGTGATAGGTACAGGGAGAGTTGACATTTAGGTTATAGCACAAAGTGTTCCAGCTTCCTTTCAAGACTCAGGAGAACTGGACAGAGGAAGCAGCCACACCCATGATTAACTGTGTTTTTTTTCTACCTTACAGTTTCATTATTGCCACAACCTCATTGTTGTTCTGAAGACCATGACATACAGAAAGCTGAACTTCCCAAACCCAAATTAAATTTAACCTTCCTTTTCTTGCACTGCTTCCACAGATCTCTGACTTATGTTCTTTTCATTAGATCATGCACACAAAGTTGAATGAGATACGAAACAGCAGGTCAGCTTGACCACATGTCAGGGAATCAAACAGAAAACCTCGTTCTTATCTCACTGTATTCCCCAACCCAATCTCACACTAACTCTAGGGAGATTATGGTTTAACACTAATAATAAATAAAATTCCATTAGATTATTTTTAAATGACTGTTCTCTAAAAAGATATCTGGGGAGTTTCATGGCTACACAGCACTCAGAAGCACAGAACTGTTGGGAAAAGGCAGCAGCTGCTCTAATGCTGCATCAATCCACGCACAGCAGAGCAAAAACACTGCATTAGCTTTGCTTTGCTATTTTTTCTTTGTTGACTACATCACAACTGTGTTCATGGAAACCCTGAGGGATACTAGGAGCAGCTTTAGCTGCTCAAAAGAATAATATTAAAGTCACTTTTTTATTGAAAGGCAGTTTATTTGTGATATAAGAGCTTGGAGCAAAGGGACCAGGATGCATTGCCAGCTGCTCTTTACTCCCACCTATCTCCCATCATTCAGTGCACAGACTCTGAAAAACAGGCATAGGGAAAATATTAGAAGTGTCAGGGACAAGATCAGACATTAAGAGGCCAGAAAAGCTCTTCCCACAGTGATTGAAGTAGACACTAAAGAGTCCTAGAAAAGGAAACACCCAAAAAGTCTCAGCTAGTTTTTGCCTTTATTGCATCTTAGCCTCAGCCTCCACTACTGATGCACCTCTTTAACATAATAACCCTCATTCTAGTACTAGATCCTTAAGAACAGTGTTAGTTGTGCCAGAATGTACATAAACGTCCACATGGAACTAGGAGGAGACTAAGTCAGGATACTAGTTCAAGTTTCCAGTGCTTATATACTAGTAGTCCCCTCAACCTCTTGTAGAGAAATCTAATTGTACTTGAAATACAATCCTTAGTCTTCTAGTTTAGGACTAGAATGCAAGCCACTTACTCATATAAGTAGTTCAACTGAATTCAATGGGACTACTTCTGCAATTGTAAGGGGTTTGCAGCTCAACATGAAAAGAATAATCTGCATGCTGGGTAAATATATAGTTGAAAGATGGGAAAGTTCACACCTCAGTTCTCATTTTCAAAAGTGATAGCCTACTATGTAGTATTCTTATTTTTAAAATATTTTGTGCCTCCACTGGCTTCTTGAAGTCAGATTGGTATTTTCTCACATAGGTGCCACAGAAGTGGATTTCCAAAAGCCATTATGATAAAAAAATTGCATTAATAAGCAATCTGACTTCAGCACAGCAAACAATAAAATAATTTTGCTTCTCTAGTGTTCATTGCTGCTACCATTATTAAAAAAATAAACTAAAGCACTTCAGCAATGATCCAAAGCACTACATCCTACCACAGAAATACTGCAGTGGTTTGGGCTCTTACTGTACAATAGTGCAGTGATGACCCTTTTTCCACTCAAGATGTTGCCTGTTATTTCTTATAGTATACAAAGTATCATCTCCTTGACAGAATGCAGTTCATGGCACTTTTCAACTAAGGGCTTTAAAAGATAATTTTTCTGTACACATAAACATGCTCCAGATTGTGTGTATTTTGAAAAAGAATTGCAAGGAAAGGGAGTGTTAGGTATGTAAGGGAATATGAGGAGAAAGTTATTATCTATCAATAATTCCCTACTTTCTCTATCAATCTCCTTATTTAGAACAATTTATTGAAATCTTTCTTTGAGATTTGGGGAGGGGAGGGGGAGAACTCCTAGCTGGGCTTTGCTTGATAAAAAGGTGTAAATAATTAAATTCAGTCTGCTAGTCACACATCCTTGCCTGCAAGGAACTGAACAGATGTTTTCCTGGAACACACAAAATATAGATTCCAGAGAAGGTCTTCTTTGGGAATCAGGCTTCAAAACCTGACAAATCAGAATATCTACAAAGATGGCAATTCCCAAAGAGACTAACAAACTTGTGCTAATCATGAGAAGAATCTGGCGCCAATTCGCAGTGAAGTCACAGTGTCTAGCAGAGGAGTTTTTTAGAAATGTTTTTAAATAAATATTAGTCAGAGATGCCTGGCTGTAAAAATGATTATAGTAAAGAACGTGAGACTATCAGTGTTATCTGTCCACCTTTGGACAAAAACACACACCTTTTACTTACTGTATGTATCTACAAGTTTTCCCTTGAAGAAAATTCACATAAAAACTTACATTTTTATGAGTAAATATTAGCTAATTTGAGTCAGTGAAATTTTGTCAGTTACACTGGCAAACCTGGGCAAAACTAGAAAATTCTGTTTATGAAATCTATCCTTTGTTTCACCAGGTGTGGGGAAAAGATGGAAAATGTTTCACTTTTTTGTGAATGGGAGTCATAAAAGCAGGATTTCCTGTTGATAGTCAACTTTTTAAATATATCTATATTCTGTCCACCGATGTGTCATTTCTGGAAGTAACACAACAGAAAAAAAAGATATTTATCTGTCTTAGTTATTGCTATACTTCCATTACTGAGATATCCGAGTGCTTCCTAATCTGTAATATGGTTAGCTTCACATACTAATGAGGTAGGACAGTGCTATTATCCCAATTTTATACACAGGAAACTGAGGAACAAAGAGGCTAAATGACTTGCCTAAGGTAGTACAGGAAGCGTATAGCAGAGCAGACACTTGAACCCAGATCTCCCAACTGCTAGGCGAGGGTCCCAGACCATGCTTCCTCTCTTTCCAATTGCAGTGCTCATTGTGCTAAAACACATGGCTTAATACTGAAAAACAGGTCAAGATGTCTCAAGATGAATACTCAAAAATGGAGATACTATCCATCATTGCTTATTATTGAAAATGTTGTCCTTAAGAATCCGATCAAGACTACACACTGAATCATCATAAGAGCCCAGATTGGAACACAAGAGTTCTTTACTGAGTCCCACTAAACCAGGGGTAGGCAAACTATGGCCCACAGGCCAGATCTGGCCCATCAGGGGAACAGAGGTCAATGGGAGCTTCAGGGGAGGTACCCATAGGCAAGGGCAGTGCATGGAGCCTTCTGCTCCCCCTCCCCCAGGTGCTGCAGGGACATGGTGCCGGCTGCTTCTGGGAGTGGTGCAGGGCCGGGGCAGGTAGGGAGCCTGCCCTAGCCCCGCTACATGCCACTGCCACCCCGAAGCCACCAAGATAAGCGGCACCGGGCTGGAGCCCGCACACCAAACCCCTCCTTCACCCTGCATGTCAACTTCTGCCCTGAGCCCCCAACTCCCTGTCCTGAACCCCTGCTGCACCCCAAACCCCTGCCCTGAGCCCCTCCCACACTCCGCACCCCAACCCCTTGCCTGAGCACATTCCTGCACACCCCACCCCCTCCCACACCTAGCACTCCCTCCCATACTCCAACCCTCTGTCTCAACCCAAAATTTATGGCCTTGCTTGCAATTTTCCCATACAGATGTGGCCCTCCGGCCACAACGTCTGCCCACCCCTTCACTAGACCATACTATTTTTCACAGTATTCTTACAGAAAGGGAGTCAGACTCAACTGCAGTCTGTCAGCTAGAAGGAAAATGTACAGTAACCCTGGTACTAGTAGCAATAATCCCACTGGTGACACTTCCCCCACAATAATCTCACTGGTGACACTTCACCACACACAGAAATTAATCTGAGGTTCTCAAAAAACAACAAAGGATTGGCACAACATTTCATAGGAGTTCAAAGGTCAGCCTTGAATGGCTGAAGGAACAAACTGAGCGTAAGGGGAAAACAGTGGTAATTTTTAACCCTATTTACAAAGATACCATTGCAAGGAAATAGTTTAGATCTTATTTACTTTATGTTTTCTACAAGTGAGCTGATGATAGCTCAGACATTTCTATAGCCCTGAAATTGGATCTCCATAAGCCTTGGAAGCTATAAGTCTACACAGCTGGCTTTCACCGGTGGGCACAACTCAAGTGCTAGAATGCTGCTAACTGAATCTAAACCTGCTAAGATTTTACATTAGTCTAATTCAAACTACTAAGAGCATCTGGTTTTCTGCAAAGCAGCGTTCAGCCTGAAAATATCCAAACTGCAGTATTTAGAGGATAAACTTGCTACAAAATATTCTCCTCTGTCTGTTTGGTAAAACAGACATCTGCTCATGTTTAATGTCCAGCTTTTTCTCCATCTCCTCTGCAAACATCAACAGTTCTACTTGAAATGTCAATGATGGTGATAAACATAAATAAATAAGACCTTCAGGTCTTGTTTGTAAATAATGTAAGATGCAGGGCTGGCCTGAGTTTTTGCAGGACACCATGCAAAAGAAAGATGAGTTTCCCAAAGAGCGATGACAGGAAGCAACTGTTCCAGTCAGGCAGCAGCACTAGTGCCAGAGAATGGAAATTTGATTCTGGACATTATCTAGGGTTCATACATGGTCCCCATTTTCACAGTCTTCAATTAATTTATCCTCACAACAATTATGTGAGGTAGGGAAATGTTATTATCCCCATTACACAGATGGGGAACTGAGGCACAGAAAGGCTAGGTGATCTCTCCAAGCTTACACAGGGAACTTGTGGCAGTACAGGGAATTGAATCCAGAAACCAAAAGTCCCAAACTAGTACTCAAATCTCTGGACCATACTCTCTCACTAACTACAAAACACTCAGAGGTTACTGTTATTCACCCATATAAAATTAATACTCACGAGGGGGGAAGAAAAATCATCCCTACTTTGCAATCAATAGTAGCTTATTTTTTTTCCCCAAAGTTTATTTAGTCTCATCCACTTACTTTCTCTGGATATTTGTACTTTATCACTGTCCTCAACCTATGGCCCAGAAAACCGATAAACAGCTGCTAACAGTGCCAAAAAGCATTCAACAGTTCATGTCCGCTCACTCCCTACAAAGGCTGAAGTCACTCCATTTGGTACATATTCCAGTGTGCAGCATCCTGGAAACTTGCAGCCTGAACCTGCTCTTCAATTTAGTAGCAACATACGCTGAACAGTAATATGTTACTGAGCCAGCTGGTCTTTCTTAGCCTTTCACTCTCTTTTAATCTTTTAGTGTTCTATGGCCATCTCATCTACTCTCAGCTGCTGTAACCTTGGATAATGTACCATATCTGTCATATCTTTTTGTGGTCTTTTCACCTTCCTGTTGAAAAAAGACAAAATGACACAGATTGACAGTAAGAAACACAATGCTCTAATAGTCTGGTTAATTCAAACATCGCAAAGAAATCTACAGATGAGGGAACATAAATCTCCTACAGTGCCTATTTAGAACAACAACAACAAAAAGTTAGCCCTGGATTTTATTTATTTTCTCTAACCAAAGGATATGGTTTTTATTCAGCAGTTTTACTGGGCTGATTGTCCATGGTAAATCAATTACAGGTAAAAATACAGGGAGAAAGAGAGACGCTATTGCTTGCACAGCAGTATCCTATGTTTATTACAGGAATAAGAATAGGTTATTTGCTAGTTAACTAACAGAGTTGAGAGTGAACTATGGCAAAGTATTTAAATTAGATTTGCATATAAAACAACTGAATTTTGAAGGTTTTATGAGTCAGAACACATCCAAGCATTATCCCCCCCCCCAAAAAAAAATGTGTTTGTTTTTGTTTGGGAAATGCAAAGGGGAATCAGAGAGATTCCTCTGTAACTGTAGGGATTTTACCAACACAGGGCCTGAACCTACAAACATGCATATGAGTAACTTTACTAACCCAAATAATTCTACTGCAGCCCTTGCGACTATTCAGCTGAGTAAAGTTACTCATATCCCTAAGCGTGTGCAGGAATGAGCCCATAGAGACTCCAGTGAAAGTACTAGTCTATCTTATGCCACTGTATCTAGCCAAGGATACCAAGAACAAAATCAAAGTTAGTCTAATTGTATATTAGGACTGTAGAAAACAAGATTCAGAGTTCCATTAGGCATATGTTCATTTTGGTTTTCACTACAGAAAGAACAAATAATCACTGACAAGTCAACAACTAATTTTGTTTTCTTTAGTTAATCAGAGAACAAAATGAATCCAATACATAAATCATACAACTTTCATCTTATATAATCACAGCACCCATTTTTGAAGGATTAAAATTATCAGGATTTTTCCCCATTTTGTGATGGAACTTTGTGACCCAATTCTCTCATTGCTCAAGTGAACTTCAGCAAAATACACCCATTAGGCTCTGGTGAGGTACAACTAGTATCTTTTAAATATAACCCTTGATTTTAAAAGAGCACAGGTATAGAACTTCTCACAACAGAAGTCAAGAATCAGATGACAATGTGTATGTTCTTCTCATGTTAGTTCATGCATTTGATCTTAAAAATCATGAGCCCTTCAACTTCACAGTACAGACAGCAGAGACATCATTAAGCCTGAAAATCTGCAGTGTAAACATGCAGAACACACCCAACGTTTCCACAGGTAAAACTATGCTATTTTTCTAGTTGAATGTCAGTAAAACACTGTTTCTGTTCTAACAATGTCTCTCTGTACCTCTTATTTTAGCCAGGCATCTGGTATCACAGCAGATTTCTCCCACCTGCAAAGACAGGCAAATGCAGACATCTTAACTCTCACTGACTGGCATTCTTGACTGTAAGGTTCTCTTTCTCTAGAAGTTTCTCCCACATATAATATATTAGCTATAGAAATGGCAATGCTAAAAAGGCACAAAACTGAAAAATAGTATAAAAATGATCATTTTGGCTAACTAAATAAAAACAATCATGCCATACAACCCTCTGATAGCAGCAAAAAGTCACCCTTTCATAAATGCAGATACAATGGCTTCTCAGTTTGGGAGGCTGTCATGTTATGATTAGCTTGTACCTGTAGGGGATGCAATATGCCAAGTGTAACTGCAATACTACCTTGGCAGAATATCACTCACAACCTCTGTAGCATACTCAGCCTCCACCAGCCTGATGCTTCAGATGCACAATCACCTCCCCAGTTCCTACTGAAATACAACATCGTTGCGCTACAAGGTGTTTCAACGAAAAAATCTCACACTTCTTAAGCAAATGAGTTTTTGAGTTCATTAAGCTTAAGAAGCCAATTGTTTCACTTGCCATCTGTTAACTTGTTACATTTCTTAGATTTGTCTCAATCTCATACGCATGGTTACTGGAATATTACCAGTCCAGCTGTAATCCTGATTGGTAAAACAATGAATATTTTCAGACAGTAATTAGTTAAAAACATTACTGTATAAGGGAACTCCCCTGTCTTTGTGCTGCTGAGTACAACCCCTCAGCTGCGGGCTACTAGAAAACCCAGCCACACAGAAGAAGCAGAGATGGGAGCAACCATGATAATGGGGTAGGCAGCCAAGCCTAACTTGGCACATTAACTGATGAATCAGAGCATGCACTGCAGGCACATGAGATTTCTTTTCAGAATATTGCTTTCTTTCCTGTTAGGGTGGTGAACTCCTCTACCTCTATTTCAGGATGATATATTATCTAGCTCTTGTATTAAAAAGAAACAATTCTTTTTAAAAAGTCAGATTTTCTCCCCAACTGATCATATCAGATACAAATAGTGTTTTAAATGATAACTTTTTAAAATATCCTTTTCTA
This sequence comes from Dermatemys mawii, assembly GCA_007922305.1. Taxonomy (NCBI): domain Eukaryota; kingdom Metazoa; phylum Chordata; order Testudines; family Dermatemydidae; genus Dermatemys; species Dermatemys mawii. The sequence goes on from ML677386.1 coordinate 1,038,649, forward strand.
ATATCAATGTCAGTCACCTTCAGAAAGGTACAGCTGCTCTTTCCTTTTGCATCAGAAATCTGCCTTCAGGTTCATATAGACTTAATGGATCAAATTCATCCCTGCTGTAATTCCATTGAGATCCATGGAGTTACAACAGGGATGAATTTGAACCAGCATATTCCCATCTGAGATACATAGGCAGATACTCAAACATTAGAGTCTATCCCATATCTCACCCTCCAACTTAAACTACAAGAGATGGCTGCTGCACAACCAGTTCCATCAGGATATTTTTTAACCCTGCATTGATTAAAAAGGTCAATATCACTTTTGGGGAAACTATGTATTTTTGCTACTGTAGGAGCACAAAACATTGACATATGAGCTCCCCATTGTACTCATGGTTGTTATTAACAGAGAAGGAGCAAGGACAGGAGACACAGTTCTTAAACTCAATGATTCTGGGCATAGTTTTTCTCCCAGTAAGGGAAAAATGGAAAGGATTTCTCAAACAGGGAAAAACCAATGTATATTAACTCTAAAGACTACTAAAATACTAAGAACTATCTATAATTATATTTACGAAGCAGGAGGTTGTGTGTGAAGACAGCTCTGGACAGAGAGGATTCCAACTTAGACCACACACAGTAAGAAGGAACTGGAGAGGCAGTCAGTCAGCACTTCCCTTTGCATCCATGGTGTGGAACACAAGGAACTCCAGGATGCAGATGTGGACCAATGGACACTGTTAGCAAAATGTTCTGGTCTGAGGCCCGCGGTGAGCACTCATATCCATAGGTGGAACACACATACGGACCAGCACTTGAAGATGAACTAATAAATAAACTATCCAGATGAAAAATTTCACCCAGCTCTACTTTGAGCCTTTAAGGCCCAGACAGAATTGGTTTCCCTCAGCTTAGCTCAATGTAAGTTGCACAGAAGTCACCATTTTCCTTCAGTCAGATCTCAAAGGAGACAGTTTTAGACAGAGCACGTTTCCCTTCATGGACCTACAGGGCAAAAGGAAACCTCCTCCACCTCAACCCAGTTCTCCTGAATTCTTCATATTGCCCCTCTCTTGCAACAACTGCTGACAATGAGGATATTTCAGATTTAGACAGCACCACTTTATCCACTGATCTCTGTTCACTGAGTTAAAGTCTGTTACGGGGTGACTGCTCTCCCTGTCAAAGATTATCCATCACAGACCTTCATATTAATGTTTACACAGTTTAAGATGTCTTCCTTCAGATCTTTGCTAAGACGGGGGATGGGAAAATATAATTTCTTATTATCATGTCTAGTAGATCAGTTCTCTCAATGAAGATCATTTCATGATGAAAAGATGCTACCCACTATGAACTAGTCCTGTATGAAGAGTGATGATAAAAAAAGCAGAATTGGAAATGGCAGGAAAGGCAAGGCACCAGATGGTTTCTTGAGATATTTCATTCACTTTGAAACATGGCTGATTCAGAAATTCTCAGTCTAGAAATGAAAGTATTTTTGTTTATTTTTAAAGGCAAATCTTGTGTGATACTGCTGTGAATGTGACAAAGTGCACAAGGGCTGATTTCTGTGGTATGTCTGTATGGCAGGCTGCATCAAAAAAAGAAAAAACATAATCATATCTCGAGAACTGGGAGGAATGAGACACCTTTTGTTACCCAGATATAGTGCTGTGTTTCAAATATGCATAAGTCAGAGAGTTCGTACATTTTAGCGCAGCACAAACATACTAGCATACATGTGCGCTCTCTATTGATGTCATAGAATCATAGAATATCAGGGTTGGAAGGGACCTTGGGAGATCATCTAGTCCAACCCCCTGCTTAAAGCAGGACCAATCCCCCAACTAAATCATCCTGGCCAGGGCTTTGTCAAGCCTGACCTTAAAAACCTCTAAGGAAGGAGATTCCACCACCTCCCTAGGTAACCCATCCCAGTGCTTTACCACCCTCCTAGTGAAAAAAGTTTATCCTAATATCCAACCTAAACTTGCCCCACTGCAACTTGAGACCATTACTCCTTGTTCTGTCATGTGGTACCACTGAAAACAGTCTAGATCCATCCTCTTTGGAACCCGCATTCAGGTTGTTGAAAGCAGCTATCAAATCTCCCTTCAGTCTTCTCTTCTGTAGACTAAACAATCCCAGTTCTCTCAGCCTCTCCTCATAAGTCATGTCCTCCAGGCCCTAAATCATTTTTGTTGCTTTCCTTTGGACTCTTTCCAATTTTTCCACATCCTTCTTGTAGTGTGGGCCCCAAAACTGGACACAGTACTCCAGATGAGGCCTCACCAATATCGAATAGAGGGAAATGATCACATCCCTTGATCTGCTGGCAATGCCCATACTTATACAGTCCAATATGCCATTAGCCTTCTTGGCAACAAGGGCACACTGTTGACTCCTATCCAGCTTCTCATCCACTGAAAAGCCTAAGTCCTTTTCTGCAGAACTGCTGCCTAGCCATTCGGTCCCTAGTCTGTAGCAGTGCATGGGATTCTTCCATCCTAAGTTCAGGACTCTGCACTTGTCCTTGCTGAACCTCATCAAATTTCTTTTTGCCCAATCCTCTGATTTGTCTAGGTCCCTCTGTATCCTATCCCTACCCTCCAGCATATCTACCACTCCTCCCAGTTTAGTGTCATCTGCAAACTTGCTGAGGGTGCAGTCCACGCCATCCTCCAGGTCATTGATAAAGATATTGAATATTACCAGATTAACTACTGGGCTGGCCTATTTGAACGTATCTTTCACTAACCAATACTGAATTCTCCTATCAGATTCATCACTGTCATTGGCCTTTGGAGTAAGGAGAACAGAACGGTTAATTTTGTTATTGTGTCACAGTACACAATAAAAAGAATAAAATTAAGGTACGAAATGGCCTATAAAATTTGCTTGACAGGTGCTAATTCACTTTGATCTATCCCACACCATAATTTCATCGGCAGGGAAACCATACATATTTATAAATGTGGGCGCAGGCTGCTGTTGTTGTTCTGTTTGTAATTTACAGCAACAAAGAATCCATTTAGATTACCATACTTGAAATCCCAAGGTGACTCTATCATGGTTACAGCCCCCCTGCTGTGCAGGATTCCTAACATAATAAAGAACAAAGCAAAACAACACTACACTGAGACCAAGGCTCCTGGGTAATCAATTCAGGTATTTACAGCTGAAACAATAGCACTGTGCAAATCAGCATCATTACTACAATTTGCTGATGGAAACCCCAGGGAACTCAGGAAATGTCTGCCTGCAAAGCAGCTGATTAATCTGAATTACCTACATTTAGTTAAAGCATTATTGTTTCAATAATAATTAATAGTTAGGGACAATTTTTTTTAAAAAAAAGTCAGCCAAATCCAACAGCAGGATTCATATCTTTCACACTGCTTCCACCTTCCACGCTGACCACTATAGGTGTTTTCCATCAAAAGGAGGTAACAAATTGTGAAACCCAGTATGTACACACTGTCAGCCTTACATATTTTAGAGGAAGTCCAGGAACTGCAGAATGGGGCACCCATTTCTTCAATTGGATGCTGTTTTCTCTCACATGTGCATACAGCTTGCTCTTCTTCCTCCCCCGGCCCTCCCCGGTTCCTTTCAGACTTTTCCCTCTTTGGGGAAAAAGAAAAAACACACACACACACACACACACACACACAAAACCACTTACTTTATTGGCATTGTCCCAGCACTTTGGCCAGGAAAGGTGATGACATCCTTCACACATCGCTGGGAAGGCTTTAATTGTGCTTAAAAAAAAAAAAAAAAGAATTCCAACAACAAAAACAAAGGCTGTGGGAAAGAAAAAGTAAGGGGGGTTTGAATCAGTATGTGTTTTTAACCTCATCTGGTCACATGAAAACCTTTCCTGTCCAAAAGTGTTTCATTTTCCAAGTTGGTTGAGGCAGGGTAAAAAATCAAGGGTTGGTTGAACCTGTATACTGGGACACAGAAGTGCCTTGAAGCCTAGCTAGAAGTTTATTTGCATGCAGCATGAAACTTGCAACACGCTGATTTGCAAACTGAAAAAATAAATACATAGATAAAAAATAAGGGAATTAATTTTTCAGTGCAGTCTCTCTTACCATTTAACGAACATAAAATTCAACACAAGCTCTGTTTTTAAAATGACATTAAAAGACAAAAAGACTAGACAATCCATTCATATTCTATTATATGTAGCACAAAGTCAGTGCAAATATAGGTAGTTAAAGTAGGCTATGGCTCATGCAAGTGAACAAAAGAATTCAGTGATTTTGTTTGCTGCAGGCTTTGCCTAACACAGCTGTAATTTACACAAAAAACAGATGCTTGAACTACATCCCACCCTAAAATTCTATATTCGAATGGGTAAGTCGTTCCCCAAGGATCTTTGCTTAAGGTAACTAGGTAGTATGACATAAAGCGTCAGGGTTATGTGTTGCCTCTTTTTAGTGCTGAATGAAGCTGAAAGTTTCCCCAGTCACTCTTAAAAAAAATAATCATATTTCTTCATTGTGAAATTTGTGCTTGGTAAAAGTACTGGACTGCCAGCATTAGTCAAAAAGATCTACCTACCAGAACTATAGTTCTTCTAATAATGAATTTTCACTACAGCTCCATTCTCCTGGGATGTACGTGCCTCAAGGGCATTCTGTGAAAACACTTGTGAAAGCAGTGACTGCCAGGGCTGCACATAAACACCTCTCTCCATCCCCATAACATTTGGGCTCAAGGCTATTCTAAAAGAATGGAACTCCAATTGTCCTTTAATTCCATCCCTGCATCTTCACTGTGTTTATTTCAGACTCTGAATATGGATATGTACAAGCAACTTCAAATTGGTCATGAATAAATTCAGGCTGGATATTAAATGAAGGATTCTAACCATCTGAGCAATGAGGCTCTGGAACAGACAAGGTACTGGGGGCAAAGAACCTAATTCATTTTAAGATAGTCCTATCCATAAATTTGTAATGCTCTATATGACAAGGTTCCTTGCAGTGGTGGAGATCTGGGGTTGGCAGCCCTAGGGGGATCTTATTTTCCTAAAATCTCATGCTTTGACAGTCACCTGCAAGGGCCAGGTAGAGACATTTCCTCCCTCCCTCTCCTCCCTGGGAAGAGTTTTTCCTCCTTCCTCTAAAGAATCAGAGATAGTCAGTGCTGGGATTGGGACACTGGAGAAGATGGACTGTAGTATTTTAGTCTAATTTGAGTTGTTGGGCTTGCTGTGGCGATGGCCAGGGACTATGCCATACAAGGTGTCAATGTACATGATCTGGCAGTCCCTTCTAGCCTTAAAATCTATGAGTTCTGGAGAAACAATATTTTTTTCCTCCTTTAACTATTGTTCATATGCATTGCCACTCTTGGAAGATTAAATAGCAGTAATGACACTCCGTGTAAGTGAGGCTAAGGAGAAATCCAATTAAACAATGACTATAGTGTGGCTCTCATCAATTGGGCATTAGCTCTGGAACACAAGAAAGAAAGTGAGGCTTAGTAAGTATGTGGGAACACAGCCAAGATTTCTGCTTTTCTCATTCCCAAGGTTGATGCTGGGCTCAAACTCATAATTAGCCCTAAATCTCTTAGAACCCGAAGAGTTATCTGAGCCAATCCTCATAGTATCTTTTGACATGGAAGACATTCTCATGTTCTTGTGGTCAGGCTCTCGAAGATTACCTGTAACACCTTTCCATAAAACAGGAATCTATCTTTTGTCCCTGTATCTCTATATATGGATTTATGGATACAAATATACAACTTTCCTGGTATCCCTAGTGCACTGCCCTGAGAATGACCAGTTACTGACCAGCTTTCAATGCATTGAAGGCATTGAAAGCTGGTCAGTAACTGACATCTTGTCATGGCAAAAAGCAAATCACTTAAATCCTAATTTCCTTCTGGGATTATATTCTGCTGCAGAATTATACTGAATGAAACCTTAACTGCGATTCAGTGTCCACACTAAAGTGAACCTGAAACCAACTTATGAAAAGAGCAATAATGAGGAGACCGATGCTAACACTAACCTAACTTAAAAACAAGACAACAATTTAACAACTTTTGCTTACAACAATTTAGCAAGAAACCAACTGAGGATGCAAGGGTAAAAAAAAACTAGGTTCTAATGTTCAGCTGACAAGGTGAGCAAGAACTCAAGTATGTTTATAACACTTCTGTCTGCTCAAATTTTTGGTGCAAAGAGGGAACATATGAATGGTCCTAATGGCTGCTGCTTTCTAGACACATTCACCTCAGTCAAGGAAAACGGAAGTCTTCTGCCTACAGAACAGGAATTGCATAGGAAATGAGTAAGCTTCCACCTCAGAGATCTGCGAAACAGAGAGACCACCCTCTGGTTAAGAAAACTGTTTGGTCTTCAAACCCATTCAGACATTCAACTGTCTGTTAAGATTGCCAATGAAGGTGCCAAAGGAGATCTCTGTTTATTTAAAGTTGGGCATTTGTCCACTAAGAACAAGACCCAGAATCACAGTTATTTCTAACCAGCAATCATATGGCAATAACTTTCAGTCATTACTGACATTAACTACATTGAAACCTATGACCAAGAACTCAGAAATTATTTTAATACTTTGAAAACAGAATGTGGCAGATTTCAGTGCTATACAGAAACGAATTACACAAATTAAGAATAGAACAGACCTATTAGATCATTTATAGTTGTCTAGACCACAGCTAATGCAAGATTGCTTCCCACATCTTATTTCCTTGTGCTTTGAATGATCTAACTGTTAGTGTCTCAAGTGACAGTTCCAACCAAAAGAGACTATTCCACTCTCAAACAGATCTGTCTGGAATTCATTCCTCATATTCAGTATGCATTTTTTGTTTCTTGCTTTCATTCCATCGCCCATAATTCCACCCTGTTGGAATGCAAAGTTTTTCACCTTTTTGGGAATCATTACCAAAGCTTAAATCCAAACAAAAAGTCTCCTTCTGGTGCATTTCTAATGTAAAACGGTCGCAGAAGTAAGGAGGCCAACTTTCAAAATAATTAGCTAGCACCGGGCCAGTAACATCTATGTTTCTCTGGGTTTTTCAGATTCTTATAGGGACTTGGTGTGGAGGGTGCAGAGAGAACAGAATCCTATCTGTTCAGATAAGAGATCTGGAAATCCTAATTATGTTACCATGTAAATTTCTCAAATGAGCACTCAAGTTCTGCAGTGACATTCAAATGATTGGGGGGGGGGGAAAGGTAAGTACTCTCATAAGCATCAAAAACTGGGCAAAAGTCACAGTGGGAACACTTTCCTAGAGGGTATTTGAAGATAAAAGAGAGAAAAAAGTAAAACATGTATGAGGTCTCCACAACTGAAATATGAGAACTTTTTTGTCAATAGTAGTTCTATAGTTGGTCAAATTTAGACCCAGGGTCACTTTTTTGCCACCATCAAGACTGCAAGCTACGAGGAAGATTCATGCAGAATTAATTCTCATGTACTCAGGGCAAACAGAGTTAAAGGCTGTAAATAAAATAAATGGTTGGAATTCAGTTCTAGATTCAAAGCACTGTACCCTCTCCCGCTTCAAATTACAGTGGAGCCCTGCTATAACGTGATGGATGGGAGCCATAAAATCCCATCGCGCTAAATGTGGGGTCGCATTATGGTGGGGCACCACTCCACGGGAGGCAGGGGGCTGCGCTTTTCTCCCCACTGCCCAGCAGGGGAGAGAAGCTGCGGTCCCGCACCTGCTGGGGACAGAGAACTGTGGGGATGCAGACTGCAGCCTGGGAGTTCTCTGTGGAAGCCGCTGCCCACGTGCCTGCCGGGGGCAGGGACCACCGGCCCCTGCAGTCCCGGAGTCCCCTGTCCCAGCAGTCATGGGGGCAGCCGCTTCCAGAGAAGCCTGCTGGAAGCCACTGCCCTGCGCCTGCCCGGACGGGGGACCCCCAGCCTCCCAGGGCTGCTGGAGTCTCCCAGTCCCGGCACACGCGGAGCCGCAGCTTCCATAGAAGCCGCGGCTCCCCTCCTGCCAGGACAGGGGGCTCCGGCAGCCCAGAGTCCCCCGGTCCTGGCAGGTGCAGGGCAGCGGCTTTCAGGGAAGCCGCGGTGGCCTGTCTGCCGGGATAAGGGGACTCCCCGGGTCCCGGGAAGTGCGGGGCAGCGGCTTTCAGGGAAGCCGCGACTCCCCGCATGCCAGGACAGGGGGACTCAGGCAGCTCGGAGTCCCCCTGTCCCAGCAGGCGGGGAGCCGCGGTTTCCACAGAGAACTCCCGGGTTGCAGTCTGCAGCCCCGGAGTTCTCTGTCCCCGTAGGTGGGGGCCGCAGCTTCTCTCCCATGCTGGGCAGCGGGGAGAGAAGCCGCAGCCCCCACCTGCAGTCCCGAGTTCTCTGTCCCTGGCAGGGGAGGCTACAGCTTCTCTTCTCACTGACCAGCAGGGGAGAGAAGCCATGGCCCCGCTGCTGCCGGGGACACAGAACTCAGGACTTGGGAGCCACAGTATAACCGCGCTATAACCGAACTCGCGTTATAGCAGAGTGCGTTATACTGGGGCTCCACTGTACTTCATACAATACTAGGCAAAAAGAGTAAAAAACAAAGAGAAATGAACTAAGTCTGAACAGATAGTAAATAAAATGGAGATAAAGCCCAGAAAGAGAGAAAAAATATAAAAAGCAGATGGAAAAGATAGGAGATTAAGCTCTAAGAGGAAGGTATTCTTAACCTTTAGAAAGGAAACAGAGTTACAGCTGCTAAATTCTATTTCTGGCTGACGAAAAATGATGACTCTGCCACTGACTGAAAGAGTGACCTGGGATTAGCCATTAACAACTAATGTTGCTTCAGCTCCTCCATGTGTACAATACTTATCTACTTCATGTAACTAAGGTTTGTAAAGTATTTTGAGATCCAGGGTAAAAGTTGCTATCAGCATGTAAAAGTTCCCTTTTGGGAAAAAAAAAAAAAAGGCAGCGGCAAAGAGAACACAAAGGACAAGACTAATGACAAAAACAGAAAGTTAAACTTAGGGGCGGGGAAAGGAGAGGAGTAAAAAAAAGACTTTAAAGAAGTGTATGTTCTTAAACACAATGAGATGACCAGTGGCAAACTAACTACAAGTTTATCTGTGGCTGGACAATGACACATTGCAAGAAATCTATATCTGCATCTGAACTTTGTGTGTTACATGTCAATGGACAAGCAGAAATACAAGGAGACGGTGTGGTCTACAATTCAGATCCTTGGGCCTCAACCACTTGAGCCCATACCAGAATTTTGAAGTGGAAATGGTACACAGATGGAAAGCTTCTTGGTAGCCACAGATTCACTAAAATGTATGTTCGTGAAACAGTGTGTGATGTACCACATTTTCTTCCTGACAACTATGCCATTTAGAAAGACTGTCTGTTAGTAAAGTACTGTCCTATGGATATCCTCTACTAAACAATAAAAGTAATATATGGTATGTTCATCATTATTTTTGTGAGTTTATCTCCTCACAAAATCTAATCTGCATTTAGCAACACAGAACCCAATATTCCAGATAAGACCATTATTCCATTGTCTAGTGTCCTACCGTCCACATTGGCCAATACCTGATGGTCCAATACCCTCACCCGCAGTAACACATGTAACATTTGTGCATTGCTGTATACGATGCAACTTTAATTCCTGACCACCATAGGGGAAAATGATGTGGAGTAAAACAAGAAAATTGTAAAATACAAATGAAGTTTAGCAGGAGAAAAGAGTAACAGGAACATAGGCACTGACTCCGTGGGTTCTCCAGAGCTGGAGCACCCATGAGGAAAAAGTAGAGGGTGTTCAGCACGCACCAGCAGCCCTGTGGATCAGCTCCTTCCCCTCCACCCACAGTGCCTCTCAGCCACCGCCAGCCCCACTGATCAGCTCCTACCCCTTCCTCCCAGTGCTTCCCACCTGCAAGGATCAGCTGTTCAGTGGGGTGCAGGAGGAACTAGTGGGGCAAGGGGAAGATGTGGGGGCAAGAGGGGAAGAGTCAAATGTGGTGGAGGTAGAGTGGGGGGGTCAGAAGACACGAGGCAGGGGTGGAATGAGGGTCAGAAGATGTGGGGTGGAGGTGGCACCAAGCCAGGGGCTTGGGAGAAAGGGTGGAGTGCGGGCAGGGCCTGGGGCAGAGTGGGGGTAGAGCACCCCCCCTGAACAGAGAGAGAAAGTTGGCACCTATGAACAGGAAGTTGTAAATTCAAACTTTTTTTTTTTTACTTTACACCCTTTTACTTTTTGCTTTTCCGACTACATCGCCACACTATCTCCTTGGCAAGCAAGCTACACTCATTTTTTACAAATGCTGGGATACCACATGAATGCAGGTTACATGACTTTACCACATGACCATTTTCTGACATGCTTATATTGCCATTTATATTTCTGCAATTTTGGCCATAATCACAGAGAAAACATGCACAGGCACAGAAAAAAAGTGTTAGTAGTGGGCCCTTTTGCTCCAACATTACTTTTAGGAGTTTCTTTTCCCCCAATTATTCATCATTATTAGATATACAGAGTAGTACCTAAAAAGCCCAAGTACAACAGCTTTATAGTTGACTCCTCCGATGTCAAACTGTAATGCGCTTATTTAAAAACCCAAACCCTTTAAACTCCAAGGTAAGCATCTATATATTTTTGCAATTTGGTTGCAACATGTTTCATGAATTATTTATTTTATTATCTTGAAAAGCAAAGACATTTTGACAGTCATGAAACACATACTGGTGCACATTGTAAGAAGAGTCACAGCCACAAAGCTATATGTTAAGTTCCCATGAAATTATTTCTTTACCTAAAACAGGTCATTAAAGAACATTTATTTATTCTAAAATAAATAAATCTATCTGAAGGCAGGAGTCAAAAAGTTTTCAATAACAGTGAACCAGCATTGAAAACCCATATAGCTGGCATTTAAAATCATGTCAATGAATACAAATGGACTCTCAAAATCAACATGCAAATTGTTCCCTCCACAACCCCTTCTAATTAAATTATTAAACACACACATAAAGCTGAAAGCTATCAGTCAGAAGCACAAATGAGCCAGAGCTCCAGGGTGCTCAGACAGAAGTTGAGATTGTGGATCTCAAAATACATTAAGCTAGGAGTTTCATGGCAGAGCGAGTTGAAGAGGTACTTGACACATAAGGTGAACATACTGAGTCAATGTAAAATACAAAGCTTTTAAAAGAGCTTAGCAAGCTAAGGGAAAGAACATACTTAATTGAAAAATGTTATGCCGGGCTGAAATTTTACTTGGGAACAGACACAACAGACAATAGGGATTTTTTCACTATCCTGGATGGAGAAAGTATGCAGGGTATGGGGGAGGCATTATTTTTTAAGAAGCCCAATAAATAAACACATAAATAAATAAAACATTTACCCTGTAAAGTGGGAAGAAAGAAAAATAAATCAGGATATGAAAAACAAGCATTCCAATTGGTGCTAAATTCAATACATAAAACAGTATGAAAAGCTGCAAAGTAATAAGGAGAGTGAGAATAGGGATCAGTTATAGCCAAAGTCTTCTCTGGCAGATGCCACACAGTTTAGATGGTTGCACAGCTTTACTGTCATATCAGACTCAAACGCGGACAAAGAATACAGCATCTGGATGGTGATTTGGTGAAGCCAATCTGCAGACAAAATCTGCCTTTTGCAGTGGTAGGCTGCTCAGGCCCAGTTAAGTGGATCTAAGATTAGAAAGTATTGTCTCAGATGGAGAAAAGACAAAGGGCCAATTTCTAAACTCACACTGATGGAAATCAGAAATAACTCTGAGTTTCCGCCCCATACAGAGGATTGAAAGAAGGCAAGATGTCCTGGAGGGTTAATCACTCCCATGGAGAAGGGAGGTATGTTAGGGGCTAGAGGGTAGTCCACAGTTACTCCCTAAGAGGAGGGAGTTAGGAGGCTGGTGAACCCTGAAGATAGGGGAGCCAGAAAGACAGAAAAAAAGACTATGGGGGAAAGCAGCAAGGTAGGACAGTGCAGGCCTTTGCTGGTGACTGGAGGGCCCCTGAAATGGAACCTGAAGTAGAGGGTGGGCCCAGTTTCCCTAGCAGCCACTGGGGACGTGGTACATGCCAGGCCAAGGACAGCAGACTGCCTGAGATGATTTGTCCTGGAGAGACTTTATACACCCTCTCTCTCTCATCCCCCAAATGGGAACACACATGGGTTGAGTTATAAAGAGGAGGCTGTGGTGTCTGGAGTGAGAGGGGTCTGCAGCAAGAATATGAGACACCACCAAAGGAGGGACAAAGCCTAGCCAGAGCTAATCCCCAGGATGGACAGCAGGTGGCTTCACTACCAGTGAGTGGCAAGAAAAATGATTGGGGGTTGACTTACGAGGAGAGGCTGAGGGAACTGGGAATGTTTAGTCTACAGAAGAGAAGAATGAGGGGGGATTTGATAGCTGCTTTCAACAACATGAAAGCGGGTTCCAAAGAGGATGGATCTAGACTGTTCTCAGTGGTACCACATGACAGAACAAGGAGTAATGGTCTCAAGTTGCAGTGGGGCAAGTTTAGTCTGGATATTAGGAAAAATCTTTTTCACTAGGAGGGTGGTGAAGCACTGGGATGGGTTACCTACGGAGGTGGTGGAATCTCCTTCCTTAGAGGTTTTCAAGGTCAGGCTTTATAAAGCCCTGGCTGGGATGATTTAGTTGGGGACTGGTCTTGCTTTGAGCAGAGGTTTGGACTAGATGACCTAATGAGGTCCTTTCCCACCCTGATATTCTATGATTCCATGATAGCACCCTGTGACAAACTCCTTTAAAGTGTGGTATCGAAAATCTCAACTAATAGTGACCTCGTGGTCTCCCTGCTAGCTGTAGCCAGCCAGGATGGACATGGCTGGAATGCAGTGGTAGATGCTCTACACACCCCAACACTCCAAGAGCATCACAGTCTAAAACGTAAATAAATAGAGGATTCTGAATATGCTCCCTTATATAACTGCTCTGATCCCACATAAGCAAAAATCTCGGGTTTCTTCTGTGATTTTATCCATAAAATAGCTTGAAAATTCTTCACAAATAAAAAGACTCTGTCCAAGGGGTGGGGCCAGAGTAACCAAACTGCTCACCATGCAGAACAGTTCCACATATGGAACCCCTGTTTAAATATGGCACCTATATGATAGTCTAACAGAACTCATTGACATCACTGGCTTGAAGATAGCTCAACAATTCAAATAATTTGTGCACTGGAAATTGGCATTTCAACATACCTCCTCCAGAGACAATGGATTCGGATTAGTGTGTATTTGAAATTTCTTCTTCTGGTTCCATGAACTATCAATAATGTCTAGAGATACACATTTCAATAAATCTTTCTGATTGGCTTTAAAATCCTTTGGACCCAGCAAGCATTTGAGTACTTGTCAGGTTTTCTGCTAGTTCACTAAGCCTGAAGTGTCACTGAATTGTACTAAGCTTACACTACTTTAATCAAAAATGAATTGATTGTTTTATTCCATGCTTCATGAATATATATGACCACTAAACGAATGGATCTTTATGATGGTAAGATTGTAATATTGGTTCTCAGCACTAAAATCAAGGTCCTGCCATGCTACCTGATAGCATCCTCACCCCTGAACTAATATCTGCTCCTCTTTTCTTTCTTAGTCATGGGGGAAAATCCCAAATTCCTTAAGTAGCTGCCCCCACTCTTGGTCTCTCCTCAAATCAGGGAAACAAAACACCCCAAAACCCCACCACGCCTCCTAGACTAACCTAGTCTAGCTCACAACTCACCTTCTCCAATAATCTCCTTCTCGCTACTTAATAATAATAATAAACCTTATTCAAAAATAAAAAAGCAGGGGATTTGAATTCACAACACACAGGCCTACACATGGCCTCTCTAAGTGCTCTATACTACATCAAAGGGCTTATTAGTAGTCTACTTCCTCCAGAAAGCCCTTAGGTAGGAAGAAAGTTAGCCACGTTAGCAGCTTCTGCGCTATCATACCCATTTTGTGCTAGCAACACTTGCCACCAAGAACCACTATGATGTTATAAATGTTCTTTTTTAAAAAAATGTGCATAAAAACACTCCTTCCTATCACACAGTCTTTTCTAACTCCTCCTCCATTCACAACCACAGAGCACTATATGCAGAAGTCTGTATGATTATAATGGACATTGTTCAAAATCATTTCTAAAGGGGATAAAGAATAAGCAGTTATGAAAGACAGACTGACCCACTTTCCCTTGCACGCTTATGTGTCACACATGCAGAAGGGAAAGCAAGACAAGCCTTCTAGAATTCCTTTCAGCACATAAAGGAAGCAACTGATATAGGGGAACTCAGAATGAGCAGATTTATGTTTTTTAACAAAAAAACATGGGGATATTGAGACTGTCACAGCCCAACCACAATGTCAGGAAGCCTTAATACTGGCTAAACACTCAAACCACTAATTCCATTACCCAGCAGTTTTCGTCAACAATAAGTTGTCATTGGATGACTCAGTTTTAGAGGTGTCAGTACAGTCACTGAAGAATCCCCATTCACAAGCACCGCATCCAGATACTTTAATGTTCTCTAGCAGCATTTAAGGGATTTCCTCAGATACCCATTACACTGAATTCTGCCAAAAACTTCTACTGTAACATACACACAGTGATCACACTGACAAACTGACAGTGAAGACTGGGTTGGCAATTTATACCTTTTTAAAAAAGAAAACTACTTCGCAATGCCAGCTATTGCAACATGCATTGCATAATATGTCATACACAAAACAATCACAGGGCCACTGGAAATCTGGAGCTCGTAAAGGAAAGGCTAAGAAAATAGCGAGTGCAGAGAAGTCTGGTGTCCGAGCAAGAAGAGCAGGCTCTGCCTGCTGTATTTTGTCCACATCCACTTCCCACTTTTCTGCGAACAAAACTCAGACTGAGAAAAAAGGGAATGGACAGAAAACACACACACACACACACAGATCCCAACTGAACAGAGAAAACAGGAACAGTGTGTCAGACTTGCCTACATACTTTCAGATATCACAACCCTCCACTGGCTGTGGCAGCGATTAGAAGTAGCTGCCTAAAATTCTGTAGCCACTAGCCTATTAGCCGCAGTATTTCAGAAACCTAGATATGCCTGAGTTCTATGGCCACAGAGTTATTTTGTATCCACAGAAATGATTTATACTTTTCAGATAATAAGGGCATATGCTCAAAAAGCCTATCATACTGCAGCAAACAAGCTGTGAGTTTCCCCACACAGTTGACCCTGATGTTCAGCATCCTAGCCATTACATTTCTGAGCCTCTCTTTAGCAAAGATTGAACATGTGTCAAGTTGTGTCATCATTCGGCGATGTGGACTAAGGACCACGATGAGATCACCAAACTCTTATTTTATTGGTGCCTCCGCAGGATTTGGTAGGTAAGTTTCCAGAATTGAAAGCACTAAGTGCACTAATCCATTACACAAAGCACCTTACACCCAAGGCACAAAACTCTTTACATAAGACAGCGCATACAGCCTACAAAAGATCAGTTATGTATTGTCAATGCACGTGTAGCATATGCCCTATGACAATTCAGGAATGCCATGTCTAAGTGAATCACTGTCAAGTTGCACTTCTCTGCACAGAAAAAGCTGCGGTCAAATGTACAAAGAACATGAACATTTAACTATGGGATCCGTGGTTTGACTTAAGCTCAAACAATACTGATTCAGTAGGTGCCTAGATATTGCCAGGCAGCAACATGGTCAAGAAGGGAAACGGTACAGTACGTAGGAAAGCAAGTCATGCTCAGCCTTAATGGCAGTTTGATCCTGTGGTGATATGCTGGATCACAGACAGCACACATGTACATATATTGAACAATTTGCCCGGTAGTTTAAACAATGCAACATGTTTTTCAATTTACTGAGGTCTGCAAATTACCTTCCCCACGCACATGTACATACACATACTCTGGATCAGATTCCGTCTCATTCTTTCCTTGTCTCTTCTTTCCCCATTCTCTCAGCAGCTTAGAAACAGTGAGCAATAAAAGACTTAATGGGAGAAATATAGCAACTCAGCTACCAATATCACTTATCAGACTATGCAAATAAGGCCAAATATCACCAAGCCTATAATCCTTGTTTGTTTTAATGACTTTCCCGACCCTCCAATTTGTTTACATCCTCCTACTGGGTCTTGGTGTAACCAATATTATAAACTACTTAGGGGCAGAGATTGTCTTTGTACTGCAAGTCTGTACCTAGCACAATGAGATCCTGGTTATTGATGAGAGACCCTAGATGCCTTTACAACACAAATAAATAAAATTAGTAAAATTTTCAAAACAAAGTGAATTAAGAACCAAAATCCCATTTTCAAAAGTGACTTGGGAGTCTCAGGTTCTTAAGTGCATACGTCACTTTTGAAAATGGGACTCTCGTTCCTAATTCACTTAGGTATTCTTGAGAATTTTACTTCCAGCCTCCCTTGCCCCTTCCTCAAAGTCACTGGTTTCTTATTCATTGGACTGTTTTCCTTGGGAGTACCACCACAATCTAATTCACTGTGAGAAAAACCTCTTGTCATATGAAAGCAGCAAGAAGTGCCTAAAAATCAAGCAAACATCATAGACAATTGGGGGGAGGGAAGTAAGACCTACAAAAATATTGGGGCTCCCAAAGCAGACATTCGCTCAGAGTCACCTCATTCCCCCACCCCAAATGGATCTTCACTCTTTTCCTGCTTCCTAACTTGATCTTCTCATCTACTGAAATCTACTTAGAACAAGGAGACTGGTAACAATCAGCTGAAATCCTGATTTAAGAACTGCCTGTGCTGTATCAGTACTCACTTTGACTCTGGTGCCCAAACTCCAAATATCCTATATTAATCTGCTACTACAAAGACAAAGAAACATGATGGAATCAGCTCACATACCTCTGTCAGTGCACAAGAGTGGGAGACAGTGAAATAGTTCAAGTATTTGGGGGCAATCATCACAGATAAAGGGTTTGAGGCAGAAATTTGGGCAAGAACTGTGCAAACAACAGTAGCTGTGGCAAATCTAAGGCCAATTTGGAGGAATAACTCCCTGGAATCCAAACTGAAACTGCTGCATGAATTGTGCAAGGCATGGAACCTTATGGCAGAACTTCAATGGAAAATACAGGTAGTAGAGAGGAGATGCTTTCGTAAAATTCCGGGCATCTCCTACTTTGACCATGTCACTAATGATGAGGTCCATGACATCATCACCCAATGCACTGGGTCATATGAAGACCTCCTGATGATCGTGAAGAAGCGCAAGCAGAGTGGTATAGCCATGTAACAATATCATCTGGCCTATCCAAGATCATCCTCCAAGGGACAATTTAGGGGAAGACAAGAAGAGGTAGTGTAGTAGGAGAGTCAAAAAGGGCCTTACTGGGGTTAAGGCAGCCCTGACAGGGCTATGGCTGGAGGGGAAGCAGCAAACGTGGGCTTATTGGAGTAGCATCCACAGCTCTGGCCAGCAAAATCAGTGCCCACCTGGTCCTTATAAGAGGGCTATGGCCAGGCACTGAAAATAGACTCTCTAAGGTCTGGGAGGGAGAAGGGCCTGGCTGCCTGCGGAACAGGGTACCTGAGGTGGAACAGTGCTGGGGAAATAGGCAAGGGAACTGGGGAACTCCAGCCTAGTAACTCCCCAGGCTGCAGGCTAGAAGTGAGGCCTAAGGAAGATACTGGGCTGCAGGGAAAGGCAGCAGGTCCAAATCCCTTTGCTGATGATGACTGGCTGTTACATTGCAGTCTGCCCCAGGGTGCGGGGGCTTGATGATGACTGGCAGTAGCCCTAGACTAAGGTAAGGTGGGGATTAGAGGGTTGGGGGCTCCCCAGGGAGAGGAGACCCAGAGGCAGAGTGTGGGGGTATTGCCAGGGGGCAGCACCCCAGGAAAAAGGGACACGGGGCCCAGCAGATAGCGAGACACCAGCCTGCAGAGGGCGCTCTGAATTGCAAGAACTAATTCCCGGACACCCAGCAGGAGGCACTGCAGGGGTGAGTCATCGCGTCGCTACAGGTAGACAGAAGAAGAGATTGATTGACAACATGAAAGGGGGACAGGAATGGACTTTGGAGACTCAACCACTGACACACAATCATCCAGGGTGGATACAATTGGGGGATTGCTCATCAATGATGGTGCCCCAACGACCAATGCGGTTATGTGAGTGACGATGATGACCAAAGACAATACATTAGAGGTGAACTCAGAAAATATGACTAATGGAACTCTGGATAAGTGAGTACAAATCTATCCATGTTTTTGGTTAAGGAGCTGGCCCCAGCTGTGTTTGAAACTGGAGGCATGGGGATATGCAATTCTCTATTCTCAAAGGCCTCACTCCTGCGTGGTGCTAAGGACCCTGACCCCAACTGAGCACATCATCCAAGTATGTGCTTAACTTAAAACATGTTAGTCCTATTATTATCAAATGAACTGCTCATATGCTTAAGCGCTGTTCTAGACTGGGTGTGATGTGTGCAGCACTTTGCAGGACAGAACCCTTAGCAAAAAGTAATGTTTTTTTATTGCAATAAAAACAGTTTTGAGAGCAAAATCAAAAACAACAACTAAAGTATGTTTAAAAAAAGAAAAGAAAAGGGATTCATACACAGTTAACTGAAAAAGTCTCCTTTTCCCTGAAAGAATTATCCACATACACAGGATATCAACAAATGCTAAGTGGATATTTTTTTTTTTTTGAGATTACCATTTTTATAGAATGCTCTGCCCAAATCACAAGGACAACTATTTAAGATTAGTTTTTAAAACCTGGCCCAGTACAATACTAACCAGTATTGCTCATGTTGGATGAACCTGTATTTTCTTTTAACCTTTTGCAGTGCAGTTGCCAGAGGTGAAAGTATAGTTTGTTTTTCCATCACACTATAGTTATTGTACACATGAAACAGTGGAATGCAACTTTCTTTTTTTAAAATGAGAAATTAAACAAAGGGCTGAATGGTAGCAAAACACATTTCAAGTCACAGCAGATAGCGAGAGCTAATTTGAAGATTTCATTCTCTTCCTCCACCTCTGGGTGTCTAAGAAAACTTTTTGTCTAAGTTTCCTTCAGAACCCGAGAGAAAAAATGGGGTGGGGGTGGGAAGAGGACATCAAAGGGTGGCCAGACAAAGATATGCTTAGGTGTGCAGGATGACCTATTAGGCAATTAAAAACAAAAATATGTCAAATATCTGTATATTTGGTGCTGTATCTAGCAGTATATAGTTGTGATATGGCTCGGTCCCCTTGGGACTGTCACCTGATGTGCAATTACCACTGAGCCCGTTTTCCCTGCCAGCTTGGGACTCCAGAACCTTGCGTTATTGAGCCAGACATGCTAGCCTGCTGCAACACAGACCCAGGTATGGTCCACACTCTCAAAGCTGCAGACTAACTAAAAATTGCTCAGAAGGATTGTTTATACATGTAACTTTAATATAATGTATGATCATTTTCTTTACAGCATAGCATGCCAAAGAAAAAATAAATAATAATTTCTTACTTAAAAAAAAAAATCTATGCAATCCTATGAGGGACTGAAAGACTCCTTTAAGGATGCTAATTGCCCTTTGTTGGCTTTTAAGCCTATGAGAATTGAGGACATGAGAGGAACATATATGATGGGTCCTATTAATTTTTATTTCTTAGTAAGTGAATGGGTCATTGACTTAGCACTGATTTGGCACACTGAAATCACAGGAACTTTGCCAGTAACTTCAGTGGAAACAATATCAGATTTTTAACATTAAAGTAATGAAAGGTTAATATTTTCCCTCCCTTCAGTGATTCATTTAGTACTGTGGCAAACTACCAATATATATATAATATTTACCAAGTTCCAAGGATACATATAATTTATGAGCCTTCCAAAAAAAAAAAAAAAAAAAAGTAAAATATATACGTTTACATTTTGACCTTTTATCTTCAGGTTACATATGACAGAGACTAACTTTGTCTATAGTCAACATAATTCATTTTGAGTTTAGAGGCATAACAGTAGAAAAGATCTGGGCTGACATGAAAGCCTAGGGAACACGAATAAACTCAAACTAATTACTTTTAAGGGTTTAACTTCTCAGAGTCTAAACCAAGCTTCACCTTTAAAACCTGAATCCTCCTTCCAATATGGATCCTAATTTTGTGATGTCTCTGAATTCTAATGCCTCAGATATCAGCTTTGTTGTACTCTGTGCATAGGGAACAGGATAGGAATGATGTCTCAGGACAAAGATCTGGAGCAAAAATTGTAGCTGTACTAAAATTTCATAATAAAACCCAGATTTAGGCAAGTTAGTGTTTCACACCCATTGGGGTAAGCCTGTCCAATATGGTACAGACAAACTTCAGTGAATTGTTTTTGCTGTCTTTGACAGAAAGAGATGGGGCTTTATACTACAAAGCAAAATTGAATGGGAGGATGAAACTGTAAGAACTGAATCCAACAGAAGGGTTTGC
This sequence comes from Dermatemys mawii, assembly GCA_007922305.1. Classification (NCBI taxonomy): domain Eukaryota; kingdom Metazoa; phylum Chordata; order Testudines; family Dermatemydidae; genus Dermatemys; species Dermatemys mawii. The sequence goes on from ML677386.1 coordinate 1,059,128, forward strand.
TTAAATACTTACAAACCAAAACTGATAAGCTTCATACAGCTTTAGCGATAATAAAAAAATGCCAAAAGCACTTTAAAATAGTTCTTTAAGCACTATAATAAAGATACTGAATACAAACATACCTCTCTCCAACTCATAACTCTTGGGGAAATTAATATCAAGAAGCAGAAGACCTAACACCCATGCAATGCCCCATGGTATGGAAGTACCAGAGTGGCTGCACATTTAGGTGGGAGATTGTGAGGTGATGAAGCGTTTGTATTTGAAGGTTTGTGTGTACACGAGCACATGTGTTAATAGTTCCTATTAAATTGGCTTGATAAGTCAGGGTAAGGATGATGGCTGAAGGACTCCAATGAATAAATAAGAAAAAATATATTCAAAAAACATTGAATTTTATTCACTGTATTAAAAAGGAAAAGTACTTGTCTGTAAATTGGAATTCTATCCCTATAGAACCACCCTATTGAGTGTTGTGCCCTCATGCAGATCTGACCTTGAAGTCAACTACCTAGCTTACATTATAAAGTTTATAAAGCTATGGTGAGGCAATCAAAGCATCTCCCCTTAGGGATACGTATTGCCAGTCATACACTTTTTAAGCTAAATTGATCCACGGAGCCACCTCCTTTTTCAGCTAAATTGATCCATGAAGATTATTGCCATTAGTAAAGTCCAACTGCCGAGTCACCATTTCCCTTCCCCCCACAATTCCAAAAGGTAAGCACCACTGTGCCTACTGTCTGCCCACTGATGCAGTACACAATAGATCTGAGCATAAACGAAGAAGGGAGGGAGAATTATAGTTCTGGGGGGAAAAGGTACAATATGAGCATAAATCTTCCAATTTGAAGAGTTAGGTAGAAAAATATAATTCAACAAAGGAAAAAGAGCCCTGATTTACTGCATGCACTTTTACATGAATTTTAGCAACTATGTTTATTATCAAACTAAAAGGATTTTTCATTCCCCAACTCCTTGATTAGTACCTCATTCCTTTCAAATAAGCTTCTAATGAAATTACTATGGAGAAAATAGCCATGAAAAAGAAAGAGCAAATAGAAGTCCAACATTAAATTTGTAACACTGAACTGACTTTCTCCAAATCAGAAATTTTAAAAACAAACAAAAAACTGCTTACTGCTGATAAACTGCAAACCACAACGAACACATTAAAAAGTTCTTTCTAAATCGCAGGAGAAAGTCATAGTGTGAGAGCATCAGAAGAGGAATATGATTTTAGCTGTAGAATTTTGGACAGACTAGAAAGAAGAGAGGAATAGGTTACAGTGATCAAAGCAAAAGATAACCAAAGGATAAACAAGGATTTTTAACATGGAGAGGACAACAAATGGTGATATTATACAAGAAGAAAGGGAAAGGATTTAGCAAAAGATAGGAGACAAGAATGCCACCGACATGTGAGTCTGAGAGACAATGGCAACATGGAGTTTTCTATAGTGATAACAAAGAAAGCAGGTGGTGAGAGAGATTGAGAGGAAAGACAAGAAGCTCTGTTTAAAAAAACATGTGGCAAGAATACCTGTCAGAGTGTGAGTCTACTGGTTTCGGAGACTATACGCCCTACAGTCATTTCCAACAGAAACCAGTGAACAGATTTAAAAGACGGTTTACTGAAATTTCTACTATGGGAAATTAAAGAAGGTGGTATACCTATGAGAAATGTTGCATTCAAGGCTGGTGATGAGCTATGGTCTACTCACTGTAAATGAAGTTCATTAGGGAGGCTTTTTGTAAGAATAATAGATTTTAATTCTTTAGCGTAGAGGTGATAAGGGGTAATTGCTTCCTTTAAAGAGAACTGAGCCAAGTACCCAGGATTTCTTAGAATTTAGTTACTGCAAGTTATAACATGGGAACAGGCAAAAGGCAAGGTCTAGGCAAGGACTTTTAATAGTTATCTGTACTGTAAATTAGCATATAACTCCTTAAACTGGGTGACTCACTTATTTTACAGTTTCTACCCTTTTCCTCTTTTTTATTTTTTTTCCCAATACAGAGAAGTGTTTGTTTAATCCTTCCCTGGATCCTCAATGAGATATTTTGACAGTTCATACCTGGCTCTTAACTCTCTGCCCTCTACAAATTTATCTAATGGATTAGTCCTTAGTGAGGATCAATTTCTTTGGCCTGTTTTTAATTTAAAGTAACAAAGGTAATATTCATTTGGAATGAACAGTCTGGGCATGAGGAGTGCAACATCTCAAGTCAAGGTTTTAGTACTGTGAAAGACAAAATGTTAAACTCAAATAAGTAGTCTCTGCAATGATTTTTGCTCATAGATAATCTTCTGAATTGATGGCACTCTGTCTTTAACAACATCCATCTGGAATGTCTAATTTAAGAGCAGAAAATGAATTATTCTGTCTTTTATCTGGGAGAACAGGGAAGACCTTGAGGGCCTTCAGAATACAGTAGAGCATCACACCCTTCACTGTGTATGCATGCCAAGCTGTACACTCAGTACAAGGGCAAAATATTAAGCTGCTTCCTATATGTGGGTAGCAGTAAGGGGAGAGAGATTCCTCTGCTTTCAGCACTAAATAGACACTATATGTTACCTCAGTTTCACTAGAAACCAGCCCAGAGTTACACTTATATTGGTTTTATTAAATGCCACTACTGGATCAAACAGAAAAAGGATGGAGCTTATTTATGCACACACACATTCAACACATTCAAACCCTCATGAACCCCCACACTCACGCAGATGAAGAGCTACCGGAGACAGCATGGGAATCCGAGACGCCGAAACATAGTAGATGTGGTGTGTCCGCCTGCGGTCACAGATCCGGTCCGGAGAGCAGGTCAAAAGGAAGGGCTTGTGAGCGTGCTCTCTTTCTTTTATTGGAACTGGGCAGCTCCTGTCATGTACACCGAGCTTTCCTTCTGTGTCCATCACAGAGACGCATTCCAGGCCTCATCCTTTCACACATACCAAGTTCTTTTCTTTACAGCATCCCGGGAACACCTGGCTCCAGGTTCTTTTCTCCTTGCAGTTCCTCTCCACCCAGCCCCACGTACACTCCCTTATCTTCCCCACACACGCCCCCTGATTGTGTGATGGAATATTACAAAGCTTGGGGGTTATACAAAGCTTGCAAAAGTTACAACATTTAAAAGGCTGTGCTAATAATGACCAAAAGTTAAAGTTTGCAGAAGGTTACAGAACTTAATGATCATCCTAGCAATTACTGAAAAGTTACAGATCTTACGATCACATTCTACTGGATTGAGTGGAGGCTTTACACAACACTATGCAGACCTGATTTTCCTCTCTTTTACACCAATCCAATGGCTGCTGTTTTCCAGTTTTCATCAAAAATCAACAGGATTTTGCCCATTCATGTCTAGAATGTTCTCTGAAATTCATCAGATGGTATTAAAGAATTACTATATTACTGACAGACTAAAATGCTATTGATCGAAGAGAACATTTCTCAGCATTTTGCATACTTTTAAGATAGCAGATAGCTCTTCCATCTAGCTGTAATCACCTGTCTTAACTTTTCATCTTTCTAGCTGTGCTGTGGTTTGCCACACCATAACATCAACAGTGATAACAAACCTAAATAGTTGGAAATAATAGTTATAATATCCTTAGAGACATCTATCTATTAGGAACCTGGCAGGGATTCCAAAACAGGATATGGTATAAAATTTATGATACAGAAAGAAAATTTTAAAAAGCACTAGATATTGCCATGAGCTAAATCTTCTAAACAGCACTAACAAAAACAGAATGACCAGTTGAGGCTGTGACATACTGCAAGTACTCCACAAGGGCCTATATGTGCTTCACTACTTCATATGAAGTCTTGTGCACTTAGAATTTTGATGATCGGCTCCCAAGGTCTTGACTGAAAGCAAGAGATCCTGCAGCATGTATCTATTCCTGGAATAATTAAAGTTGACCAATATGAAAATACATAAGCCTAAAGACAACGGCTTAATCCTCAAACACTCATTCATGGAGAACATTCAAACAATTGTTTGCAGGATCATGCTCTAATGGTTCAATTATGGATCAGCCTATACTTCTGCACAGGACAATGTAAAGGCAGACAACCCCATACTTAATGCATTAACTCTTCACCTCACAGAACATAATGTCAGGGAAGAGAGCAGCTGCCAATAGAATGCACTATTTGCTTTCCCAAATATGTGGGGAGGGAATGGACAGGAAGGGCTGGGGCTGGCCTGTTCTGCTACACTGTTGCTTTGGGAGGAGTAAACTAAGCCAAAGGGGAAGAGAGAGAAAGGCTGGCATGGTTTATTTTCCCCATGGAGCAAGGGGGAAATGGAAAAACCAAGTCACAATTTAATCTCTTCACTGATCCTGTGGTAAAACAGTTACCCATGCCCCATTTCTTGGAGTTGGCCCTAAATAAATATAAGATGTGCTTTGGCTTGAGAAGTGGGGAAAAGGCCATCCCTCCAAGTTACTAGGAATTAATGTTTGAATTAGTATTACTAAGAAAATAAACTTCAAACAGAACTTGAAAAATAATTTTGCTTACAAAGGTAATACATATTTCATGGTGGGAAATAATCAGAGACTGTGATAAAAGTAGTGGGGAAAAATCATGAATAAAGGCCCTGTCATTCATTAAGCAGACTTCATGGCCACAGGCCCTTAGAAGCTACTTGGGTTCCCCAGATTACACAGCTGTGGGGACAGCTTCCTTTCTGAGCAGAGTACTTCTCTTTGGGAATAGCTACCTAAGCCTCAATCTTCAAAAGCCTTATATCAGTGATGGGCAACCTGCAGCCCGTTAGGGTCATGCTGGCCGCCACTTCTTGCGGCTCCCATTGGTCAGGAGCAGCAAACTGCGGCCACTGGGAGCTGTGGGCCGTTGTGCCTGCAGACGGTCCATGTAAATTATATTGTGGTCCGCCAGTGGATTACCCTGACAGTCTGTGTGACCCACCGGTTCCTCACCACTGCCTTATACACAAGCTTAACTTTACCTACGCTAGGAATCCAATTGCCTTCAGTCAGCTAAGCCCCACACAAGTTGTCTGACCTGTGAGAGCGATTTCTGAAGAATGAACAACAAATCACCATCCATGGTGAGGCTGGACTCCAGTGTTGTCTCATCTCACAATTATACTGTCAATCTCCCAATATTTGGTAGAGTTTTTTTTTTGAAACTCCAGATGCTAAAATATTGGCACTGGAGAATCTCAGCTTTCATTTAAAAAAATTAAGTAGATTTTTGGCCATTATGGTTATAAAGAAAATGGTGAACCCTAAAGGCTCTAGAACCAGTGGGCAAACAAAAAGATCCCAACATTTATCATTTTAAAAAAAATATATTATTTTTAAGCCCATTTTAAATTCTGAAATGTGACTCATGACTTTTGAACTATCAGTAGTAACATGTCTGGGTGCAGTTTGCTCTTCAGTATCTACTAACCAGCTCATTCTGGGTTTCATGGCAAGTGTTTGGCGATACTTCTTGCAGTGACCAGAGAAATATACCTTTTGGAAAGGTGGATTTGCTGTGCCTTAATAAGAACATAAGAAAGGCCATACTGGGTCAGATCAAAGGTCCATCTAGCCCAGTATCTTGACTACCGAGAGTGGCCAATGCCAAGTGCCCCAGACTGAGTGAACCTAACAGGTAATGATCAAGTGATCTCTCTCCTACCATTCATCACCTCCCTCTGACAGACAGAGGCTAGGGACACCATTCCTTACCCAGCCTGGCTAACAGCCATTAATGGACTTAACCTCCATGAATTTATCCAGTTCTCTTTTAAACCCTGTTATAGTCCTAGCCTTCACAGGCTCCTCAGGTAAGGAGTTCCACAGGTTGACTGTGCACTGTGTGAAGAAGAACTTCCTTTTATTTGTTTTAAACCTGCTGCCCACTAATTTCATTGGGTGGCCCCTAGTTCTTCTATTATGGGAACAAGTAAATAACTTTTCCTTATTCACTTTCTCCACACCACTCATAATTTTATATACCTCTATCGTATCCCCCCTTAGTCTCCTCTTTTCCAAGCTGAAAAGTCCTAGCCTCTTTAATCTCTCCTCATATGGGACCCTTTCCAATCCCCTAATCATTTTAGTTGCCCTTCTCTGAACCTTTTCTAATGCCAGTATATCCTTTTTGAGATGAGGAGACCACATTTGCATCCAGTATTCGAGATGTGGGTGCACCATGGATTTGTATAAGGGCAATAAGATATTCTCCATCTTGTTCTCTATCCCTTTTTCAACGATTCCCAACATCCTGTTTGCTTTTTTGACTATCGCCTTCTTGTTTCTGCTACCACAGAATATGTCTACACTTCAGGCTGGGGATATAGTTACCAGCTTGAAGAATCATGCCCATGCTAGCTTTGATCAAGCTAGTGTACTATGTATGTACTTAGGGGCAGCCTGTTCCATCTGCCACTTGCACCACCGCAGCTACTCTCTATTTTTAGTGTGCTGAGTCAGAGCCAGCATGTCTCCTTTCTCCTCAAGGTGGAAATCACAATCCGAGCTTGAAGTACAGACATACACAAAACAGCAAGAGGAAAAGAAATAGAATTTGCATTTAGAAAAGTGCAAATGGTATTCTCCTGCCAGGAAAGCAATACATTATTGCATTTATATTCTATTTTTAACTATAAGGCTAGACCTCAATATTGATGTAAAATCATTATTAACAATTATTTTACTTTGTTCTTATAAAAGGTTATTACAAACTTGCCTGTGTCTTTACTGAACTTTAAGAAATACTTACAATGATTTTCATATGCAAGACGTACAGAAACACAGGGTTGCTCATTTAACTATATGAAATGTTCAAGCTAAGGAGGTTCCTAAGAAATCAGCCTTCTGTGAATTAGTGACAGGCTCCGAGACTGTCAAAGGAATATAACACCCATTTTATTACCTCAAATGTGTTTTTACAGACTCTAAAATGCAGCTTTTATAACATCTATCTTGCTTTAACTTTCAATACTATTTTCTTCAATATTGTATTCTTATAGATGTATATAAGCTTTAGTAGTTGTGATTTGTATAAAATATTTAATAAAAAGCTTTAACTGCAAATTGTAAATGCATTGGAAATGGCAGATTTTATATGTTCAGATTTAGGATTCTTAATATTCATTAATTTGCGTGCCTTAAAACAACTCCTTGAATAGCTTCTTTTAAGAAAATAATTTAAATACTTTGCATGGTTTCATAGGACTTAGTTAAGATTACTCACCTTTAACCATTTATCAGTGTATACCAAAAAGAATTCACCTACCCATAAATGAAGATTTCTTGCCTATTCATAAACTGTTTTAGTTATCTTAGGGTATGTTTACACAGCAAAAGAAAAGAAAAAAAAAACACACCACACCACACCGAACCAAAACACTGCTACAGCAGACCAACCAAAACACTGCAGTCTGTAAACTGACTCTGAGTTCCAAGGCTTACGCTGTGAGTCTAAGAATAGTAGTATAGATATTCGGGCTCAGGCTGGAGCCCAGGCTCTAAGACTCACTCTTCTTCCTTGGTGGGTTTCACAGTCCAGGCTCCAGCCCAAGTGCAACCAACTACATTACTATCCTTTGCCTTGCAGCCATGAGTCCTGGGCTTCTGTGACACATGCAAGACTCATTACTAATTTGGCAGAATAATACAATTTGGTAACTTAAAAAGAGAAGAGGATCTCCACTAGAGGAGAGCCTGCTCTCAAAGGCATCCTCTTTGTTAAAAGCTCTCCAAAGACAGACATACAAAGAAGATTGTAACTGAAGTAACCAGTATTGCTTGTTTGGGCTTCAGTATTTTTCTCCTTTATATAATAAAAGTGTCATAAATAATAACTATGATTATTTGGCTTGTTTTTAATGGAGGTATCCCCCAACGTATGCACTGCATGTGATTAAAATTGAGTGAGTCACATCCCTGGATGGCATTAAAAGAGAATTAAGATTTGGCCTACCATATCTTGTTTCTCTAGACTAAAACTTTTAGATAAAGATAAAATTTTAGATTAAGATAAAATTACTCAGCACTCAGCAACTTGAAAACATCCTACACTGCGAAGATCTGGGCATCTTTGGCTCCTGTACTGAGTGAAAAGATAGTAACTATTGCTGGTAAAAAAAAAAAAAAAAAACTTTTAAAAAGCATAATACATTGTGAGCAGGAAAACTTAACATTGCATTGGGAGAGATGGGACAGGATTAAAGAAAGTTAAATATATCAGACAAAATAACGTGAAAACTCTATTTTGCTTTTCAAGTACATGGCCCATTAAGGCACAGGACTACCTGTAACATAGTGCAGAGCTTCACAGCCTTACAAGGGAACTCCGAAAGATATTTTACCTCACAGAAGTGCAATGCCTCCCAGAGCTTCTGGTCAACTCTTCATCTCATCATGGGAGTGGGGGCATGTTTCCCTTACAGTCCCTCCACCCCAAAGATTCTGGTGAGGTTCACTTCCCCACTGATGTAATCATTATTAATTTATATAAAGACCATTCCATAAGGATTCTCAACTGCACCACCAGTTCACTACCTTAGTAAGTTAGATCTTGTCTACATGAAACAGTTACATCAGTTTAATTAAAGGTGGTATTTTGAAGCCATTTACTTAAACCTGTACAAACCTGTTGTGTGGACACTTATTTGTCTAAAAAACACAACAGTGCAGTTCAGATTAAGATGACAAGAAATTGGTTTAAACTAAACCAAAATAAACTACCCTCCAACTGAAATAAGCTTGCTCACGCAGAGATTTGCCCAATTTATTTAAATCAGTTTAAAATTACACATTTAGTTAAACTGGCATAATTTTTTTCTTGTGGACAAGACTTACTAACCTGTCATCTCCATTCCACTAGGAGAAGGATTGTTCCCTAGATCATTCCCTACATGTCTGCAGACGGTCTCCCTAGCATGGCATGAACCTTACTAAATCGCAGTTTCTTGGAGTCAGTAAAATACAAATGTAAAGGTTATTACTATTTTATAGTCCCCATCCCAGATCCCAGGCTCCAACCCAGCCTTGAATGTCTATACCGCAATTAAACAGCCTCTTAGTCCAAGCCCCACGAGCCTGAGTCAACTGACCAAGGCCAGCCACAAGCAGGGTACTGTATTATGCAATATAGTGCATCACGCAGTGTAGACAAACCCAAACCCATGGGTTGCTGCACTAAGATTGGAAGCCCTGGCTAAGCAAAAACATTAGGTTTCCTGCTCCCTTCAGCACTCAAGCACCATTGTCTTGCATTCTTCCAACAACATGGAAAATAAAGGCCCCCTTTTTCTGCCAATCTGTGGCTTGGCTTTGGTTTTCACCACAAGGGAAGGTTCTCTTACCACTCCCATCTGCAGAATGACTTTGTGGCTGTGAGCAAATGGAGGCAAATTTAAGCCCTTACCTGGCTCTTCTAGAGATTCTGGGGGAGTTACCTCCAGTGGCATTTACAAAGAGGTAATACAGAATATCAACTTTTTATTGCCCATGTGCTTATGGCATTTTGTTACCATTTGGTACCATGGTGATAGGCTAAAAAAATTCTTTGATGTGCAGGACCAAGTCCAGAGTGCAGCTGCTGTAGTTTTCCTGAACACAGCTAACAGGACCCAGCTCCACAGGGACTCCCTGCACAGTGCCACATAACAAAGATTCCCTGGATGTAGGACAGGTTATCCTAAGGGTGGATGATTAGATTTTGCACTGCATGAAGAGAAATCTGGCCCATTTTAAATGTCCATTCTGAGAGTGGAAATTAACCCGATTTCAATTATATGGCAAGATGCATATTTTGCTCTGAAGGTGGTATATCTTTAAAATGTCATCTTAAATTAAATCTGTATGATAAGAAATTAAGGAAATATCTTTTTTGTAAAATTTCTTAGAAACAAAAAGGTTGAGTTGCATACACGGATAATTCCTGCAGCAGGCAATGTTAAAACTGCATGAAGTAACTGGTCTACATTTTCAAAAGTAGTGAATTCTGGTGCCCAAACTAAGCCACCTTAAAAGGGCCTGATTTTCATAGAGTGGGTAATCCTTACACTGTAAATTAGGTGCCTTTAATGAGGCCCACACTGAGCATCCAGAATGGGGACATCCAAAATCATTAGTCATTTTTGAACATTTAATCCGTTTTTAAATAGAAGTGTATATAAATAAAAGAGGAAATTTGAAACACCTCAGGAAGAGACAGATAAACCTTGGAAGTCCATTGGATCACATTTTCGATAGAAGCTAGAGTCCACAAGAGCTAAATCCATCTTAGATGCCTTAGGAGAAATAACCAACTAAATCATATCACAACAAGAAGAAAAACAGTGATGATGCACAAATTACTAAAATAAAAGTATGTTGATTTTGATATGATAAATATCATGACAAGTCTATCAACCAATTGCCTTTGAGGTCATTACCGGCCCATAACTTACTCAGGGCTTTATTAATGTCTGAGTTGTTTGTAAGTATCAACAGAGCAACTCAAGTGAACAATTTTTCACTAACATTGCACTGAGTTGACATCACTATATTACCAGTTTATTCTATACCATAGTTTATAGAAAAATAAAACTAGGCAGCACAGCCATTTGTAACACAGAAAATGACATGAAAAAAACGTTTAGGCCCTGAACAGGTTTTTCACCCATACATACCACAACTCCCTCATCTGCCTTATTCCCCGAAAGCAAAATATGTATCCATATGGCTTTGAAATTAATGAAGTCAAACAGAGTTCCAGGATCTCAGATTAGCACATTACTCAAAAAAAACAAAAAACGGTGAAAAACAGTGTGTATATAGCAGCCATCAACTTTCATGGATTTTGTGATTTTCCTCAAACGTTGCTATGTACTAGCCTTTAACATAATATATATATATCCATCCACTGAAGCTATTACCCTGAAGAATTGGATAGTACAGAAATCTCGGCCAACAGCTATTGCTCCAGCTTAAATCATTAAATAACTCCCATGACATATATACCAACATTTGATAAAGTTACTTGCGCATGCTGACACCTTATCTATTTTATTAGTACTTCAAATTTTTAATCTTGGTCATTGGAAAGTGGGACTTTTGCCTGATGTTAACATGTCCAATTTTTGCCCAGCTTTTCTCTGGATTAAAGCTATTCTGCAGTGTACATCTTAGGTTTTAGACTGTTTGTCTTTTGTCATTTGCCACTCAGTCTCTTGTCCCTATTTTGTTCATCCCATACATCCAATTTTACAAATAAATTTCATCTCTCGCCAAATGAGATGAAATTAACATATCAAATAACATTGATATGTTCAGATCAAAGCAATATTACCAGGCTATTTCGTAAGATCTTTAAAAACACCTTAGAAGATAAGCTCTATTAAAAAGCAAAAATACTACTCTTTTTCTCTACCTAAACAAAATGTTCATCTTTGGCAATGTCCTTTGTAGGATTTGATTGCTGTTTATGCCTTTTGCGTCAATTAGTTCCTGCAACACTCTGGTCGTTAGATCACTGAGGCGTCTACAATTTCCCCCTTTCTTTTCTCCCAGTGGAATGCATTTCTCTCATAATCAACACTTAGGACTAAACAAAACTTCTTAAAACCAAATATACTCAATTGAATATGTTGTTCAGATAACTGAAATAAATTTCTTGTAACTGATGCATTCTTGCCTTTTGTGGGCATTAGCAGTGTTGAAAAGGAAGAGGAAATTATGAGGTGTTAATACAGTATTGTGATAAATGAAGGCAGGGGCTAAGCTCCCTTTTATGTACACCCTGCCAGTTAGCTATAAAATTCCCCTTAGTAGCTGTTCTCTACTTGCTTTAACTGCAAAGGGTTAAAAAGTCCACAGGTAAAAGGAAAGGAGTAGGCACCTGACCAAAAGAATCAATGGGATGGCTAAAACTTTTTAAAATTGGGGAAAAAAAGCTTCTCTTTGTCTGTGTGTTGTGGTTCTCCGGAGAGAGGGGACAGAGCAGAGACAGGGCTGGGACTATGCTGTAAAAGCTTTTTGTCAGGTATGGAAATCATAAGATCATACCTAAAACCTACTCTCAAATCTGTTTATTTCTTTTTGGCTTGTGGACTCTGTGCTAACTCCAAATGCTTTTTGTTTTGCTTGTAACCTTTAAGCTGGACCTCAAGAAGGTTATTCTTGATGTTTAATTTTTGTAACTGGGCTTTTTAAATCTAGCAAAAACCTAAGTTCAAGATGTATTTTCTTTCTCCTTGTTTTTAATAAAGTTTACCTTTTTAAGAACAGGATTGGATTTTTGGAGTCCTGAGAGGTTTGTGCACATGTTTTTTAGTTAGTTGGCAGCAACATCTGATTTCTTTGTTTTCTTTTCTCAGCTCTTCCCCCCAGGGTGGGTGAAAGGGCTTGAGGGTATTCCACAGGAAGGAATTCCCAAGTGCACCTTCCTGGGTTCTCAAAGGGTTTTGCAATTGGGTGGTGGAAGCATCTACCCATCCAAGGTCAGAGAAAAGCTGTGACTTTGTGAGTTTAATTCCAGCCTGGAGTGGCCAGTATTAATTTTTATAATACTTGCGGGCCCCCACCTTCTGCACTCAAAGTGCCAGAGTGGGAAATCAGCCTTGAGAAGTGTCATTAAATTTCAAAGCAGTCTGCATGAGTACTTTGTGCAAAGCAAAAACAGGTACAACTTCTCCTTTGCTGGGGCCTTGGTGAATGGGTTAGCTGAGGGGCAGGGTTATACTGCCCCCAAAGTGGTGGGGCCTGGCTGAGAAGGATCATCCCTAAGATAGCTGATACATACATGGATTCATCATATCTGCTGATCAACCTCCATCAAATCTGCCCCAAATGGTGGAAACCTGGAAGCAGAATAAGCAAACACCACCTTCCTTTGACAGAGAATTCACCCTCTCATGCAAGAGGTCTGGCTGGCTTAAGGATGAATTATTTATTCCTCCCTATGCTGCCTGCAGTCAACTCTGACCTTCTCATAGCACGCATACGGGTGTTTGGATCTCTCTCTCCCTCACATACACAAACACTCCTTTGCGTGGACAATGCTTTAAGGCCAGAAGTTGGGAGCAGAAATAGTATATATTCTGTAGATTGTCAGTCTTTTCCATTTTTTCCTCAAGCTACTCTCGCTGCTTTTATTTTTCAGGGTCCCTCTTAAGGCATTGTCTGTAAAGCACAATTCTTTCTGTCCCTGTGAGTGACATTTAAAAAAAAACCAAACCCTCTCTCTTTCATGTTGCTTCTTTCACTGTAACCTTCACACAATAGTCCTTATACAAACTCTACAAAAATTGCCATAAATAACAAAATAGATTTAAATACATTATAGAAAATTAGATACATTAAAATGAATAATTTTTAATATTAATTGGTATGTATACATTATAACCAATGTCTTAGCTACGCTACATTCAAAAAATTTTCATACATTAAAATTAAGATGTTTATTATTTCCAGGTATTTGCAGGTATACTTGCACACGACATTTATCTGCATTATCGATCGATGACTCATCAATAAAACAGACATTAATGAAATATCATCTAGTAATAGTAATGATTTATAGAATAGTGACTTTTTTAGAGGACAGACATTTGTCATATTCTTTATAAACACTTCTCACTGTTCTACATTGTCCCTTGGAAGTATGAAACTGAAAACTGCTATCTTAGGATGTTTTTTCCCATCCATCGCAAATTCACACTCACTTTCTTATTGTTGTAGTTCACAAATGGTGCGTACCACAGTTTGTGGGTAATTTCCTTGTATTCCCCCAACGTGGTCCACCAAAAGCTCCAACTTTAGGCTCCTGGCTCCTCAGCCATCACCTCTATTGGGTGAATGCTGTCTCACTCCCTCCTGACTGGGGTTTCAAGGCTGCACAGCTCCATGGTTTTACACTGTGATACCCCAGCAAGCTAGTCCGGCACCTGTGCTTTGCTTTCTCTCCAGAAGTTATGACCCTTGTCTTGCCCACAGTTATAAATTACCATACAACTCTTTCAGGGTACATTTATACTAACCGACCCTCCGGCAGGTAGTGTTCGGTGTATCGAGGAACTGATATATCGCATCTTGTCAGGACGCGATAAATCAATCCCCAAACACGCTCCCATCGACTCCAGAACTCCAGCTCCACAAGAGGAGTAAGCGGAGTTGATGAGGGAGCCACCGTGGTAGATACCTGGCCGTCCCCATGGCAGTGAAAGTCAAACTAAGATACTTCGACTTCAGCTATGCGAATAGCGTAGTTGAAGTTGCATATCTTAGTTGAACTTCCACCCCGCTAGTATAGCCCAAGCCTAAGTAACCACATTAATTCTTAACGTGAAAGCATTACAGAGAAAAAACAATAAAAAAACCTACCTGCATGCTAAAAAGCTTACCAGAGATCACCCCTACCTCCAAGCTTGGATTCTGGTAGGTATCCGTCCTTCAAAACCCAGGGCTATGAGTTCATGACTGTCTCAAATTCAGAACTAAAACTAAGGCTGGGAACGGCAGCCATTTCTCTAGACACCTCAGGACTTTGATCTTGGCCTTCAGTAACAGGAAATCAGTAGACAGAGACTCTTTCTTTTAAGACTGTGTGTCAAGAAACTGGGTATTTGCATAACTGAAGTTGGGTAATTTGTAGTAACCTTGCCCCAGGGAATTCCCCAGGAAATCCACTGAACATTTATTGTCCCAAAAGTCCATTGTTCTCTGGCACATTTTCAATAGAGTCTTTTGAACTTCCAGGCCTCAATAACAAACTCGACCACAGAGAGGTTACATACAATGCTGGACACAATAATTCATAAACTTTGCATTTAATACAATGAACACCAAAGATATTTAAACTTAATGCAATAAGTCTGAAAGGGATATGCAGGGAATTTCCATATCTATCACAGTAAGCTCCAGATATTCATATTTTTAAATGAATTTAGTCCTGGCACATTAGTTAACTAAACACTACATATAGTATATTAGGAGACAGCATCAGTGCAAGTTCCCCCAACAAAGCTCTTTCAGTATACATCAACCTAGTCCTGGAGGCCACATCTTTAAGTCATTCAGTCTCCTTGACCATTCAGTCCTTAGTCATCAAGATTGGCAACTAGTATCGATTGGTGGCAGTCTTTTTTAGAAGGTGGACTCTGGCCTCCAAGTTCATTTGAGAAAGGCCACTACACAACCATCAGAAGATGATAATATTCAGTTATTACTAATCTGAATTGTAGCAGAGCCAGCTTTAGGTGAAAAAGCATTAATTTTTTTCATAAAAAGGACATCGACTATGTATTGATAAGAAAACCACAAATAACTATATTCACTCACAAAATGTCTAGAACGATAACACAGGTCAAATTGTGGGGCTTACTAACCTTGAAAATTTAAAAGATGATAAAAAAATTAACAAGCAGAGTGACAGTTTTAAATAATTATTTTACATTTCTGTAAAAGAAATATCTGCTATGCTTTAATAAATGAAACAACAGTAACTGATAACTACCAATGACTGATCATACTTTGAATATAGTCATGGTGATAGATATTCTCACAAAAGTTTAAAATCCAAAACCACCAAATATTGTATGATAGATACAGATAACTGACAACTTTCGGACAGATACGCTCCCACCCGGAAAGTGTTATTAATTCTCTGTGCTATGCAGTACACTTTATGCATTACATATAAGCAGAGGAGCCCTGCAAAAATAGTCCCCTAAAATCTGTGCCAGAAATAATAATTGCAAAGAAGCTTAATTGTTAAGACACATGTAATTAAAAGTCCACTTATTACTGGCAGTATACTCAGCATCCTGCAGGTTTCATGTGAAACTAATGATAAAAATCCAGGTTGAGAGAAGAGTGGTATATCTTGCATCAATATACCTATGACAAATTACAGAGATTGTTGCTCATATTTTTGCGACACTTGTATGTGGATTTTTTTTTATTCTGAATCAGATTTCAAAGGTAAAAATTAAAAACTGTAATTCAAGTTATTCAACGTGCTTCTTTTTATACCTGTGATAAACAATGCTGCCTACAGACCTCCTTCTTCCATGTTCCAAGTCAAGTACAGCCTAGTGAGCAATAGTTTGAGAGGCTCTCACTGTACCAGGAGAGGACGAGCGGGAAGTTATGTGGAGGAGTGGTGTTCATTCTAACTAGGAAGAAAAGAAGGAACTCTCCCTCTGCTTTCAACAGAGGAGAAAGCTATGCTCCTTCCTCCCTCCCATCCACCCTCTGCTTACCTTAACCACTGCCAATGAAGGACATAAACTACTGTAGTGTTAGCTTGTATATCACAACGCTTTACCAAAGGTTAGAAGAGACGATGTTAAGCAGTACAGCATTTGGATGCAAGGGTTATGCTAATCTTAAAAGATTCAGAGGCAAAACAGCAGGAATTCCAATGCTGACCAGTCGCTGCCAGTGGGTGCTACTATAAACCAGCAGTAAAAGCGAGATGAAAAGATAAGGTAGCTGAATTTTACACATAAGCACTTCCAACATCTTCAGGAAGTCCTGCTGATGCAGCTGCTTGCCTCCAAAACCCACGGAGTTTGCCGTCAGAGAAACGAAGATCACTTACTGACATTAAATTGGACATGGTTCATATTTCAAAGTATCAATGTCAATAAAAGTTGTTCTCTATGTTTTTGTAGGTATCTGTTCCAAACATTACAACTGAATAATCTGTATTCTTTTGTGCTTTCAGTGAATGCATTTTGGAGGCCTATCCTAATTAGTAACAGTTCTTAGTTTGATGTTTGATTAATTTGTTATTTTACCTAATTGATTTTTAAGAAATCCCATTAATTTCAAGAGGAGCATTAAAAGGGAAAATGTTAAACGTGTTGCTTTTGGTCACAGTACTTAGGAAAAGCAGATTTAATATTTAATGCAATCTTTTCTTCTTTTAACTGCCTTTGATCTTCTCAAGGTACATAAGCACAAAAGTATTTAACATGCAAAGTTTTAAGACAGACTGACCACAGTAAGCAAATAGGCCACACGGAGTAAAAGTGTACTTGAAAAAAAGTAGACTTAAATAAAGATTTGACAACTTGCTAGGCATATGTCAGTTCTAGTGGCAATTCTAGGCTCTAATGAAATTTGTACCTCGAGAGAAACTAAAGCAACAGTTATAAGCATAGAACAATGCACTATTTGCTCTTCCTAAAACAACATAAATGACCTTCTTTTATTGGATTCAGGTTGTATTTTGATCTCAGCAGGGAATATAAGGTCTCCAGTGAAACTCTGCTCTCATAACAAAAACAGGCCTAAACCAAAATCTTAATCCAAAATCTCCTTAATTTTAGAAGGGTTTGAAATCCAAAGATAGAACATATCTGAATCTGAATTTTGTAAATAGTCCCTGTGTTTAGAACAATTGAGCCAAAAACTTTGAACCAGATTTTGGAATTCTGTGGGGTATTTGGAACCCAGATGTGGATCGGAGTTTGTGACTTGAGTCTCTCTCTCAGTACAACCACCACATGTAAATTTCATCACATTTTCTGCAAGAAGTATTTTAGAAAAAAAAATGCATCATGTCCCAAAAACTTCAACATAGAATTTGACTGTATAGCCATCCCCTATTATTAATATGGAACAAATTTCTATAAACCAGGCTGTCCACGGGAAAAAAAACCAAAATAATTTCTCTAAACCTCAAAAAGATCTTTTCTATCAAACACAATGTTGAGATATCTAATCTCAAAACATGCAGTGCTTATATTCATTAGTGGGTAGCATACTGCAGCAAGTAATGGGGTCTCAGTCACATTCTATTCTCCTAATACTGTCATTAAGGATAAAGAAAATCTTTATTGGGGAGTTCCAACAGTCTTGTGATATGCGGGTAAGATCCCAGAGAGTGAGGATCCTGCACAGCTGGTATCTTTAGAGAATGCAGATGTTTCTAGCTCTGATGGTTTGTGACACATTGCACCTTAAACCTGTGTGTGATCCAGGATTTCAGTCCTGGCCCTTAGAACAAAGTAATCGAGGAGGGAAACATTAAAGTTAGAGGAGGGAAATAATTTTTCATCATTTTTCCCTTTTTGAACAAAGTATCCAGTTGAAAGTTCCCCAGAGGTTTTGGATGCTAGATGTAGTCCCAGCAGAGCTGGATTAGCAGAGTGTCCCTTATATCATGCTGGAGCATTAGTTTATTATTGACTCAGGGAGAAGAGCGATACTGATTCAATCTGAAACAGTACTTCCTACAGCACTTTTTCTTTGAGTTCTTCTATCCAAATACTGACCTTTTCCAATCCTTTCCTGCCTGTGAAGTCTAGCACAACTTGAAATGATTTGGCTGCGAGGAATTGTGACAAGGTGCTTACCTTCCATTTATCCTTGAAGGTAAGAACATCTTGTACTTGCAATTTTAATTACCACCACTAGTGAAATCAAGCAATCACACTAGCTCCAGTGACAGGTTTCAGAGTAGCAGCCGTGTTAGTCTGTATCCGCAAAAAGAACAGGATACTACTTGTGGCACCTTAGAGACTAACAAATTTATTTCAGCATAAGCTTTTGTGGGCTACAGCCCACTTCATTGGATGCATAGAATGGAACAGACAGTAGGAAGATAGATAGACAGACAGATACACACACACACAAAGAACATGAAAAGGTGGAAGTTTCCATACCAATTCTAAGAGGCTATTTAATTAAGATGAGCTACTGTTAGCAGGAGCAAAAAAACCTGTGTGTTGATAATCAAGATGGCCCATATTAGGAGTACATAAAAAACCCTCCCTGCTTGCTTACAAAAATCAAACCTGGGAACAATTTGATCTTTCTCTCTCTCTATTTAGTATATATTTTCAGGATTATAAAATGAATATTTGTAAAATAAAAAATGTAAACTTTGATCAATACAACAGCAAATACCTCTCCTTCTGGGGAATTCTTCCTCTGTACTAAATAAAGGTAAGCTCTATATATCTTTTATACCTGCACATCTCTTGGAATGCTAAAAATAATGGTGCCTTTAGGAATTCTACACTACCTAGTTTGTGAAAGATGACGTGAGGCACTTTTGCTCTGTACATTTTATTTTTATATTGCTTAACACTGTTGTTATTTCTGAGCCTGATTTACAGTTACCTGGGGTACTCATAACCCTTTTGATGTATGTCTACAGGAAATAGTTGACAAAAGCAGACTTTCCCTTAAGGATTGCCCAGCTTCAGTGCTTGTTTCACGTTTCTGCTGTTTGCTCAATCCATTAAGAGCTTCTTCAAAGACATAAAATAGCAGCCCATCACATTGAATGCTACAAGAAAAAAAATGCATGCATAAAGACTGCCAACTCACACTTTCACTCTGCTGTAGATAAGCAGAAAGCATTGACAAATATAACACTACCTGGGGTACTGCCTATGGATTTAGCATAACTCTGCAAGAGGTTTTGGTTTTGAAGTATTTCACTGTCCATCAGAGCTGCATGAAAATATTCATGTCAGATATAAACCCAGGGCAAACAGACAGTGTGCCTAATGCAAGCTTGAGACTAAAAATTGACGATGGGTTTAAACATTACTTCTACTTTGTATTTTTTCTGCATATCAAGGTATACTGCTGCTTTAAATAAGATTTTTTTCATGAGCTTTGCACTGCATGCTGAGTTAAGGTAGCATATACAGTCTGTGCCAAGCTTCTTGGGGCTTAAAGTGCTCTGCATCTGGTGCACTAACTATAGACAATGGTAAAATACAACATGAAAGTAGAGCTCACTGGTCAGCAATTCTCAGATCTGAACCATGTACTGACAAATGACTACTACAAAAAGTCATGAATAAATCCTCACCCAAAAATCTTACTTAGATTAAATTAAGGTTGTAGCAATATGTAAATGTTTTGTTTTTATTAGCATTCCAAAAACATTAGAGTTGAAAGAATTAGAAACTCAAGAAATGAAGATTTTACAACAAAACCCAAATATTTGGAGTCATGGAAGGTCATAGTTACCTTTGCCCTCCACTGATCTTTACCTCCCATCTTCCCACCTTTAGTCCTTTGTAAAATGTATTAAATTTGGATGAAGGACTTTTCCTAAAGTCTCAGAAATCCACAGACCAGGACATCATAAATTTGGACAAGGCACTGTACTTAATGCAACTTGCAAGTGGATCATCAAAAATGTGCCTCAGATAGCATTTATAGAAGGTTTTATTTATAGGTTGTTGACACACTAATTCTGTGTCTAATGATACTTAGACAGCTGCCTGCCCTCCTGCCCAGTCACAGGACTGACCCCTTAAGGAAGAATGGGGGACAATTACATTTACTATTTTATCAGTTTAATCAACAATTTGAAAATCACCTTTTCTTCTATGAAGAGTATAATGAAAACAAAGAAAGCTAGAGTTGATACAACCACCGAATGTCTGAAAGTAAATTGTTCTTGTCTTATTCCCCATCTTATGGAGGAAGTCCTGATGCTGCAGACCTCCCTTTGGCCTGAAAAATTGAGTCTTCTAAGAATTTTGGAGGTCCTCAGAATCATGGCACCTCTCCTGTAAAGTCAAAAAGATTCATCAAAGTGATCTTCCCTCCTGTTAACCCACTGTACACAGGGACCTGGGCTGGGAAGTACAGCCAGCATGAGGTCTGAGGGGTTAGAAGAAGCAAGGGAGGGAGGGAAGGAAGAAAACCTCTCCCCTAATTTACTGTACCTCCTGGTGCTACCTGACCCCACTGGAAGGTGTCCTGGGAAGTGAGAAAACCTCTTCCACTCTGCCTGCTGATTCCTCGGCCCAGTGCAGGGAGACCTGGGGCATGAATAGTCCTGTTGCCACTCTGACCTGGCTGGAACATACAGTAGGTCTTCACTCCAGATTTAATTTGGGTGATCACCACTTGGCTTAGCCTAGTCTGCGGGTAAATTGCCACTCTGCAAAGTCATACCCAAGTTACTGGGTCCTCACTGGTGCTGCATTAACCAGTGTTTATCACTAGGACTTCTAAGGACATATCTCATGCTTCTTTGTTTTGCAGTAATTTGAGCCGCTCTATGATTCTTTCCCATTTAATTGTGGAAGAACTGGTCTGTCCTTCTGAGCACACAGGGAAATTGTGGGAAGGCTTCTGATTACTATCAGCACTCAGATGATTTATCCTGTACCTTCACTGAAAAGTGGGCAGGCTTCCCAATTCAAGTGAAAGGAGCATATTGCTTATGCCTGATTATAGACTAGCTAGGCTGGGTTAAAAGCACCACTGAACATGGGTGAGAGTGGAGCGGGATTAGGGGAAACATCTGAGTAAAAGCTTGAGTTAATTGTAGCAGGAGGATCCTCCGTCTTGACTATCATCAAGAGCAGACCTTAGGAGGTACACAGGAACAGGGCTCTGCCTGCTTAAAAACATCATATCCCTGAAAAGTCTTTAGGAGCTCATTGGAGGACTCTCTACAGCTCAGACATTTGGAGGTTCATGGGACCCTCATAAGGTCCACAGTCATGGGTGTTCTTTTTCAGGGACCTAAGGAGAGGGGAATGCTCACAGGAGAGGGGAATGCTACCTCCTCTACCTTTGTCATATCCTCATAAGGTTCCCAGGAAGGCATCCCACAAGCCTTATGAAGTTTGTTGAGGGGACCTCGATGGCTTTTCAGAGGCTATAGCAGATCCAGCCCTTCAATATGCTGCACATTGGCCAAGTACTCCTTCCCTTCCTCTCTTCCCCTGACAAGCCTTAGAAACCTTGTTCATGTCTGATCAGATAAAAAACAGATTTTCAGCACTCAACAAGACTTAACAGAATTCTCAGTCTCCACACACTCTCTGCTATATTCCTCAGGGGCTGGCAATGCTATTAAGAAACAATTACAGAATTAGAGAAATGTAGATTTGGAAGAGACCTTGAGAGGTCTTCTAATCCAGTCCCCTATGCAGAGACAGGACCAAGTAAAATTACACCATCCCTGACAGATATTTGTCTAACCTCTTCTTAAAAAGCTCCAATGGCGGGGATTCAACCACTTCACTGAGAAGCCTATTCCAGTTCTTAACTACCTATATAGTTAGAATGTTTTTTTATATCTCACCTAAATCTCCTTTATTGCAGATTAAGCCCATTAAACTTCTTGTCCTACCTTCCATGGACACGGAGAACAAGTAATCACTTTCCTCTTTATAATAGCCTTAAGATATTTGAAGACTGTTATTAGGTCTCCTCCCCAGTCTGCTTTTCTGAAGACTCAACATGCCCAAGGTTATTTTTAAAACCTTTCCCCCTAGGGTCAAGTTTTCTAAACTATTATCACGTGTGTTGCTCTCCTCTGGACTCTCTCTAATTAGTCCTAACGCGTGGCACCCAAAACTAGACAATACTTCACCTGAGGCCCACTAGTGTCACATAGAGAGGAACAATTACCTCCCATGTCTTAAATATGACATTCCTGTTAATACATCCCCGATGGATATTTGATACAGGTAATTTTCCCTGTTAATATTCATCCCTTCTTCTCAAGTGTTGAGAATCAGCCACTTCCACCTTAATTGAATTGGTCTTGTTAGCAGTGTCACTCCACTTGGCAAGGCAATTCCCATCTTTTCATGTGCTGTAATATATATACTGCTTACTGCATTTTTCACTCCATGTATTTTCACTCCAAGTGGGTTTTAGCTTTTGAAAGCTTGTGCCCCCAAAAATGTGTTATTCTCTAAGGTGCCACAAGGACTCCTTGTTGTTTTTTGCTGATACAGACTAACATGGCTACCACTCTGAAACCTTACCTATGGAGTGGCATTAGTGGCTAATCACTGGGACAAATTATTAAAGAAATAAACTACAGAATGCAAGGTGAATTTTAGAAGAGACAGATTACATGGTTATAAATCCCTAGCATATGTGAAGTGATGAACACCATACCATTCCTTTCAAAGCACACTTATCTTTCAGCCAATCAGTAATACTCATTTTCTTCAGTCAAGTACTGACAGCAACCAGTCATACTCTACCAATGCCGCAGCAAGCACTGAAAAACAGCTTAATGTAGTATATTGCACTGTGTCTGGGATGAGGTAAGAACATCCCATTATCTTCAAGCAGAAATTCATTTCTAGAAATCCCTTTTTAGTCCTAGACAAACTATTTGGAGATATAATAAGAGATCATGAAGGGTGAGTGAAACTAAGAACCTTGGCTTTGCATATTTTGAAAACTTGCACATTTCTACTCTTGCAAGCTGCAGACTACTCCATGTGGAGATATAACTATGTATAAGGAACAGTATGGTGTTTTCAGTTATGTGATGCCTCTCCAATATTTCTCATAAACAGATGCACATGCATTGGGAAAATATGCAGAAAAAAATTAGGATCTCTTTGTTTGGAAGCCACTTCTATTTAATAATCAACAAATAATCATACCAGAATCCTTGCTTCCCTAATAAGTATGTCACATTACTTTTTCTTCTTTAAGATCACAAAGTCAATTAAAGACAAAATTGAGGGATAAGATATAACAAATTTTCAATCAGATGCATCAGACACTTGAAATCAATTACTGGAAAGCTGTTATAAATCATTTGATTGTTTGTATTAAAATCACTGACAAGCAACCGGTTTTTTAATCCACATATTTACAGTTAGTGTTTTTCTAATTTTTGACACTGAATATCAAACTGTGGCCAGTTTGTAACTTAAATCTTGCATCAAATTTTGCTTAGCTATACTAAACAATTAAAGAAGATAGGGGGAATCTATCATAAGGCTTAGTTTCCCTTTTTATAGGAACATTTCTTGCAGAAATTTGACCCAAAATTTTACAGATACAAATCTGATTACTTGTGCCACTAACTTGTCCCCTTCAAGCAGTTGTTTAAGGACACAAGTGATCAGATCTGCACCTGCATTTCAACTGTCTCTACAAAATGTGGATCTTATTTATGTTGACAAAACAGAAGAACACAATTAGACAAAATTAACGCATAGACTATCATTAACCAAAGAAGGAAAAAATGCAGGAAAGAAAAACAGGAAAAAGAAACACTTCCTCAAAAATAAATACTTTGAAGCACTGAAACTGTTTGTCTGTGATACTCTACAAAGTACTTACCTAATATCTGTGCACGTTATACATGTGATATGCCGGCTATTTGTTGTAATGAGGTTCAAAGCCACAGATGTTTCACTGTCAGAAGTTGGGTGTGCTCCACATTTAAAATAAAACTCCTGAAATATTGAAGGAGAGATAAAGAGAAGATTACATACCTGTAGCTCATGTCTTCTCTTTATCTTAGTCTAGCTGACATTTGAGACAGCAGAAAGAAAATCACCATTGCCACCAGTAAAGGGGGGTATTCATTACAAATGATTTAGAATGAATTTCCTGCAAAACTACCTTGCTAGGCACATATTTTGTTCTTTGCAGAAAACCCCTAATGAAAGACACATCCCATACTACATAGTTTCAATATTAGTAGTACACAAAATGATTTTCTGGATCCACTGAGGAAAAGTATCACGACACCAAGGAGGTCTGGGTATTATGATGCACAATGCTACACACTGCAACATATTAATGCTTTCCCTCAAATTTTCATCACAAAAGTTACTCTCATATGAAAATTAAGAACAGAATTTATAATCCCGGGCTCTAAATAAGTGAAGACTGGTCTTATTTCTATGACAATAGAAGCTTATATAGTATAGTATTACCAGTGACACTAACAAGAAGCTCAAGCTCCCTAACTAAGAACACATTTTACATTAATCACTGTATTTCAGTAAAAGTTATTCAAGACTAGTTTTACTCTATATAGCTTCTTATATCACCCTCATCAGCCCAGTATTGGAGTACCTTCCAGCAGTCCATTAAGCAGCATGCCTAACATCTCTTGTGCGAGTTGTTCCCAGAAGGGTAGAGGTGGAACAGGGAGTACAAAATACAGGGCCCTTTGCCCAGTTAGGGCAGCACCAGACAGCTGGCTGTTCCCTGCAGACTCTGCTGGCGAGCCAGGGGAAGCCTAGATCAGGGAAAACCTGGCCTGGAGGAAGGATTCAGGCTACCAGGACTGCTGGCCGCAGAGTACCCCGAGGGACTGGAGGATCCAGGCAGTGACCTGAGACAGAATCAGCCTGACGCAAAGGGTGAGCTGGAGCTACCAGGGCTACTGGCAGCTAACTATCCCAACGAGTTGGAGGAATCAGAGGGACCTGGTAGGAAGTAGCCCAGGTGCAGAACTGGACAGTTAGTTAGTGAGTCTGCATATGGTCAGCGTGTTGCGGGCGGATCCCCCTGAGCCAGTGGCAGGACCCCTTCCTCCCGCCACTGTGAGGAGCCCTGGGCTGGAATGCAGTTGAGTTGGGTGGGCTTAAGTTCCCCTACCCTGGCCAACCCCGCCTCAGGTGGCAGAACCCTGATAAACAGCACTGACGTGTACCGGCGCTCCCTTGCCTGAGGGGAGCGCCACTGTCACGTGCCAATGGTCCCCGGCTGAGGGGCGTGCCACTGACTCTTGCCAACACACCTTTCTCCGCTAACTCCCTGTTGAGAGAAAGCTGTGACCAAGGTCTTTCGGTGAGGCATTAGCTCCCCACCGCCCCCCAGTGGCTCGGCGGATCAAGTGAGATCTTGTTACAGCAGGAGTAAGCAAACTTTTTGGCCTGAGGGCCACATCTGGTTTGCAAAATTATGGAGGACCAGGTTGGGAAGGCCCCGCCCTAATCTGACCCCCTCCCACTTCCCACTCCCTGACTGTCCCCTCAGAATCCCCAAACCATCCAACCCCTCAACCTTGTTCCCTGACTGCCCCTTCTAGAGACCCCTAACCACCCCCCAGGACCCCACCCAATTTCCCTGCTCCCTATCCCCTGAGTGCCCCAACTCCTATCCACCCTCCTGCCACCTAACCACCACACCAGAACCCCACCCCTTATCCAACCCACCCTGCTCCCTGACTGCCCCCTCCAGAGCCCCCACCAACCACCACCCCGGAACCACCCCCCTTACCACAGGTGCTCGGCGCGGCTCCGGGGAAGGGGGGAGTGCAGAGCCCTGGTCCCCAGAGCTCTGCCCGTGTGTCTCGGGGGGTGGGGTGCACAGCCCCGGTCCCCAAAGCTCTGCCCGTGTGGCATGGCTCAGGCGGGGAGGAAGCGCTGCCCATGTGGCGGTTCCGGGGGAGGGGCTGTGGGCAGCCTCCCCGACGGGGGCCGGACGGGAGGGGCTTGCGGGCCAGATCTGGCCCACGGGCCATAGTTTGCCCACCCCTGTGTTACAATGTTTAATGCCAGTTTGTGGGGCTCAGCTCCGGGAGAAGGGAACGGCCTGATGAGATATCAGGTGTGTGCAATGTGGCCATAGGGCTGCAGCCAGTGAGGTGGCCTGGCTAGGCAGGACAGCTGCAGGGAGAGCACTTGGGGACTCTGCAGCTATCAGGGGACAGAAGAACATTCTCACCACTGGTGCCCTTCCCTGCACACCCAGCCAGCCACAGCCCTTCACATTTTAAACCCACCGGACTGTGAAAATGAAAGGCTTTGGGCAGTAAGGACAGAAAGGGAAAGAGTCCTGGTCCACTACAAGCTGCCATTGGCTCCTCAGGTCCTGCCACCATGCCAGGAGGGAGCTGTCCACACCGCTCAGTAGTCACTTTCTGCCCCAGATGGATAGGCGTTACAAGGGAGCACTGCTTTGTGACTCCCATGGAGAAGTGGGGAAGGGAGTGCACAAGGCTAAAAAAAAATTTGGGAACCTTGAGCATAGAGGGATCCATCACTGGCTGGTTTGTCCCTTCCTGGGTGGTCATGGCACAACAGCAGACCTTAGTCCTCCTTGTGCCACTCAGTGTTTGGTCCCTTCTTGCAACTCAGCCCTCCTGCCAGGAGGTTTACAGCCTCGCTGCTTCTAGGGTAACCACAAAGTCCAATCCAAAGGCTTAGTGCCCATGTAGCAGGCCTCCAGTCCTGATCTGGGCTTAACAGTCCTTGCCCCTTTACTCCTGAGGCTTACACTGCCCTTCCTGCGAGGGCCTGATCGGGACCCCAAGCCTGCTCTCTGCTCAGGCTCCAGCCCAGAGCTCTTGTGATAAGCAGCAAGAGTCTGTTTCTCATGATCCCCAGGCTGCTTCCTACCTTTACCTGCTTAAAAGCATCTATCCGGGAGTTGCGTCCTCCAGTCGTGTCTCCAGGCAGCTTTTCTCAGTCTGCTGCTAAGGAGTTTTCACAGGGTGTCCCCAAACTTCTCTGGAGCTGCCTAGAGACACTTTGCCCCTGCTGCCGTCTCCTTTCAGGCCCAGGGTACAAGCTCCCTACCACAGCTCTGCTCTCTCAGGTCTCCTCACTTGGCCCTGCAGTCCCACCTTTACCAGAACCACCCAGTCTGCCTCTCCCCAGCTGGCTCTAATTGTCAATTAGCATCTCCCCTCCTGCTGCCACAGACTGGACTAATTGATCCCTCAGGCTCTCTGTTAACTCTGTACTTGCCAATGTGGGGCATGTCCCTTCACAATAATGTAGTGAAACGGTTCTGAAATTTCATTGCACTGCAACCCCCTTCTGACAACAAAAATTACTACATAATCCCAGGAGGGGAGACCAAAGCCTGAGCCTGCCTGAGTCCTGCTGCCCTGAGTGGCTGAGGGGGGCAGATGGAGGGAAACCAAAGCCAGACTTAATTGTAAGCATGTGAATACCCCATTAAAGTCAGTGGAACTACTCACATGCTCAGCGTTAGGCTTGTGTATCTTGCTGCAATGGGGCCTTTATTTTAAACCTTGTTTCTTTTATACATAGTCCTTCAATCTTTGCATGAATTCTTTTTTTTTGTTTGAGTGAAACAATTGGGATTTTTTATTTTAATTCAGTCCTGTGAATCTCTGCTTGCTTTACTGCTTCACTTCCCCAATACCATGGAGTATTGTGGTCACTATTTATACAAGTAAAGGAATATTGACTGCCCAGTATTTCAAAGCAGGGAAGTTAAGGGCATAGAAAATACAGAACAGAAAAAACTTTGGGTGAATCGCTTTCATCAAATAGTAATATACCTTGTTTTTTGTCCACAAGCAAAAAGAAATATTGAGCAATAAAAATGGTGAGCTCTAAAACACATGAAATGGCTTTAGACATAGAGTCTTGCGCTTTTTTTTAAAGCATCCTTATTTCTTTGGCACAGAATTTAATACTATTTTTATCTCTGTTTGCTTTATTGCAAGCACTGCCAACAATCATAAACTATGCCCTCACAGACAAAAAGTGTGCAAAATGTAGTATATAGGTTTAATGGCTTTACAAGTTCTTGATACTCCCTAAAGGCAGTGCTAGCCCACTAGGGGCCCTAAGCAGGAATATTTTGAGGTTCCCTCCTCACAACACATAATAATTAAGAGGGCAGCCCTTTAGCTGCTTGGGGCCCTAAGTAATTGCTTAGTCTACTTATGCCTCGGCTCTGATATTTCCTATCCTTTCTGTTGAGAGAGGAAAGAACTTCCTTCTGATTCTGTACATTTGATGAAGAATTATACGGTGAGAATGTGAGAGCAGGCAACAGAATAGCCTACAATATACTCTCTGCCGATTACAAGTAGATGACAGTTGCCAAAATGGATTTTATACAGACATCAGTATGCACCCAAAATCAAATGGAAGGAAATAGAGAATTAATATTCCAACACATGCCTGCAATCAGACAGATGAAACCATCAAGAATACTAAGAAGCAAATCACAGGAAGATGCAAATACGGAACAGTGACTACATTTTGAAAGTCACAACCCTCATATGTCGTAAAAATAGAGCAGTAAAAACAATGCTGTCAGACAAATCAATAAAGCTAATAGCTAGCTGCCAACTAGTACGATGCATTCTATTTTCTTTTGGTTATTTCTTATAATACTGTGGTGACTGTTTTAGTCACATGTAAAAATCTCCTCATGAACATTTTCAGAAGTAACTTATCCATTTCATATTTCAACCTCTGGGATGTGGGAAGTGTTGTCTAGTGGTTACAGCAAAGGATCAGCAGTCAAGAATCCTGGATTATATTCCCAGTTCTACACTTGACTTTCTTTGTTACTATGGGAAAGTCACCTACCTCCCTATCCCTTTAGTTTATCAATTTATGAAAATGTCTTTAAAATACACTATACTTCCTGCAAAGATGTGTTGTCACTCAAAACTATATTTGCAAAATGCTACATTATCTACTGAAAGGCATTTTGGAAGTATTATTTCAAATTACAAAAGAACATAAACAGCTTTAGAAGATACAGTGTACTAGGAGCAAGAAACCCATAGAGTAAACCACATTTTTTTTTTTAAAAAAAAATTATAATAAAAAATAAAAGGACTCTTAAAACATAGGGATTCACTCCTAGGTTTAGAGCTTATGAACCATGTGTTAGCTCAGAGAAAATATTTATGGTTGAGATAGAAAAATTGCAGGAAAAAAAAGTGCTTCATAATAACCAAGTTGAAAGTAGAGCAGCAACATAATGAAAGGTTTAAGATTAGCACCCATGTTAGTCTGTATCCATAAATAAGACGAGGAAGACTTTGTAGCACCTTAGAGACCAGTTTATTTCAGCATAAGTTTTCGGGGGTTATAGCAGGCTAAGCACTCAGCCTGCTGCCACTTTGGGGTTTCCCCTGCTGGCGCCTTGCCAGCCGGGGTCCCGCAGCCTGCCCCACTCAACTCCCACTGCCAGCATGGGTTCCCTACACCCAGGGACAGGTGGTGACTGGGACAGGCGGTGGTACACCGCACTCCGTGCAGGGTGACCAGGGTACCACCCCCTCTCCCTCCAGGGCACAGGCCGGCTGGCGCACCAACCCTCTCCACCCAGGGTGCAGGGTGGCCAGTGCACCAACCCCACCCTCCCATATTTCCTATGGCTCTTGATTATCCGGGATTTTATTAACCTGGATTATTTTTTTTTCCCTATCATCCTGGATAATCAAGAGTCTACTGTACAACAAAAGCAACTCCATTGCCTCTCCTGGATTTGTATTTTTAAACCATCCTTGGTCCTCCCCAACTCTCCACTCTTATGCAGAACGCTGACTATCATGGACCACCTCCCTGGAATCTTGCCTTTGACAGGATCCTCAATCCAAACACTTCCTCAAAGCATTCTGCCTGTCAGTTGGGCTTCAAAAGTCCCCTACATCCCGTCTATCCCTCTCCCATAAAGACCAAGGTATAAACTCCCTCCTATAGCTCTTGTGCTCCCTACTACCGAGAGAGAAATTACAAATTTCTGCCTCTTTCTTCCACCATACCTCTTCTATTTCCTCCCTTTATCAACACCACCCAGATCCTCATCCAGATGAGACTCATCTTGATTGGGCCTGGCCAAGTGCAACAAGGTACCTTAATTGGCCTCAGGTCTGAATTAACCATTTTGCCACCATGTGGGTGTGAACAGCATCACACACATACTGTACTAAAAACTATTCTGCTTTTTTTTCAGGATATAAAAACTATGAGCTCAACTATGTCCTCAGTTGCAGTCAAAAATCGATGTAACCTTGTTTATGGTATGTGTAAAGTAGTGGTTTACAAGGATTTACATAAGATACATTTATACATAACTTGTTTATCAGGTGATATTTTAAACATCCAATTTAACCATATAAATCAAAAAAATTGTGCAAATGTGTCCTGAATTACAGGCAACTCTGTCCTCAGTTAAGCCAATTTGCAATTTCGCAATTCTGAGCTACCCCCAGGGACTACAGCAATCCTCGGAATAATTTAGACACCCCTGGGAGGCAGTGTAAACTATAACAGCCTCCCCAAGGCCGACATACCTCTTATATCCCGAGAACAACCCTTACACCAGGGCTTGTGAGGAACTCCTGAAAGGATAGTTAAGAACTCTCTCCAAAATTCTTCTACCAGCTGGAACTCTTCCCCTTCTTGAGCCAGGACTTTTAGCATCCTGCAGGGGCCAGGAGTGAAAATGTTTAATGTAAACTCTTCATGTATTCCAATGTAACTGTTCTGATTAGGTCATCAGATTACTTGGATTCAAGCCCCTAAGTTTGCCATGGAATTGCTGGGACTTTCTTTCAGGCAAGCAGTCATTACTTTTCTGAGAACCAGTGGCCCAAATGAAACACCCTCCTGCTGTACTCCACTTGAAGCCCTTCTGAATACCAGGAGAGAAGGAATGGCTGTGTGAGGTCTGTGTTTTCCCCTCCTGAAGGAGCAGACTGCTGCCCAAGGATTGCTGTCATAATCTGCTTCTCCTCAGGCTCTTCGGCCTGTTCATGATGAACACATTGTGCCAAATTGCACAATCCCCAAGGCCAAGAGGCCTGTGCGCAATGTTATTAAGCCTAATGGTTAATCCAGACTTGAAACTACCACATTTTAATCATCACTCTATGCTGTTATCCCTAATTTGTACTATGTTATATATGGTGCCCTTCTGAGAACCTTCAATAAGGAAGGCTCCTGTGGACTATCTACAAAGGATTTTTAAAGTCCCCATCACAGTGATATTTGACCACTTCAAATATTTGAAAATAGAAACAATAATATTTTCCCCTGCCTGTACTTCCATCCTGTAGCAGGGACAGCTTGCTTAAGTATAATTTGGTTTTGGTTGCTCGCTTATGTGTGAGTGAGAGTGGATGTGTGAAGAAATTACTGAGAAAGTGTTACAAAATTTAGTGCTACACTGAAGTTCTAAAGTGGGTAGTTTTGTGGTCATTCTTCTCTCTTACTGGACTGAATACTATATATTAGACTCTTGCCTTCAGGCATAGAACCCAGGTAATATGTACCTCTACTTAACACTGCAAATGCCATCTCTTTGGAAGGACTTATTAATAACATAGAAAAGAATTGACACTGTTCTCACATATATTTTCTTCACTCTCTTCATTCCTGTTATCACTTATGTACCACTGAGACTATATCTTGAGAGGTACAGGGAAGAAAGTTAATGTTTACTAATATCTAACCTCCATGAACCTCATGTCTATCACCTAAGGTGCCAACATGTAACAGAAATGATCTATCCTTAGGAGTTTTGCAAAAAGGGAAAAACCTTTTACATAGGACTTAGGCAAAAGAGAGTTTTCACTTCTTCAAATATGAGAAAAATCCCCAGTTGCTGAATGAATAGAAGATGAAATCACTTCTGTCATACTGCCAGATACTGCCCGGCGACTGAAAAAGGGAAATCAGTACAGTGAGTTATAACCATAGAAATGCATAAGAACAGACAGGTTCTGGAATAAATATTCATTTTTCAAGGTAGCGTCACTGAGCTCTCCCTCATGTATTATGTCACTGTAACTATTCCCTGAATGAATGCAGACTTCAACTATCATTATATTGTGCCATTGGCTGCAAACTGTGGTGAATTCATACAAACTGCCTGAATTTACAGTAAGTTTTGAAGATTGTGTAATTCTGCATCAACAAAATTGCAAGAGCTTTAAAAAACCCATCCTGCTGCACATGAAAAATCAATGTAACTAAGTTTATACTAGATTATATTGTGTGTACCCCAGTGGTTTAGAAGGCTCTTACATAGGGTACATTTAGGGGATGATTTTTAAGCATCCAATTTACTGTATACATCAGTAGGTTGTGCAAAACATGTGTGAACCAAGATTTTGAGTATGCTTAAAAAAAACAGCAAATGATTTATACCACAGAATAAATCCCACATGTACTTAAACTGTGGTTTAGAAAAGATTACATTTTGTTCTTCATGTAGTCCTAGGGAAATAAGAAACGGGACTTCTTTTCCTTCAATGTTTTTGAGTAAATTTACTACTTCTGAGTCAGGGATTCATAGCACTAGCTCGAGTCACATTTTTTTTTCAGACAAGCATGGTGAATTTTCTCTCTACACCATCCAGTGAATGCATATCTATTATGGTAAGCGTGCATCACTCAGGAGGTGGGTACAACTAATTAAGACTAAATTATGTGGTAGTTTTACCATGTAGAGATATTGGAAATAGAATGAAAACAAATTCCTTTACATTTGGGAGTCAAAGTCAGTTTTCAAATTCTTCTCTTCAGACAAGAAATGCTATTACAATACATTTTGGCACCAGTCCAACTTACCAACAATTTTTAGCTAAAACATTCATTAGGGATATAAATACATGACTGTGTTTAAAAACCATGGTCATCAAATAATACCAGCAATGGAATCACAATGAGCATGCATTACCCATAATAGCAGCACCGGTGATTAGTCAATATCCTTCTTTCCCCTTCTTCCCCCATCCACATACAGACACACACACACATCAAAAGTGGTGCTAATGCCAGGAATGACTTTCCATCTGTGTAAGAGATAAGCACAGGGATTCTGCATCAGTCAAGCTTTGCATGGGGCAGAATTTCACTGATGGTGATTTTTAAGAGGTTCTTTACATTTGAATTTATTTTGTTAATTTTATTTTTCCTCTACTTTTTCGTTCTTGTTTTAAATAGGCTAGTATATTACAGTATTTTCCTGTTGATTACTATGCATCAGTCAGTGTGTTAAAAAGGCATCTATTAATTTGAAGTATTCTTTTATAGTATACCTCATAGCAGAATGCCTGTGCGGTCACATGGATGCAATTCATGAAGTCATATTCCAGCAGTCCATCCGGCTATGACATTGCCCATGCATGACTGAACCTGGTGACATACTGAACAAAAAGAGCTCTCAAACATGCCTGTATCTGTTTCCATCGCTTCACACTGACTCAACACATGTTCAGGGCTTCAGAGTGACACAAAGAATGACAATCCTGGAAGATGTGTGTTGATTTTTGCTGGTGATAAATGAAGGGGTGTGCTGTTGTGAGGGTCTGTGTATATTTGAGGTTATTGTGTGTGTTGGTTGTGTTCTGTGGGTGGTTTTAAAGAACCATCATTGGACCAAGTTCCCCCCCAAATCGGTATAGTCTCCACATACAACCAATGAAATGTATTGCATGCAAATAAGCAGTCAAATAAGGGTGGTGTTTGGCAGTGTTACCTCTGAGATGGCAATGGTTTAAGACACTTAGTATGGCATAGATCTATATCTTAAAATAGCTGTACGCCGCACATGTGTGATTCATAAAGTCAGACTGGCTGAGAATTTTTAAAATGGATGGTAATAGACCACGACTCCCAATCATGATTGAACCTAGTGATATTCTGAACAAAACAGACCTCTCAACCTTATTTGTGGCAGTTTCAATCGCTTTACGGTACTAAGACATTTTAATCTTCAGAGTGATATTCCTACAATTTTATTAGATAGTTTGGGCCACTTTCAATAAATGAGAATGAGGTCATTAATGAAGTAGGAGAGCTTGGAAACTGAGCCCTATGAAGGAAAACAAAACAAAAAAATCCTCCAAAACGTTTGGCTCCTGAATCAAATTGCCAACCTAAAGCCAAAAGTAGCCAATGGGTCTTTTTATAATCAAGCTCAAAATTATTTCATAATTAGACCCATAAATGCACTACTAGAATGTCACTACTAACCTTATGACTGAGGAGACTGCAGTCATATTAACAATTCATCTGTCAGTGCTAATATAAAGCTTAACAAAAAATCAATTTTTGGGGGCCAACATTTGTTTGCAATTTAAGATATAATAATTTCTTTAATTATATTTTCAGTTTGTAGGAAAGAGTTATAAAAAAAAAACAAAAACGAGGAGCTCATCAGCTATCTACAGAATAGAATAATCAGTGGAAATGAGACCAAAAGGATACTGTATATATTATGAATATATTTCATAAAAATTTCCACGGACAAGTCCTCCCACTCACATTTTCAGATTCATAGGGTCTCTGCTGTAAGAGGTGAAATGAAGAGGACTGTACAGCAGTTCACATAAGCTGTCAGAAATGTGAACTTTGAAACAGATGCCTTTATGGGGTGCAGAGGAGAAAACTGATGACCCAGGAGACATGGAATATTGTATAGCAAGTCTTGTTAATAGACTGCTAATAATTAAGCTGAACTCTACGCTAAGCTGAAACATCCTTTAGCCAGAAGAATGGCTATAAGGAGTTGAGTAACTCAGTTTAAATGCCCTTATGATGTACAAAATACATTTAATTTGACAACAGAGAAAAGAGGCATAAAAATATTAAAGAAATATGAGTCTCTCCAATATCTGCTTTCTTCTGAGCAGTGACTGTCTGAAACCACCGCCCTTCTCAGAATGCCTCGGGCTAAAAAGAAGAAAGGTCTGATACTATTGATAAAAGCTCTTTAGGCTGAGTCTCCTTTGCCAATTCCTCATCAAGGCTCTACAGATAGTGTATGCTTGGTCTCAGTTAGTATATCAACTTTCACCTTTATGGGAGGGAAAGAATGAATTTAAACACTCCTTTAAATGATATTTTTGAGAGAGGTGCCCGGTAAAGGGAAGGAAGTTAACACACTGTGTTCAAGTTTTCCATACCTTCTTTTCCATTCAGTAATGAACATTACAGTTCAAATGTTTAAGGGCTCATTGGAATGGAGACAAAAATTCTATCATATTGATCTTTACATGATCGTTCAGCAGGGTTCAAACCTTTAGCTCCAACCCAGACCTCTGCCGTTTGAGCTAATTAAGGAGGTGACGGCAGTAGTAGATGGCCATCTTCTACATGGGTTAGCACTGGAAGGAGATGAAGTAAAAACTTTGACAATGGATTTCAAAACTATGTGCTGACAGCAAAGAAATGCTGAGACTCAGGACTCCTGAGTTCTGTTCCAGGTTCTGAGGAGTTTGTGTTCTAGTATTACAAACTCTTCTGCCCGTAAACCAGACTCTGTATGATTTTGGCTGCTCCAGCCTGTCCTTGCCATTGTTCCAGTACCTGCCCCCCAAAAATCACCTTTATCCCATTGCAGCCAGTCCTGAGTGCACCCTCATCCACCCATCCCATTCCCCATCCACACATCCCTGCCTCAGCTGTTTGCCCAAATCTCCTCCACACCCCTTGGGTCGGTTTCCCCTTTGTCCACCTCTCCCTTCAAACCCACCTCCTCGCTCCTCTGCATTACAGTCGGCCTCCCTTTCTGTTCCCAGCTTAGATGCCAGCATAAGGAGCATTAAGAATATAGGAAAGAGAGTTTCTCTCAGCTCTCAGGTCTGCTCACCAGGTGCCACAGTAGCTCTCAGCAGATTTGAGGAGCAATTGGAGCAAAAATCCTGCTGAGCCCCTGTAGCTCTGAGCTGGAGCACTCTCGGTCAACTCCACAAGGAGGGTGCATATGCAGTCTAGTCAGCCACTAGAACAGTGGTTCTCAAACTGGGGGTCACAACCCCCCGGGGGGGGTCGCATGGCGATTTGTCATGAGCTCCTTGCGCCACTGAAGTGCCGCCGAGTTGAACGCTTCCGCCTTTGGCGGCATTTTGGCAGACACGCTGTGTGCGTCACAGTGTTCTCCAAAAAGCTGCCAAAGTGAAAGTTTCTGGTTTCAGTGGCTTTTCGGAGAACACTGTGAAGCGCACAGCATGTCTGCCAAAACACCGCTGAAAGCAGAAACTTTCACTTCGGCGGCTTTTCGGCGGACATGCATGGGTCGTGGCAGCCCACGTGGAGCGGAAAAAAGGCCACCGACCCAAGATGTTTGTGAACCGCCGCAGTAGGAGCTGTGAGGGGATGGAACATGCTCAGTGCACACCAACTATTTAAAGACTTCAGCTGCCAAACACTAATGAATGTGAGAGAACTGAGATTTGAGAGGTGCATAACTCTTCATATTTGGGCAGATTTTCCAAAGGATGACAAAAGGTCCATTCCTGACACCACAACAGGACCCACCCCACAACCCCACCCCCCTTTGCCTTCTCCAAAGCATGGAGGTAATAATTTCAGTTAAACAGTTGTATGGATTTTTTAACTTAGGGAAAACATGTATATTTCCCTAACTTCATTCTCAGAAACCAGTGAGCTGTTTAAGCTGAAATTTTCCAGGGAATTTAAACCTGAGGCAGACATCTGCCAGGTAAAATTTCAGTCTGAATCATTGAAGTTCGGCAAAGTTATAAATGACTGAAAATGGGGTATTTTAATGAAAAGTGTCAGGTAATCCCAATTATAGGTGGTAGTGCTTGTGGCAACTGTAATATCGAGCAAAAAATCTGTTTATTAGTCACATTGTAAAACTAGTGTAATATTTTAGGTATTAATTATCTTTGCTTAAGGAAATCTTTTCTACAAGTCATCTCTTGGAAATTCATTGGCCAAATATAGAAAATAAGAGGTTTAAAAAATATGACAGACATAGCTGCATTAAGCGCTTCGGTCTTAGTCAGCAATCTAACATGGTATCGCCAAAGTTATTAATGATCAAACTAACCTCCTTCACTACCTCTTTCTGAGGGAATTGTCACTATTTTATATGATAATCAGTTATTTATAAAATAATCCTTTTTTAAGTTTGTGCATTCATCATGCATATCTAATGTCTATTATAAAAATAGTAGTTCCTTTCAGTTAATAAATCTTACTGCAATCTAAACACAGAAGATACAATGAAAATTCAAACATTAGTCGGAACCACTTTCTCTTTAAACTATGGATTATTAAATACACAAAGTAGAAATTACAATATCTGACCTCTGGAGATAACATGTACACATATAACATCTTCATGGGATTTCCTTGGTTTAGAAATACTGTACCTTTCATTCTGTATTACTCTTTCACTATCTATTGGAAGAAGCAGACCGAAAATAAGAATACAACTGCAGGGCTGGCCCTACCATGAGGTGAACTGAGGTGGCTGCCTCAAGTGCCAGACTGTGGAGGGAGTGAGGTGTGCCACTAGGACCCAGAGTATAGAAAATTGTGTCGGCTGCTGGTGCATATGTATTCTCTCTGCTCCAGATGCACAGAGATGGTGGAGCGCTGTGCTGGAGGAAGGAGGGCACAAGAGATCTTTCAAAGTTTTGGCTCAAGCGAGGAGACATGGGGGCGTCACTTGAGCTCTCCGCCTCAGGTACAAAAATGTTGTGGGCTGGCCCTGTACAGCTGCTCTGAGAATCTTTCAACTTTTACTATCCAGACACTACTGTTTTAACCATTTAGGAAAATAAATTTGTGCTAAACCAATCTTCTCATCTCTACAGGTGCATTTGCAACTTGCCTTGTCCATCTAAAGGTAATCACAATAAGCATTATTCCCTCCTCTCTCTTTAAGTGGTGGTTCTTACCAAAAATTATGGTACTATTTCTACAGTCAGTTCAGTAATTATATCAGTTCCCAGAGTATATTTCCATGATAAATATTGTTTACATGCATTTTATTCTCAGTATGGTCCATTTCATTCTCACATTTCTATTTTTCCATAGTACAATCTAACAACTTTAAAGTTAACGTCGTCCAATGGTTCCCATGAAAAGTCAACATCTGCCTGCACAATTACCCCACAATGGTATTTGAGACACAGCAGTTATTTTCATAAGCAGATAAAGAGAGTATCCACATGTCTCAGACATGAGTAACTAAATAAATGCTGACTTCATAATGGGAACTAGTTTGCTCTTTACATAAAATGCCCTGAAGAGTTAACCCTTATTACAAATGGTACTGGTCTGAAAAAAAAGTGGGAATTTTACACTACTTTTTCATCAAAATTTCATTTAGAATTAAATTTTCTGATCAACTCTAACCTCTGTGTTGAACTGAAATATCAATTGTTAATAAAAATGAAATAATCTAGTCAAGTCTGTTATAACCAAACTGAATGCTGTGTCAAACTCAGTCAGCAGGTTAAGGTTAAATCACTTATTTTTTGTATTGGAAGCATAGTTTGAATTACCTGAGCCACAAATGAAGTCTCAGTATCAGAAAAGCTACTTAAAGTGCATCATAATCATCTTATCCTGAACATCAGTGCTGATTTCTAGGACTTACACTTTCCCATCAGTCTCTTTTAAAGTAGAATCCAACTGTTTAAATTTGTTATCAAGTGTTTCCTGTAGAGAATCAAACCCATACTCAAAACTTAATTTGCTCTGGCAATCAGATTTGAATTTTTATGCCAATTTAAGTTACCATAGGGGCTCAAAGAGGGAGAGTAACTCATAGTATTTGACATCAGATCCTCAGTCTGTGCTTCTTTTGGCAGGAAAAATTGTTTGAGATTACAGGTTTGTGTGGTTTGTTTCTTTTTCAATCATACTAACAGGCACTTGGGGCAAAGACAGTGATCAGAATCTGAAAATTACTGGAAAAGAAACAGAACACACACATTTCAGAAATGGAGTTACAATGCTGTCCATATCATAACAGCCCTTTGTGGAAGTTATATCTTAAGCTTAATAAAAAATCCACAATGGTAACATCCAGAAACAGTCTAAAAAACTCTACTATTCCTTCAATAAGATTTAGCCCTGTGCATGCATTCCTTATAATAGACATCAACTCCATGGTCAATTCTATAGAATACGCCTGAAGACCTCTACTATTTACAGGAAAATCCTTTCCTGCTGATGCTGACATTGTCTGAAACATTCCAATTGTCCACTCACAGAAGCCAAGAGAATTGGTCCAGTGCAGAGTTTGGAGACAGAATACCCTCTTTTCCTTTTATTGTCCTCACAAGACTTCCTGACCTACTGACAGTCTGCGAAAAATGGTATGGACAGTGTTAAACCCATAGAGTTAGATAAATAAGGCTTTCTTGTATGGACCCTCTGTGTTCTCTTGTCATCCCTCCTGTTCAGTGTGTACAGGACGACATTCACCAGATAGTGAGAATTGAACTAAAATACTATTGTCATGACAATAACAATCATCTCTAGGGTCTCGGTTTTCTCTCTCATCTTCCCCGTGTCTGGCTGAGACCAGGACATGCATGAGAGAAAAGTGGCTGTGGCATAGCCAAAATAACTGGAGAATGTTGCGGGGGAAGGGAGAGAAAAAAAAATCAGAAAACAGCAAAGGTGATATTTGTCCTTTCTATAGTCACATTCACAAGGCAGTCCTATTTCACTTTTGACAGCTATTCAGAGGACGATGGACTGAGAGCTTTTAAAATTTCCTTGCTAAGCATGCATGAGGAGGTTACTTATCTGTAAGTGCAGGTTTTTTGAAATGTGTGGTAGCTATCTGTATTCCACTGTAGGTTATGCATGCGCACCATGTGACTGGAGTCGGAGAATTTGGAAGTAGTGTCCATTGATCTACACAGGCACCCTGGCTCAACTTGTGCCTCTGACCAAGGTAAGGGCAGCCTGACTGCCTCTTCAGTTCCTTCTCTACCACGAATCTGGCAAGATGCAAAGCAGACGGGAAGGAGAACGGGTAGTGGCATACAGATAGGGATCACACATTTTGAAGAACATTGAGTTACAGGTAAGCAACATCCTCTTCTTCTTCGAGTGGCCCCTACTGTATTTCACAGTCAGTGACTGACGAGCAGTACCGAAGAAGGATGGTGCAAGGATGAAGACAGTAGTGCTGAGCAGACAACTGCCATCCCAAAGGAGGCACCAGCAGTCCAGTCCTGCACCAGGACATAATGCCTTGAAAACATGTGGATGGAACTCTACGTGGCCACTTGACAGAGATCTAGGAGGGTACGTCCCAAAGAGATGCTGTGGTTGTTGCTTGAACTCTAATGGAGTGAGCTCGTACCCCTGGAGGGAGAGAACTGATAGAGTACAATACAGTTAGATATCAGACTCAGACTTAAAGGCCAGAAGGGACCATCATGATCATCCAGTCTGACGTCCTTCCCATTGCAGGCCACAGAACCTCACCCATCCACTTCTGTGAAAGACCCCTAATCTCTGGCTGAGTTACTGATATCCTAAATTCAATACTTTAAGTTACAAAGAACCCACCATTTACACTAGTTTAAACCAGAAAGTGACCTGTCCCCATTTTGCACAGGAAGGCAAAAAACCTCAGTGGTGTCTACCAACCTGACCCAAGGGAAAATGTCTTCCCAAGCCCAAATATGGTGATTAGTTAGACCAGGGGTGGGCAAACTTTTTGGCCTGAGGGCCACATTGGGGTTAAAAATTGTGCGGATGGCCGGGTAGGAAAGGTTGTGCCTCCCCAAACAGCCTGACCCCACCCCTTATCCAACCCCCACCCACTTCCCACCCCCTGACTGCCCCCCTCAAAATCCCTGACCCATCCAACAACCCCCACTCCTTGTCCCCTGATCACCCCCTCCGAAGATCCCCCCAACCTAACCGCCCTTCTCGGGACCCCACCCCCCATCTAAGCCCACCTGCTTTGTTTCCTAACTACCCCCTCCTGAGATCCCCCCACCCTAATCACCACCTCCCGAGACCCACCACCTAAGCTCCCCACCCTCGCTTACCATACTCAGCTGGGCACTCCCCACCCTCGACCCAGCCCCTGGCCGGGAAGGGCGGGGCCCCATGGCGCTCTGCTATCGACCCGGCCCCTGGCCAGGGAGGGCAGGGCCTTGCGGCTCCCCACGCTTGGCCCGGCCCCAGGCCTGGGAGCATGGGGTCCCTCAGAACACCACGGTCGGCTGACCAGGGAGGGCGCAGCCCTGCGGCGCCCCTCGCGGACCAGATAAAAGTGGCCAGCGGGCCACATGTGACCCACAGGCCGTAGTTTGCCCACCCCTGAGTTAGACCCTGAGCATCTGGGCAAGACTCACCAGCCAGACACCTGGGAAAGAATTCTCTATAGTAACTCGGAGTCCTCCCCGTCTAGTGTCCCATCACCAGCCATTGGAGATATTTGCTGCTAGCAGTCACAGACTGGCCACATGCCATTGTAGGCAGTCTCATCATACCACCCTCTCCATAAACTTATCAAGTTAATTCTTAAAGCTAGGTAGATTTTAAGCCCCCTTTGCTCCCCATGGAAGGCTGTTCTAGAACTTATTTGTCTGCCATCAGCTTTGGACTTAACTATCCTGAGTAATTTTGTATTGTCTGAAAATGTTGCTACCTCACTATTCACCCCCTTTTCCAGATGTTTTATGGAAAGCTTCCAAAAGAGACCCTACTGGCAGAACCTACAGCAGGGATATACTGCATCATAAATCTCTGAGCTGATGTAACCTTGTCCCCTTCCCAGCCAGTATCACATACTTCTCAGGCTATTCAGGCTGCCTTTGGGCCTCCCATCAGATGGACGATTGCACTCACTACCTTCCCTCCAAATACAAAGGACTTTATGCTACCACGGACTTTGCACCCTGGTTTCCAACAAAAGAAACAGGTATGAATTCAGAGTCAAACTAGCCCAGAATTTTTAAATAGCAAAAAACATATTTACAAACCCAGAACACATTCACCCTTATCAGAGCAGATTCTTCTTTTTAAAAAAGCGACTAAAAATGGACGGATACAATAGCAGAACCTTTGCACAGTAGTGTATGAACAGACAAGACAAATGTTCACAGTAAACTGCTGAAACTGGAAAAAACACAGTTCAAAACTGCCAAGAACAATGTTGCCACCGGGCATTTCAAAGTTCACTGATAGTTTATGAAAGGCAGTCTTTATGCTATTTACTCTC
Source organism: Dermatemys mawii (assembly GCA_007922305.1). Classification (NCBI taxonomy): domain Eukaryota; kingdom Metazoa; phylum Chordata; order Testudines; family Dermatemydidae; genus Dermatemys; species Dermatemys mawii. The sequence goes on from ML677386.1 coordinate 1,101,558, forward strand.
CACCAGAGTTGTAAATGGTTAATTAATTCCTATCACAAAATATATTTAATGGAAAACTAATCTATCTTCCTTTTACATAAAAAAAAAAAATCATGATTTAAAAGTACAGTTATAGGAGCCTAAATCAAAACCGTATAATAAACTTGTAAAACTAAAGATATGGCTGAGAGTCTGAGGCCACCGTAGATATCACAAGCAAAACAACTTATCTTGAACAGAAAATTCCAAATACAACACAAGGGCCTGATTCTGCAAACACACAAATGAGTAAAAAAATGTTACTCATGTTAAGTCAGTTATCTAACTGTACAGTTTATATTACTGTATAAAGGCAATGGGACAATTTGAGTAAATCCACTCACATGAGCAAGCATTTCCAGGGTCAGTATTTAAAAAAAAGTATCCCCAGAAGTGCACTGTAAACTTTAATTGTAGGGATTATTTCTCATCTGGATGAGAGGAATGGTTAAGAACACTTCATACGCTACAGTTTATTTGTTTTATCATATTCAAAGTGGAGTTCAAAAAAATGTATTAGTGATATTAATGACATTCTTTATCCTTCAAGTATGTGTTTTTATCGGTTATTTGTAATCAACCATGCATTTGACCATACCAATTTCTTGAAATCAACATATCAAAATGTAATGCATGCTGTTTTATAGTGTATTTTGGAGGTTAGCAAGGGAACAAGATTTTATTTGGGGGAAAATTATTGCAAAATTGTATCATTTTTTATGACAACTGTTTTCCTACTAGTGGAATTTCACCTCTCAGTTTTGGCTCTCTCAACTGTATCTCTTTAATGGACACACCAAAACAAACTAAATAACTAGATAAGTGAATTTTTAATTAAAAAACAGTGATCTGATTACAAAATTACCAAACTGTGTCAAAATCCGGGTTTTTTGTAACATTGGCCAAACTCTATCCCTTCGTAGACATTCTACATAGTTGCATTCTACCAGCTAAACTCACCCAGAGCCAGACTGAGTCAGCATCTGTGTTGGAAAATCTGCAGTTGGGGGCAGAGCGGGGTTGTGATAAAGCAAAGTTACTGAACCCGCTACTCAGCTGAGGGCCCACCACCAGCACTGGAACCCCAAGGGCGGACAGCACTATCTGGGGGAATGCATTAATTCATCATATTCTGTAGACAGCCACTACCAGAAAGACTGCCATAGAGACTCTGGTGAAGATTAAAACTGCTCCGGGTCCGCACAAATCCTAAGGTAGAGCACAACTACAAAACTGGGTGACAGGCAACAAAATGGCAGATGAAATTCTATGTTGATAAATGCAAAGTAATGCACGCTGGAAAACATAATCCCAACTACACATATTAAACGAAGGGGTCTAAATTAGCTGTTACCACTCAAGAAAGAGATCTTGGAGTCATTGTGGATAGTTCTCTGAAAACATCCACTCAATGTGCAGCAGCAGTCAAAAAAGCTAACAGAATGTTTGTGGGGACTCATTAAGAAAGGGGTAGATAATAAGAAAGAAAATATGCCATTTCCTCTATATAGATCCTTGAATATTGCATGCAAAAGTGGTCACCCCGTCTGTAGTGGGGTGACTGCCCCACTCCAGGAAAAAGGGGCTTAAAACAGTCCTGCAGAGGGCTGTGGCAAGAGAAAGGCAGCTCAACAGAGGGCTGCAACAGAAGGCAGCTGTGGGCAGAGCAGCCACAGCTGTGGCTGGGTCAATTAGGGCCCAGCTGGCCTTGATAAAAAGGCCCAGAGTTTGGTGAACAGGGAGATAGAGAGAGAGTCTCCTCTGTCTGCAGAGGTAGACAGGCCTGGCTGCTGGGAGCTTGAGTAGGTACCTAGAGTGGTACAGGGCTGGGGCAAGGCAAGAGGAGCTGGGGAAGCTCTGGCCTGGAAACCCCCAGGCTGCAGGGCCTAGGGGACAGCCCAACAAAAGGTACTGGGGTTGAAGGGGGCAGAACATAGCTCTAGAGGCAGAAGCAGCAGGCCAACCCTCCTTGCCGGAGATGAGTGGCAATGATACTGCAGTCTGCCCCAGAGAATGGGGGCAAGTGGTGACTGGCAGTTGCCTAAACTGAGGCAAGGTGGGGATAGTGGGTGAGGGTTCCCCAGGGAGGGAGGATCCAGAGCTAGACTGTGGGATTACTGCAGTGGTGCAGCACCCCAGGGAAGAGGGCACCGGAGTCCATGGAGGGACATGAGGCCAGTAGCAAGTGGGACATCAGCCTCCAGAGGGCACTCCAGAGCTGGAAGATGAGCTAATTCCCTGGACGACCAGTGGGAGGCGCTGCAGGGGTGAGTCGCCGCTTTGCTACACCATCTTAAAGATATATTGGAATTGGAAAAGGTACAGAAAATGGCAACAAAAGGATTAGAGGTATGGAAGGGCTTCCATATGAGGAGAGATTAATTAGACTGGGACTTTTCAGCTTGGAAAAAAGATGACTAATGGGATATGACAGGATGCTACAAAATCATGACTGGTGATGAGAAAGTAAATAAGGAAGTGATCTATATTTCTCATAACACAAAAAAAGGGTCAACAAATGAAATTAATAGGCAGCAAATTTAAAACAAGTATTTATTCACCAACACACAGTCAACCTGTGGAACACTTTGCCAGAAGATGATGTGAAGGCCACGACTATAACAGGGTTAAAAAAAGAACTAGATAAATTAATGGAGGATAGGTCCATCAATGGCTATTAGCCAGGATGAACAGGGATGCTGTCCCTAGCCTCTGTTTGCCAGAAGCTGGGAATGGGCAAGGGGAGGAATCACTTGATGATTATCTGTTCTGTTCATTCTCTGAAACACCTTATACTGGCCACTCTCGGAAGACAGAATACTGGGCTAGATGGACCTATGGTCTGACCCAGTATGATCATTCTTATGTTCTTAAGCAGAGGCACTATCTGCTCTTCTTGTGTTGAATCCCTCCTGGGGTACAGCAGAGTAGGCTTGTACAGTTTGCATTTACCTGAGCCAACTAGATGAATTTGACCTCATAAATGTTTGTATAACCATAACCATAACAGGTCTATTATAGCAGTTATTACTGAGATCCTTTTTTCTCTAGATTCCAAAACTGTCCATTGAACAGCAGAAAAATTAAAACTTCAACATTTGCCAATTGCTGCCATAAAGCTACCAGTATTATCTCTTATTGTAAGTATAAGAGAAAACTGAAATAATTACACTTACAAATCTTAAGCAGTGTTGGCTTTTTTAAATGGACAGCACTGTAAATTGCTAAAAGCCATAATGTTTCAACAGTTTTCTGATCGCTGTTCGTTCCCACACAGGCTCTCTCTTAACAGCAGAACTGTGTAGCAGGGAAACAAAGATTTTGGCCATAATGTTGTGTAACTGTATGGCCAAAATGTACCTCAATATGGCATAAATATGCTATGTAATAGTATAAAGAGAAAAAATACCTTCTGGTTAGATCAGTTGTTCTCAAACTTTTGTACTGGTGACCCCTTTCACATAGCAAGCCTCTAAGTGTGACCCCGCCCGTATAAATTAAAAATCACTTATTTATATATTTAACACCATTATAAACATTGATAGGCTATGATAGGCACTATGTCCAATGCACTCGTTGATAGTGCCTATCATAGCCTATGTCCAATGCACTCGATATATCATGTAGAGTTCTTGGCAGTTATACTTTTAAAAGTTCTGAACATCCAGTTCTTAGGCTCCCTGTGAAGTAGTTAATGAGGGCGTGCGGTTACTCTGATTTAATTTGTCTAAAGCCATTTCTCAGCTTGTAGGGGAAGAGCCTTCTAAGATAGATAGATATATGCACCTCCGCCAGTACTGAGAATGTCCATAAGAATATCCAGACTCCTCTTGTGGTTTCCAGTTACTAAGATCTGCACAGCATTGCCTGAGGCTTTTAGGATTTCATTTAACTGAACTCACTTCTGTTCTTCTTCCACCCTTGCTGGTCTGTGAGTAATGTCTCCCTCTGTAGACTCACAGTGTCCTTTCACTACTCTCTTTTCTTCATGGGTTTGCTCTTTCACAGCTGGGAGTCATTCTCAGTCAACAAGCGGACCTCATGATTTCACCCCCTGTCTTTCTGCTGGTCTTTGAAGACATTCTTCTCCTCCTCCATCTGCTTTAGCTTAGTTTTGAGGTGCAGATCCTGGCACATCTCCTATAATCACCCCTGGGTATTCTCAAGCTGAGATTCTAAGGCAATCAAATTCTCTGCCTTTCTGATTGACTCTTTAGACTTGTAACATTGCCTAGCTCAACCTGTAGTCTGGTGAATTTCTCAGCCAGCTCAAGCCACGCTCCCTCACTTTAGTAAATTTTACCTGTGGCTCTTGGAGCTGCACTTCTGCTTTCTTCTGCTTGTGTTCAAGTCCTCTTTGCCCTGCAAAGTTTCTTTGCTTCAGTGGATAGTTTTCTAAATTCACTATTCAGAGCCTGCTTTGCTTTCTCAGTGTGTACGGTCACCTCCTTGGATTTGTGCCTCATAGGTCTTTATTTCATCATCCAGGGTCTTCCTCAAAAGAACCAGTTCGTGTTCCCATTTTGCCCTGAGTTTCCACTGTGCAACAGGGCAGTCTGTGTCTTCAAGCTAAATTTGCAGTGCCTCCAGCTCCTCCCTCACCTCCTGCTTCTGGGTTTCCATTTTGTTCCTGGCTGCTTACTCAGATTCCAGGTGTCTCTGAAGTTCAGTGATATGAGAATCCAGCTCACAGACTGGCTCCTGGGACATGATCTTCTGGGTTGCGTCTTCCAGTTTAACCAAGACTGTTAGTCATTCCCTCTTCCTTCTCAGCCAGCTCTCTTTTGAATTCTGTGATCTGGGCCTGCAGCTCACCAATCTGCTCTAGCAGAGCAGTGGAGTCTTCCTCAAGCTGCCTGCAAGTTATGCCCAGTTCCAGCCACTGTTCTCTGTGAGACGGGCACATTTCCACATCTGTGATAACAACCTTATGTCCATTCTTGAGTTTAGCAAGATTCTTAAGGCATGTTTACAGAGCTCACAGGAGCAAGTCTCTGAGCCTAAGTCAACAGATTTGGGCTCTCACCACCGCATTAAAAATAGCTGCACAGATATTGTGGCTAGGCCTTGGCTTCAGAGCCCAAGGTCCAAACCAAGCCACAATTTACAAGTGTTGTCCACATGGCTACTGTTAGAATGGTAGTGCAAGCCCAAGTCTGTTGATCCAGACTGGGAGGCTGCTGCTGACGTGTAGATATACCCTTTGTCTTCTCTTTAGTGTCTGTCATCGCCTTCTCCAATTGCAGCTTTCATCTTGCACTTTCCTCTCTATTTATGCTACAAGGCACCCTGAGCCAATTATGCCCACTGACAATATTTTGGACTGGCTCATGGTATACTTCCTTCTGCACTAGGAGTCTTAAAAATGGAATATGGCCACCTTTGCTTTGTAAAAGCATCCTCACCTTTCCAAGGATGACCTTTACTTTCTTAGTCCACCGTCATTACTCAGCCAGCCCCTCCAAATTCTGGGAACTCCTCTGATTTACTTCCTGCATCTGGCTTTCGAGTTTTTTTGTCCTATCATCTAGTTTCCGCCAAACAGTCTTCATCTGATTCTGTAGTTTGTGAAGGTGTTTGGTGCTCATATCAAGGTTCTGGCTATCAGCATTTCCCTGAGCTTCCAGATCCTATGAAACCAATTTCACCCATTCTTTGCCAACCCCAGTCAGGAAATTCTGTTGTCCCACTGTCAGGTATAAAGCCCTTCAGCTGAATCTGCTCAGATTCCTGACAGCGGCTGTGCTGCATCACCTAGATCTGGTGACAGAAAGCCCCACCTGATTGCCTGAGGGAGCTAATGCACCTGCTCTTAAGCTCAGCAGCAGCAGTTTGGTTGCAGCTCAAAGCATTTGCCCACAGCTGTGCCACCTCCTGTGCCTGCTTCTTCCCAGCCTCGTTCCACCTCACTCCGGGTAACTTGTCTTTGACCTGCTGTTCCAATTCCTGACTTCTGACTACAGATCCAAATCTTGGCTCTGGCATCTCACTCTAGCTCTGACCCTGGGCTCGTATTCCTATAGACTCCTGCTCCAACCACTCGGCACGACTACCCACATCTTGGTCCCCTGACACCCTCAGAGCACCTCACTGGGCTCTTCTCCAGCAGAATCTTTTCAGGTCCCAAGGTATGATTTGGCCCTCAAAGAAAAATATGGGCATTCCCCAAAGGTTCTCTCCCTTCAGGGCTGAAAGTGCAGTTTGGTTTTCTCCTCCACCAAGAGGGAAGTTGGAAAACTCTGTCTGACCTCCCACCTCTAAATTTAGGTACCCAGAACTGTTTCCATAGCTAGTCCAAGTTTGTCCATTACTGGGAAGCCTGGCTTCTCCAAAACTATTCTGCTTCCTAAAGTTTGAGATTTTTTCAGAGCAACATCTTATTGTGTGTCCTGTTTTCCCACAACCAAAATATTAAACCCTTGGGGCCTTGTTTTCCCCTTGTCCAAACTGGTCCCTGCAGTCCTTCATGTCAATTCCATTATAGTTGGGCCCCATCACCATCAAAAAACACCACATCTTTAAGAGACTTGGCTTCCCCATCTTTCATGAGGCTCTGTAGCAGGGCAGTCCTTACAAACATGATGCATGTAGGGACAGATCCACCTTACATGTGCCTGTTGCCCACAATTCATTCATACAGTTGGGCAAGTCCCATTCTTCAATTTTCTTCTTCTGGACATTAGTAATTCCTCTCTTTCCCAGGGCTGATAGTTTGGCTGTGTTCTCCATCATACTATCCTAAGGTGGTCTCTTCCTGGCACCCGAGTCTGTGACAGGTCACAGCATGACTGGTACACCAGTCTGTTTCCTCTTTCTACAGGACACCCCAGTAACCCCATATAAGCTTTCAGAGCTTAAACAACACTCGCAGGATTGATTTATTACAAAAGTCCCATGCATGAAAATCATAAGTCCCACAGCCATTATCCAGAATTCCTCAGCATCATCCAAATAGTACATTAGCTCTTTCAAATCCCAACCATCCGTCAACAGCTCTGGTGTCACTCATCATGCGCTCTCAGATGCGGCACCAACATCTCTCACCACATGTTAGCCTAGGGTGCTTATTCACCCTGTTTCCCTCCCAGTCATGGTTCCAGCTCTTGCCCAGAGACATAAGCAGGCTCGCCTTCCCATCATTCCCCAGCTTTCAGCCCTCTTGGGCCCTCAGTCTTCAGCTCTCCAGCTCAGAGACCAAGCAGGCATCTTCCTCTGTTGCTCTCAGCCTCCAGCTCTTTCTGTCACTGGGACAGTTTGTAAATTGACCCCCCATCAACTCCCTTCTGCAGTTATCAGCCTGACCTGGCTCCACTGCTCAACTAAGGAACTCTCACCATTCATCCCTTCAGTGGCATCCCCTCTCCAAAGTTCTCAACACCACTCTGCTCTTCTTTTAGGTTCTCTCTTGCTTTCGGACTGTCTCATTTATATCTCCCAGGGCAAACCCATACTTTTCATTATGCCAAACTAGAGCTCACCCAGTGGGGGACAGGAGAGCTAGACTCTATTCCATTTAAGGAACCAGCTACTCTGTTACACCTTGTCTTCGCTAAAATAAACACATAGCAACAAGGATATTTATTTTAAAAATAAACCAAAACAAGACACTCCACCGAGCGTGCTTCTCCCACTAGGGAGAGGATGGGAGAACAAATGACACGTGACAGATAAGTACATCACTGATTGTAGCACCTTTCAGTAGTGCTCAGATACTATGGTGATAGACATGGTATAAAAACGTATACAGAATACAATATGTCAATATACAGTACAAAATAAGCATGGCTGATTAAAACAAACCATTTATTTTAAGCAAATCAATTACATTTAAAGGAGCATGACTAAGAATATACAGTTGCTTTAGGATTTCAGTGAAGAGTTCTTCACAACAGAAGTTTCTGTTTATAGTATCAGTAACTTGTCTAATTATCCCTGATATTTTCTCCATCACACTATGATGAAAGAAAATCCATCATTTTCAAAACCTTAGCTGCCACAGCAAGAGACTGCAGCCTTTGACTATCCCAGCTAACCTTTACAGTGACTCTGTTCTTTGCTCTCAAGGAGACATTCACTTTACTTACAGAAAACAACTGCCCATATGAAAATTCAACCAGGAGAGAGCCTTGTATGTGTGTGTGCATCTCTGTGTGCGCACACATTCTACTAAAGGTAATCTAGACTTTCATACAACAAGTCTGCAGAATGTGCAAGAAATAAAATGTCTGCTCACCTTGGCCTGAAGTGACAGTTTTCCAAAGAAAAGCAATTTCCTACAGCAGGTAATCTCCTAGGTAACCAGTACTGTTTATTCTAAACTTCTCTCTCACTCCCAAGAAGCTTTCTAAACCAACAGAATAAAAAACAAGCCCTCCCCACAAATGTTTGTCAGGTGGTAGTAAAAATATGTTCAAAGCAGATGCAGTTTAAGATGTGCATGGCATTTCACATTAGAAGTTCTAAAGATAACAAAACAGATTTAGTACTAGGTCAAATGAAAACAAGAGGTGCTGCCAACCCCAGCAAAAAAAAAAAAAATTAAAAAAATGGTTTTTAGTTTTAGCAAAGCCATGGAAAGGATTTTCCAAAATGTTTTGGTCTTTTTTTTCTTTTAAACATTGACATATTTTTTTTAAAAAATAAGGCTCTTTCAGCATCTGCTGTAGATTATGTCTCGCATATTTATTTCTATACATCTTCACTGAGAAAAAAGTATACATTTGAGTAAATTAGAAAATTAACTTAAATATTAAAGTTAATTTAACTGTGCAAGTAAATTAGACAAGCTAAATATTCTTTGAACTAGAGAATCAGTTCAGACCAATTGTCAAAGAATTCCACCTACTCAATCTCCATTATGAGCCATAAACTACAAGAAAGACATCATCACAACAAATTTTCATTAACAGGTTAGTTATCCTGAGAGTAGGATACTGCCAAATAATTTTTCAGAACGTCTTTGAGAACTGAATCTTTTTGTGTGTGCCATTTATACCTGAAGCACAAATCTCATAACTATTACTTTTCCTTTAAAAGTGTTCCTCAGTGAGCCTTGCTGTTTCCCTGCACACATCCCCACTCAGGCAATCCCCGCCTCATATAAGGCCCATTTTCCCTCCAGTTGAGGAGAATAAGATATGGACTATTCCAGGATTGGTCAGTGCTGCCCCAAGAGGGGTGTCCATTATAAACTTAACATTTCTCACTGGATATCTCAAAGTTACCACAAGTATTTCCTATTCTAAAAACAAGGTAAAAGAGAAACACAGATGCTGCTATGTGGTAACCATTGGCCGGTGCTGATTTAATAATGATACCCACTGTGTGTTGGTTGGAAGGGGTAGCTAATGTTTGATATAGGGAGTTCTTTCAAGAAGCTGAGCATCAAGCCTCTCCATACCACTCCTCAATCTCTACTACTCGTGGACTGAGAAGCAAAGTGTGAATTCCAAAACTCAGACCCCTCACATAGCAGCAGTTGAGCTACAACTGAACATCTTAGCTTTCCAGAAGGATTTGTAATAAGTAAAATTACTCTGCCTGTGTGTATTAAACATAATACAGTGTATTATGCTATTACACCATGACTTCGGTACACTCTAAACATTCATTGACATGCCATCTTGTAGCAGGGTGCTGGTGCAAAAGTACCTAATTAGCCCCTGCCCAGTCAGCTCCAGTCAGGGAAAACAGATTGAAGCTGATGGAAAAGGCCCGATGCTGGCCTGAGGACTGGCAACATGGGCTGGCCTGACCAGCCAAGGGCAATAAAGGCTGGGAGGGAGCCAGGGAGAATCTGCCAGGGAGGGAGGCAACTAGAGGCCTCCTAGCCGAAGGCTGACTCTGCCTATAAAAGAGAAGAATCCTGTAACATTTGTACACAGATGGACACTGGTGGTGAGATGAAGTTAGGTAAACAAAGACATAGGTGTGGCACAACCCTGAAGACTCTCTGATAACTTCTCTATCCACTTTGAGACAGCTACAGTGGGTATAACGGAGACCAATATGTTGGTTAAGCTGAGAGGTAATTGGTCCCTTACCTCGCCATCTCCTTTGGATAATTATCCAATCAGCTATTGCTGGCGGGAAGCTACAGTGATCAGAGTGCTGACCCATCTGTCAGATCTCAGCATTGTGTCTCAGCAATCTTGTGCCAAGATGGGCACAGTACAGACTGCAGTGGGAACAAAGAGAGCCAAGCAACCTAAAGGGTGTGAGCCTTTGTAGAAGCTACACTGATTTTAAACTGGGCACAGAGATGCTTCCCTATAACAGTCTGAAGTAAAAGCAACTCTTTTTCAGCTTGTATTTAAATCACTGCTTTAGAGTGCTTTTTATCCCAAAGATGTAATGTGCTTAGCTGATGTTACTAATATCCCCCCACAGTAAATGAGATTGAACAGGGTGTATATCAGCTCAGAATTTAGTCAGATATGTATAGGGTTTGCTTGACTCATTCTCCATTATACCCACTGTAGTTGTCTCAAAGTGGATAGAGAAATTATCATTTGTAAGATGTTCATTTATTTTCCAATGAAAGCAGTGAGTTCAAAGGACTTACGGAATTCTGTTTATTTGTTAGTGTTAAGTACCTATCAGTCTTGTCACAGGCTCTCCTCAATCTTCGCTGCAGAACAAATTCCTCAGTCACATGAAGTATTGAAATCCAGCTTCTCATCAAATAAGGAAACATCTAAACTTTTTGAAGTCTATTTCAACAACTGTCACTGAAGCATATCCAGGGGGTGTTCACAATCAGTTATGCCTTTTTAAAATGTAATTCTGAAGACAGAGAACAGCAAACACTTGGTGGTTGAGAGAACTGACATAATACAAGATGTACTGTATGCAGTGCAGTTGGTCACAGAAAACCAAATGACTTTAAGACGACAAATTTTGCCTTGATGAAAGCTTGAAAGCTTGAACATGATTCCATGGCTTATGTTTTCAGACAGAGCTCACTGGAATTCCACAAAATGATGCACCAGCAATACGAGTGACTTCCCTTCTTTCCACAGGATGACTAATTACTTAAGATGGAACTTCCAAAAAGGGGAAGGTATTTATCTGAAGGCATTGTGATCTGATGTACTTTTGTTTGAACACTTATCAAACAGAGATTTGTCCAGGTCGACGTAGAAGTAGTGGTGTCCATACAGAAAAGATAAGCTACTTTAAGAACATTCAATACAAAGAGTAATTCTCCAAGCTGCTCAAAGTTTATTAGTATTTCTATGCCATTCCAGCTCACAATACAAACAAGAAAATCTTTTCACTGTTCAAGACAGAAATGAGAAAAAACTGAATAATGGAAGTCAGTAACATCAAGTCTATCTTCCATGCACAGAACAGCTTTAGAGACCTGACCTGCTGTCACAATTTTATGACTATGGCCTGACAAAATATGCACTAGCTGGGAAAAGTCTCTTCCAGAGAAGTAAGTACGGAGTTAAAAGGAATGTTGTTTCACTAGTGAGTATACATCTACTTGGCATTTGTTATATTCATTGGTTGACTTTAATATGTAAGTACTTGTTCTCCTGCAAGATTTCAGAAACTAGCTTATTCTATCTTGCTGTGAAATTAATTTTTTTATAATTTAATTTTTCACCTGCCGTTGCTTTTCAGCAATCAGAAATGGATAACAGACGTTCCTTATAAAGGAGAGACAAATTGATCTACTCCACAATGTGCTTATTTTTAGAATATCTATAAAAACAGATCTAATTATAACTAGCCCAACAGATAATTGAAAAGGTCAAAAAAATAGAGTGAAAATAATTTGTTATAGCAATGCATGAAAGAACTCTGAAACATATTGTTATGATCCATTAAATGTTTAAAAAGCCAACTACCTATCTTGCTTTTTTTAACTATTTGGGTGTCTGAAATACTTAATAATTGCTAACTAGATTCAAGGAATTATAACAGTAATTTATCATAATATAAATATATCACCTAGGTACACATTTCTGAGCTTCTGTATGGTCCTGTAAATTCTGTATGCCTTCTGTTCTGATTTTTCCAAGAGAAAAATATGATGGGGAGAAAAAGAAAAACCTCTAAAGACAATTTAAAGTAAAGAGTTTTATGGAAATAGAGCCAGATCATGCCCTATTTTAGAGCAGCTTTGCACCAGTTGTTTGCCACAAAGGCCAGGTGATTAGCAACTTGAAGATTCCCCAGTGTGAGGGAACCCCTGGGTGATGTCTAGTTATTGTATTATCTTCTATACCCAGATCAGTGTGTGTGAATGGGTGAAAGGATGTGTGGCCAGAAAGACTATGCCTTAAACTTCTGATTGCCACATCAGGTAATCAGGATCATAAAGAGCAATAACAAGTTAGAGCAGACATTAAGCTATGCTAAAGGTTGTGCCTTGGGATTCAACTGGTTGCTCCATAGCTGAGAGAAAGGAAAGTAGTAGTATGTAGCAGAGCACCTCCTCCACCTTGCTGGCCTCAGAATTTCCCCCTCTCGGGTGGTGGGGAGCCTGAAGTAAATCAGTTTGACTCCAGGGGTTTTCTTCTTCATTTTGGTTTTATTTTTCCCTATTTATATAGTGGGTCCCAGGACAGGCCCAATAAATTCTCTTAAGCAAAAAAAAAAACCCAAAAAACCAGAACAATGCAAAACAAACATTTTTCTCTGCCCCCTTGCTGAGGTATTCCCTTTTGACACTGACTCCTAGGTGCCAGTCCTCCCGCAAGCAGCAGTTTCTGTCTCAATAGGGAAAAGAGAGCCCTCCACTGAGTGGAAGCCTTTCCTTCCTCCTGCCACTACCCATTTCGCAGCTTGTCTCTCCCCTCCTCAGGTTTCTCTATTTAATTTGAGGTTACCTTTTTTCAGCTTATAGGGATCAGGGTCTTCATCATTCTAGGGCTGATGTATCTGCCCTCCACCACTCACTGGGCTGTCCAGGGTTCTCTGCTCGGTGTCTTCTTCAGGTTCCCTTTGTTTGACCCTTTGACCTTCACACTTACTCCATTACATTTTTGGTTGTTCCCCATAATTATTTGAGTTCCTGGACCTTGTGGATCTTCCCCTCAGGCTGGTGGAGGGTCCTTAGCAGTGAGCGGGTTTGTGCCCACCCACTTCCAAGAACCCAGTAGGATCACTCTTGTCTGTCAGGACTGACTCTGTCACAAAGCCAATCCACTTTTGTCCACACTCCCTGAGCTGTACCACATGGATTAACCACACAGACAAGGATCTGCCTCAAAATGTTTTTATTGGGGATTGACAGTGCCAGAAAACTAGGCAGAGCATATCTCAGTTTATGAAAGCTTGTAGAGGATTATACCCTGCCACATTCATCAGTGTGTCCCTTTCCTTCATTCCAAAAATTTGCTCAACCTATTCATATACTTTGATATTTTAAATACTCTTTGGGTGTCCATATTACAAAAAGGATGTTGAAAAATTCGGTACAGTTCAGAAAAGAGCTCAAGAATTAATTCAAGTCTGGAAAATATACCTCACACTGTTCAATCTAGTTTATCCAAAAGAAGGTTAAGAAGATCACAGTATACAAGTACCTACATGAGAAAAATATTTTTTACCAGAAATCTTTAATCTAGTAAAAAAAAATGCATAATAATAAGACCAAAGGATGAAAGCTGAAGCTAAAAAATTTCAAACTAGAAATAAAAGGTTCAATTTTTTAGCTGTTTAGTTTATTAACCAACAAAAGAAATTACTGAGGGATATGGCTGATTCTTCATTGCTTTTAGTCTGTAACTCAAGACTGGGCACCTTTCTAAAAGATGTCCAATATCTCAAACAAATTATGGGTTTGATGCAGAAATTTCTAGGTAAGATTCTATGGTTTATGTTATACAAGAAGTCAAACTAGACAGTCATATTGGTCTCTTCTGGATTTAAAATCATGAATCAAACCCCAAATTTTATTTAGATGAGAGGGCATTTGGGGCCTTTTTTTAAAAAAAGTATAAACATCTGAAGTTATACCTATATCCATATGTACGCCTGTACTGTAAATAAGTATTCTGATTTCTTAAGATGCCAAGCATATACAATTCCCATTGACTTAAATCTGAGTTGTGAGCCAGGTATTTAAGTCCCTAAAGACTGAATTAAGTGCTTATATTTATGCATTACAAGCTCAAATTGTGTGTCATTAGTCTCTACAAGTCTCAGAACATCTACTCCATCCATTCATAATGAGTAATCCTTACTATTTTCATTCGGCCTCTGCACATGGTACTCAATTTAGGGATAATTTTCGAAAACCAGGAATACATTTTTCTTAAGCCTTCATATACGACGGATGTACCTTGGGATGCATAAAACGTCTATGAATAAAATAATGAAGAACAAAGCTAAAATAGCAGGAGAAAGGAAGAAGTATATTATATGAGGCTAGCATGCTCATATAACACCTAATGGAAAGGTGGGAACAGGATGAGAAGAAAAAATGTTTACGATGAATCCCCAAAACTGTCAATAGAAAACAGATTATTTTAAAATAAAAATTCAGACCAGGAACTTGGAAAAATGAGTAGAGATGGTAAGAAAAATGAATGAATCCCACCCCTGAAAATTTACACACACACACTTTGATATATTTAGTTAGGTTCCTTTGAATTTGCATCTAATTTTTTTGTTCCATACTTGTACAGTTATGTATGCACACATTGTTATAAAGAAAAAAGTAGCCTATAACTCGACCATAAATATATTTGGGGGCAAAAATAAACTTTACATTATTGGAAAATAGGAGCTTCCTCTATACTTTGCACTGGTAGGGCAATTTGATATGCAAAACAGGTTGATTAGATTAGGGAACTGACATTTAATGATTCTCATTGTTCTGTGAAATGCAGGAGCGTCCCTAAAAGTCCTGTTACTTCTTTTGGAACTTTTTCCTTCAATGCATAGAATATAGTTTGGGGCTTGGAGCAGTGCTACTCCACAGATTCTTAATCTAGAAAATAGAAATGCAATTTGGCTATACTAATAATAGACTGCTGATATTTTGAATTTGATATTTGATATTCCTAAACAGAACTTTGATTCACCAAGAGCACAGCAGTGTACCTGTACATCAAATTATAAATGTATATTTCCATGATATTTATTCTCCATTATTCTGTATGCACAATGGTGCAAACCATAACTGACCCTACAACTCTGTCTGACCCTTCTATAACTGATTTTATGCCTGTCAGACATACAGGAATCCTTTTTGCATATCAAGTGATAGTGTCTCAAGAGCACATCTAGACAATAATCCAGTTCATATGATTTTAAGGGTCTAAACAAAATATGTTCTGTATTTTGCCTCCAGGACAAGGCAAATCTCTCCTGGCATTTGATGCATCCTCTAATATGTGGTCTGTTGACACTGTTCTATCTGAATTACTCCATTGCAGTTCTTAGCAAGCTCATAGTTCTCTCTCCTTAGTCACCTACTAAAAAGACTAAACTATCAGTGATTCCTGATGGCCTTTTGACGAGCTTAAACTTTAATAAAAGGAAAAAGGCTGCTTAATAATTGTCTGACAAATTGAGATGCAATGCAGTCCTTCCTTTCAGGATGAGGAGGTTACTCTGTTGCATGATGCCATTCTTCACACATTGCTCATCTTTGCATTTTATAGGATTACAATAAGAAATTTGTGCAGTTAATATTTTACCTGAAAAAGATGGGTAAATTATGCACTGAATTATAAGATGATATTTAGTGTAAGCCAGAGGCAGTTTGCACCTGAAGATATAAATTAATTCATTATAGGCGTATCAAAAATTACAGTCCCAATCTCTCCCAGAAAAAGCAAACATTAATCCCAAAGCAGAAGAGTAAGTAAATAGTATTTCATGTGAGGTTCAGTATCTACAATTTCTGTTCAAGGCCATGCAACAGCTGTACACTTTCAGCAGCAACCATATGTTTTAATTATTACCATTTCTGTGCCAAACCACAAGAGAGCTACAGTAGCTCTGACTCAAATTTGGTTTGAAATTAGTTGACAAACAGCCCATTTGTATATTCTCCTTCAGCTACTAGGTTTGATCCATTTAAATGGTCTTTAGAAAAAGTTTGCTGATTTTTAACTGTGTGGTATGTGTAATAGACCCAGGCCAGTTGGGTACAGCAGAGTAGTCTTACTGGGACTCTGGAAGTGGGTGGGCACTAATGGGGGGGGGGACCCACAGGACCTGGAAACCAAATGAGTTCGGGGCACAACTAATGAAATAACAGGGATGGGGGTGCAGTCAAAGGAACAAACGAAGGCAACCAGATGGAGACACCGAGCAGTAGGGTGACCAGATGTCCCGATTTTATAGGGACAGTCCCGATTTTTGGGTCTTTTTCTTATATAGGCTCCTATTACCCCCCACCCAAGTCCCAATTTTTCACATGTGCTGTCTGGTCACCCTACTGAGCAGAGAACCCCGGACAGCGCCCACTGCTCCTCAAAGGCGTCAAGCAGTCAGTGGACACCGCCCAAAGGAACTGTGCCCGGATGTGTGAATGGACAGAAGCAGCAGTTTTCTGTTCCCGGATTCATCAGAGCAGGGGCTGCTCCAGGCTAGGGTGGACACATGACTCCAATTAACCTGCAAAGAGTCAGGTGAGGCCGTTAAGCTACTGTGAACACCTGACTCTAAGGCCCATTTGATACTATAAAAGGGCTCACTCAGTCAGGCAGAGGAGAGCCAGAGGAGAGGAAGTGTGGCTGAAGGGCTGGGTAATGAAGACACCCTCAAGCCACTGGAAAGGGAGCCCTAAGGTTAGTATGAAGAAGGTGTTAAAAGAGAGAAGCAGGAGAGCTGTGGGGCCCAGGAAAATGTAGCAACTCTGGCAGTGAAAGGCTGGCTGCCAACAGCTGCTACCACTAGGGTCCCTGGGCTGGAACCCGGACTAGAGGGTGGGCCCAGGTTCCCCCCACTACAGAAACACCTTCTGGAAAGGAAAGACAGGCCCCTGTCAGGACAGGAGGCTAAATTGTTCTTGAATAAGCCCGTAGGGAAAACAGAGACTGTGGGAGTTCTCTCACCAACCTCCTTGCTGGCTTATGATAAAAAGCGCTCAGTAGTTTGTAACCCTGGCACTAGAGAGAGAGAGAGAGAAGGGCTATGTGGAGGGTTGCATTGAGCCTCTGAGACTAGTATAAACCACCTGGAAGTGGAAGCGGGGGGGGAAAGGGGTTGGATGAGCATGGGAGTCCCAGGGAAGTCTGTCAGGGTGCAGGGGTATGGATAGGGCAGTCAGGGGACAGGAAACGGGTGGGTTGGGTAGGGGGTAGAGTCTCAGGAGACAGTTAGGGTGGTGGGTCTCAGGAGGGGGAGGTCAGCGGACAAGGAGCAAGGGGGGTTGGATGGGTCAGGGATTCTGAGGGGGGCATTCAGGGGGCAGGAAATGGGAGAGGTTGGATGGGGGCAGAGCCAGGCTGTTCGGGGAGGCACAACCTTCCCTACCTGGCCCTCCATACAATTTTGCAACCCCAATGTGGCCCTTAGGCCAAAAAGTTTGCCCACCCCTGCTCTAATGCCTACAAAAATCTTGATAGTGATTAGGTCGCTGGCATGCTGAGACCACTGCCGTCATGCTGAACAATGTTGTCTTACTATTTGCTTGTACTCCCCGAATCTGATCCCTTTTCCTGTACTTAGATTGTAAGCTCTTTGGGGCAGATACTGTCTTCTTATTGTGTTTGTACAGTGCCTGGCATGATGTGGTCCTATAATAATACAAATAATAAATAATAAAAAGGAAAGAAAAAATATTTTTGCCCTTCTAAAGAGAACAAGTTTATCTATGACTCTCTCCCCAAATGTGATTCTCAGTTCCCCTCGCCTTTCCTTAGACTGATGCATGTCTCTCACAAGGGACCACTCATGAGGAAACCTAGTAAAGTAACTGGCAAATAGAAACCAGAATGGGTCCTCCATGTTTAAAGAACATGACTAGTTTCTACTGATTTTCCTAATCTGATGAAAAAGAAAACAATTGGTCAGTAATGAGATTAGGAATGCAATGTCACAAATCAGCTCTTCACCCTATTAATGATTACTGAGGCATACACTTCTGTATAAGGAAACAAGCATCTGGCTATGTGTCTATGGAACCAGCTTGCATCAACTTCTGACTATAAGAAGTATCCTAAAAATTCAGTAAACAGACATAGGACTGGAAGGATTTAAGAGCCACAGAACAAATTTCTTCTGCTTGGAAACAGCACTTCATATATCATTTGCACTAATTAACTTCAATGGTCAACTATCGGTAAAGTTTTCACACATTTTATGGGACTTTGAAGCTCCAGGAACGGTTGCACAGTAACAGCATTATCAGAGTCCAGTGGAACTACAGCAACTCAGGATAAAAATCTTGGAGTTCAGTGGATGCATTGTTTGTAGTGGGCCAAGTTTGTGTCCTTTGAACTTTTTGTCCACTACTTCACAGAGCCAGGAAGTATTCAAATTGTTTTTATACAGAGGGTACCCTCTATCATCAGCTCAAGATGAGCATGTACTAATCAAAATTTCTTTTTTATGAACTTGTGTGCACTCATCTTTCTTGAGATAGAACCCTCCAATTTAAGACCCAATACAGAGAAACTGTCATGCCACAGGCTAAAACTTTCCTGAACTGGAAGAAAGATTGAGAAGAATATTATAGCAGTGTAACAGTGTAACTTTGAGTATGATAAAAGATACACTTTGTATGACTGGCTCTTAGAGCCTGCCAGTTTCATGAAAGGAGAGAGTCAGTCAGTCAGTTATGAATAGGTATGCTAAGGGTGTATTATTTATCTTTTATACATTCTAGTTGCCCTTAATTACTGTATATTGTAGCAAAGCATTAGCAAATTCTCATTTCCTATTTCTTTTGCACCAGAGACTCATAACTTGGACTCAAAAGCACAATAATACATGCAGTAGATCATATGAAAATGGGTTCACTTTAGTCTATTGTGAGTAAGTGAGCCATGAAAATTAATCAAATAATTTTCATATTTTTGAGTACACTGGAACATATATCCTGCATTACAATCCATTGTATCATTAAGGCACTCAGGGAATCACTGCTGAAAGTTGAAGTATTTTACTTAACTTTAAATTGAACTTCTGATTTCTATCCCTTTGAATGTTGCTAATTACTGTATTTTCATACTTCTATTTAACAAAATTAAAGTTCCCAATTTCTGGCAAGAGACTAACTTTGTGTTGAAATATTGCCAAATTAGTATTAGAGAGAAAACATGCTGTATCTTGAAGATATGGCACAAACCAAGATTTACAAGTAGTGGAAACTGACCAAATAAAACATTTATGCAAAACTCACACTTATATTCTAGTCAAGTGCAAGGACACTACTTGCTGCTTGTTAACAACGGAAAATAAACAGTTTTTACAATTCTTCATTACTCATCCATCAAGAAACAGTGATAAATGGGCTGCAGAAGCTATTCCACTAAAGAGACAGAGGAATCCTGCTTTCCTCTTTCATTAAGTCCATCATCCGAACAATCAGAAGCATATGGCTAGGAAAAGGAAGATCTGTATCAATGACAAGGCATTACAGAAATATTGTTTCTGCTATGAACACCACCATCCAACATAAAATAGGAGTGGGCAAAAAGACTATCGCATGTACTACTCAACATGAACTGAAAAAATTTCTATCACTGAATGGAAATGGATTCACTGGAAGCCAAGGGTAATAAAGTTTCTCTGAAAATTGGTTAAGGTGCCTTAGTATGGATTTAAATGCTTAGCTGTTAGCATCTAAGCTCGAAAGATTTAGCTTTTAAAGCCATTTAATTGAAGAATATTGGAAACAGAGGTCATCAACTAGATTTCACTGGTGTATAACATTAGGGAATCAGTTAAATACTCACTCTTCGCCTTTTTCCACACTACTTTTTACCCATTTAATTTGAAGCATCAATAGTTTTCCGTATATACAATGAGCACAAAATACAGATGTAGCTGTGTAATATCACTGTCTATTTTTGGTAGACAGAGCAAGTGTTTGTGGCTACCTTTCTGTGGGCAAATGTTCAAATCCTTCTTCTACAAAAAGTTTTGTCTCAGATTATAAATATTTAAATAAAAATAGATTTAAAACTATTTTACTGATAAATAGCCAGGCAAATAGGCTTCATGGGCCCAGCTAGGAAGTATCTCAAAAACAATGTTGCAGGAACAGCTCTATGAAATCATTATAGTTATGGTTGCTTAAGACATTGGTGAAGTTGGTCAACTCCTACAACTTTCTTCCACAGAGTAAAATGAATGGTTCATCCATTCAATATCATAATTTTAAATCTTAGAATACTGTGGTGATGTGTGAATCTACAGTCCAGATCTTCTTAATCAAGATGCTAGGTTAAAAAAGTACACCTTCATGCAGCTCCTGAAACTCTCCCACAGGAAACAGGAACCGCAACTGTCTTCATGTATTCTAGTTTGAGAAGTCTTCCTTCAATTAAGAAAGCGAACACCACAAGGATTGGACACAGTTTTAAAATACTCAGTATGTTCATGTCCTGATTTGTCAGTGGTAACCCCTAGAACATGAACTAATTTAAATAGTATTTACTTTAAAAATTTTGTGGCAAACTTGATGCCTCAGAAGATCCATAATTAGATATAGAATATAATCTGCTGGTACAAATCCAAGCTGAAGTGTTAGCAATAGCTGTTTGGTGTACTAAATTCAGTTCCCAGTGGAGAGGTGTCCCAGAATTGGGTACATGCATTTGTTGGAAGTCTCAGGAGATAGAACAAGTTTTGTCATGTGGACCCAATACCAGATGAATTCACCTCACCTCTGACTGCCATGCGCCACAGAGGGCCAAAAGTGGACAGAGACTGAAGTCCCCAACTGCCATTCCCTGTTCTCTATCTGGAAAATGGAGCTTCAGTTTCATCTCCTGGCTTACTGATCCATGTAGGAAGTCACTAAAACTACAAGGCCCTGCAGATAGGTAGTACATAGAGATATCTGTGTGGAAGTAGATCTACCTGATAACAGATAAGGAGGAATCGCTACATGTTACTTTGCACAGGCCTTTGAACAATATGAGTGCAGCTGTTCAAATCACTTTATGAATTATCATAAGAACGGCCATACTGGGTCAGACCAAAGGTCCATTAAGCCCAGTATCCTGTCCTTTGACAGTGGCAAATGGCAGGTGCCCCAAAAGGAATAAACAGACAGGTTATCATCAAGTGATCCATACCCTGTCACCCAGTCCCAGCTTCTGGCAAAATGACATCAGAGCTGGTACTAAAGCAGTATCTTTATCTTGATAATACAACTATCTACTAAACCTTGAAGGCAAATTTATACATGATAGTTAAGACTAAGATTTTGTCACAGATAGACCTGAATAAAGAGTGGGAATGGCTGGGTCACTACAAAAACTAATTTTCCCTTTGTTGATGCTCATGCCTTCTTGTCAACTGTCGGAAATGGGCCACATCCACTATGTTTGAATTGGCCTTATTAGCACTAACCCCCCACTTGGTAAAGCAACTTCCATCTTTTCATGTGCTATATATTTATACCTGCCAATTTTTTTTTCACTCCATGCACCTGATTAAGTGGGTTTTAGCTCACGAAAGCTTATGCCCAAATAAATTTGTTAGTTTCTAAGGTGCCACAAGGACTCCTCGTTGTTTTTGCTGATACAGACTAACAAGGTTACCACTCTGAAACCTTGGCCTTCTAGGTGTAACTACAATATAAATAAAAGTCTGAAAGACAGAAAGAATAATATCAGCTAAAAAGTCAGCTCAGATCTGTCCAAAACTTAGTTTGTGATTTCTGAAGAAATTCATAAACCACTAAGAGCACCTGGGCTGATACAGGTTTGCACTGAACCCATCCATCATGAAGAAAAAGACTAAGAAGCAGAATGAGTGAACAACATTAAAAGAGAGAAACATATACAAACTATATTTAACTACTATAGAACCTCAGGTTGATGGGAGAGAAGTGGTAAATATCTATGGCAAAAATTAAATTAGTTTATGGTAGTTTGTCAAAAAATAGGTACATCTTTAGTAAATCCTCTCCCCAACTCACAAGGAAGTTATAGCCCTTAATGACACAACCATTATAAGCTTTAACATTTTCTCATGATGGGCAAAAATACATAAGAACTATGGACTTTATACATGTTGAATTATGTGTATTTGAAAAGAGAGTTTTAATTAAATTGAATTATTTACAGAATAAAACTCTTTTCCAGAGGACTTAATGCTGGTGAATGGTTATTTTTAAGGATGGCAACAAAACAAGAATTCTGCTTTACAAAAAGTGTCAGGGTTTTGATATTTGTTTTCATTCTGATGCAGAGAGAAAATAAGACCTTCTGAAATGTATTATGTAAATGAACAATCCCCATATCCTCCCCACACACACACACAGAATAGCTAACAGCCCAATGGTTAGGACATTCACCTGATATGTGGGACACTCAGGTTCTGCCTGGTTTGGGGCAGGGACCTGAACCTGCATTTTCCACATTCCAGCTGAACACCACCAGGTTAGACTGTCAGTCTCTCTAACTGGTACAAGGAACATTTAACTATTTATGCAAAGCAGAACAACTCAAACACGGAAGACAGAGAAAGAGAAAGCGCCCTGGATAGGGATGACTGGTACCACTTGACTTCTGTCTTGCACTTAATGGGGTTCGAGAAAGATGGTATCTTCTTGAAATATAGAGATTAAAACAAGACCACCACAACACTGATCATCTAAAACTAAAAAAGATATAATGACCTGAAGGTGTGATGATGGGGGCGCACTCACATCTCATGAGTGCCTCCTGTTGACTGTGCTAGTGTGTCCCTCTGTTTGTGTCCATTTGTTCTTGTGTCCACATTGGTACTTGACTTAAATAACTTCTCTCCCTACCTTGTATTTATCCCTCTGATATATTTAGAAAGAGCAATCATATCTCCCCTTTTGGTTAGGCTAAACAAGCCAAGCTCTTTGAGTCTATTCTCATAAGGTAGGTTTTTCCATTCCTCAGATCATCCTAGTAGCCCTTCTCTGTACCCGTTCCAGTTTGAATTCATCTTTAACTACTCCAGATGAGGTCTCACCAGTGCCTTGTATAATGGTACTAACACTTCCTTGTCTCTACTGGAAATCTTTGCCTGATACATCCTAAGGCTATATTAGCCTTTTTCACAGTCACATCACATCACCACTCATAGTCACCCTGTGATCAACCAATATACCAAGTCTTTCTCCTTCACTATGACTGCCAACTGATAAATCCCCAGTTTATAGCAAAAATTCTTGTTGTTAATCCTTAATGCATAACCTTGCACTTTGCACTATTAAATATCATCCCTGTTCTACTCTTCCACCACCCAGATCTTCCTTTATGATATTCCAGTCCTCTTTGGTATTGGCAATATCTCCCAACTTTGTGTCATCTGCAAATGTTATTAGCACGCACACACACTTTTTGTGCCATGGTCAGTAAAAAAAAGTGTTAAATAAGACTGGTCCCAAAACAAATCCCTGAGGAACTCCACTAATAACCTCCCTCTAGCCTGACAGTTCACCTTTCAGTATGACTTACTGTAGTCTTCCCTTTAACCATTCCTTATCTACCTTTCAGTTCACATTTTAATCCCCACCTTCTCCAATGTAACTAATAATTTCTCATGTGGAACTCTATCAAATGTCTTACTGACATCCAGGTAGATTAGATCATTTCCTTTGTCTAAAAAATCAGTTATCTTCACAAAGAAAGACGTTAATAACTTTGTTACCACCTCTTGAATACAACAATTGAAACAATATAAACTATCATTTAGGCTACTTACTTTTTGCAGTTCACGGAGCTTGGAACAGATCATTTAACTTTAGGAAACATCCTAATAGTCCTTTCTTGTCTTAACTACCTGTTAATCACCTTGCTTATAAACAAAATTCTAACTCCTTGTCTCAGGGGCACAAGCTAGAAGTAGTCCCCTGTCTCCTCTGCAAAACATTGCACATGCCTACATGAGACTTGCAGCTGGGGTGCGGCGGGGGGAAAGCAACACCCTCCCATGTCTCCCCAAACTATGCCTATTGTTTAATGTCCCCTTCTGCCCCCAATCTACCTATGCTCTTAACAGCTCCTTTAGATTTAAATCAGTGCAGTCAGACAGAATATAGGCAAGCAGGTAAACTGAGGTACATATTCATAAAAAATACAGATCTCCCTTGTTTTCCACAGGGCGATAATGTTATTTTCTGAGCAGTGACTGACAGATATCCCACTTTTGTTATATTACTGGTGTAAGTCACTGACTCTGTTCAAAATACAGAATCTAGGGCAATTTGCTATTTATGTCTAATCAAGTATTTCTAATATGGTTACAAATCTTTATTTCTGCAATGGTCTCATTACACTGAGTCTTGGAGAAACAAGACATTTGACAATATCTTACCGCTGTATCTCCATGGCAGTTTCGGGACTGGCAAGTGCCAGCTATTCTGTTTGGAATCAGCACATCCTCCCAGCAAGATGGACCCTTTAAAATAAAATCCAAACAATTTTTTAAATCTAATGTTTAAGAAAACATATAAAAGTTTCTCTTTACCGAAACTTTGCTAGACAGGAACTTTATTACTCTTCTGCTAACAAAATGCAGTCAGAGGTTCTAAAATTGTCAAAAAGACATTTGTTGTTAACAGAAAATGCAGCTCCTTCTGTTCTGTGCCTAGTGTTCCAAAGAGCACTCAAACTCTCAACTCTATTCCCAAAGCTTAAAGTTAGCCAGGGATACTTTCTTCACTATGATTTAAAAAGCTACAGATAATAATATTTATCTGAGCCTGCAGTTGATCGACTGAAAATGGAAAAATGATAACAATGTTGTTCAGAGGGTGATGAAGTGGAATGTAAGGCTTGGAAAATGTAAAGTGGCTTTCTTGTATATTTTTGCTTAACTATATAAGTGGCTTCTGTTTTACTGAGATGAAAGTCAACGCACCAGGGAGGACTTAGGCCTACCTATCACATGGACTTCAATAACTTTTACTTTAAACCAACAAGAGAATTGCTTCAGACTTTCTTTGATCATCTTCATCATCACCAACTCTAAGTATAACACACATTAGTAATTAAAAGGTATACAACAAGGGAGTAAGACCAAATTGATGTTTAAATCATCATGATATCTCACCTAATTATTCTGCTAAAGAAAAAAAAGCCATTTCTAAAGTAAACAGATAGAAAATCCTGAATGGTCATTGTTACAACATGTTGAATGGACACAATGGTATTTATGATTGTGCTAAAGGACAGATAAAAAGAAAGAACTTTCAAGTTAAAGATTACAATCATCATTATCAATATTCCATAACTGCAAAGCATTATATCTGTAAGCTACTCAAGTATCGCCTGATACCCAAAACTCTCAAAAATATAATAAAGTTTTCCAACTTTATGTTACTCTCAAAACTACTATCGAATGAACGATAGAATGGTGTGATGGAAACAAGAAGCACTCACACCTACAACCGATAAGAAGAATAAAGGATTTAACCGTTAAAAACATTATAGATGCTCCCTGATTTAAGCAAACATTCTGTTTTGGAAAGCCTTGCGTAAGTCGAATTTTGTGTAAGCCAGAAACATATCTCCGACCATTATGCAAAACAAAACAAAAAACCACCTCCTACTTTTAGCTTACAGAACTTTTTCCATAAGTGTGGATTTGCGTAATCAAGTCTTGCATAACCCGGAGAGGGGCATCTGTATTACCCAAATTTAGATACTGCATAGGACAGTCACTGCTGATGGACTTTAGTAGTAAACTATACAGAAACGCTATCATGTGAAAGTTTTATTTATACAAAAGCAAAAACAGGATCTCTCAGCATTTGGGAAATTAATGACCATGTAAATTGTGGCCAGATTGCAAAAACCCAAGTCCTAAAACTTATCTGAACTCACAAAGAATCACATCTTTTCCACCCACTCTGACTCTTAGGGAAAGAACAGTCCTTTGGCAAGCTCTAGTGATTACATTATTTGCAGTTACAATTGGGCATGAATAAAGGTTGTTACAATGAAGGCCCCATGGTGGATGCAAGATTGCCTCCTTGAGAAGGTGATGCAGTTTCACCTCTCTAGCTTTTAGTCCAGATCTGCAGGTCTCCACAGATTTGGCACCTGTCCCAATGCGACCCTCATCTAGGCACTTTCAGCAGGAGGAATGTAGGTCACTTACAGCACAGACTTCGTGCAGCCGGTGAAAGGCTTAAGGGAAAACATTTGCAAAGCAAGCCAACATGCTCTGTCTACCAATTTCAGGCAGCAAGAAGGATCTGATGGGGCAGCTCCAAACTTTATACTACCACACAGCAGTATGAAACAGAAGAAAGTGCATGCACCAAACCAAAGGGTACCAATCAGGGAAAAATCTTCAACTCTGGACTGGTGCACTGGGCGTGCATACATCTGAAGTAGAAAGGAAACGTGCAACGTAGTTCAAAAAACAACGTGACTCCCACTGACTTCACTAGTGGAAGATTAGACCCAAGACACCTAATTCTTCTCTCACCTGCACCCTTGTAAACTTGTGTAACTCTCTCAAAGTCAATGGAGCTATACCAGCATAAGTGATAGAAGAATCAGGCACAAGGTCTATACACAAGGAAGTTTAAAATCCAGATAACATATCCTGGAAGGACATTACTAGCCATAGTGCTTATTATCAAAGCTTCACGAGCAGCAAACACAACACGTCATTTTTATTTTTATTTTGCTGGTGTAACTTCACTGAAATCAATGGATACACACCAACACAAAATTTCCTCAAACATCTGGAAATAAGAGTTTCCAGGATTGGTCTCCAAGTCAAAGGAATATAAAATAAAGGACAGTAGTTCCAATGCAAGGAAAAAAGAAATATAATATACGAGGCATGTGATGAATCCAGGAATGTTTGGAAAAATAAGTGGCTACTACGGAGGGATTTGAAGGAAAGGACAGTTATGTTGACTGTGCCGAAGTGTTTCATAAATACTACTTAATTATAGCTTTCACTTCCATTTTTTGTAGGCACAAAACTACCCAGAACAAGAGAAAAAAAATCATATATATTTTGCCCCTTTTGATAGTAAGACCAAATTGCCTGATGTAATTTGCACTTAAATTCAATAGTAGTGTTTCAATTTACCCTGACAGATTGAGCATTTAAGGAGACAGAGTGGTCTACAGTTAGGGACCGTGGCAAGGAGTCAGAAGATGTTGCTTCGGTTCTTAACTGTCGCTGATATACTGAGTGACTTAGGGAAAGTCACTTAGTTCATATCTAAACTGGCCCTTAACAAAATGAGGTTAGTACTTATCACCCACATCTGTGACGATGTTGAAGCTCATCAGATGAAAGATGCTATGGTATGTAAAGTGTTGTTAATAATAATTTCACGTATTTTAAAAAGATACTATTTAGCTAAAATCTTAGATCAAACTTTCCATGTTAGTAAAGCAGTAAAAGTTGTAAACCTTTGAAAATGCAATATAATTAAAATGCTGACATTTGTTTAACAATACTGATACTAAATGTCATTGGTATAATTGTGCAAAAATAAAAACACAAATTCAAGTGAGATAAGCACTTTTAAATGCAATTGTTGCTTTTTTTCCTAAGCTTTAGAAAAATCTGTCAAACTACAAATCAGCCAATCAGTCGCACTGTTGAAACACATTGCGCATAACAGTGTTTATAATTATTAGTTTACATTAATCAGAGTGTATTATGAGAAGAAAAACCTCCTGATTGCAAGATTAAAGAGACTGTCCTTCATGTAGTAGTCACATGGCTCCTAGAGAAAGCTGCAAATCAAAATAAAAACACCATTATTTTTTTTTTCAAATTAGTAAAAGGGAAAAAGAGCAGAATAAAAAACTAAGTCTCAAGAACACTGGAATATGAATGAATAAGTAAAAAAAGAGTATAGTTGAATTTACTTTTACTACTAACATATGTTTTTCTTTTTTCTGTTTTGGGGTTTTTTTGGGGGGGAGGAAGCTAGGAGGTAGGAGGCACATTGGACATAGGTCCATGATAAAGACAGGAAAGACTGGGAGGATTCAGGTGCCTTTAATCAAGTTTTTACCGATATATTTAAACGGGGACTGCTTTCCAGCAGTAGTGAAGGTTTAACTTTATTTTAAAAGCTGCAGCTGCATTTTGATCCCTTGCAATCACTTAAAAAATAATAAAAAACTGGAGAGGTGTTCTAGAGATCTCACATGACAAATTATTCAAAATGCAGTAGTTAGATTGAGTTGTTGACCTGTGAAATCAGAGAAAGGTCAGAAACAGAGGTCAACAAGAGAATTCAGTGATTCATCAAATAGTTTGAATCATTTAGAAGGCTGGAAACTATCCATGTATTTAATGCTTTATATTTTCCCTGCTTTATATTCTTCCCAGGTGAACAATATGCAGTAGAATATCATTAAAACACATCTTTGTAACTACTAATATCTACATGGGTGACATAAATCATTAAAATGTTGAGCAAATGACTGAAGTGAGGGACAAACATTAATGCAAAAAAGATTTTTAAAGTAATGTAAGGAATAACGTCTGGTGCATAAGAGAATTCAAATCAGAATACAAGTCACTAAGGAGTGCTACAGCACATCTAAAACAAGTCCAGTGGTAACTGTTCACTTTCCTTTGGAGAATATCCTCTATGGCCTTTGTCTATTCTAGACAAATTTGGTGTGCTAAGCACTGCTTGGCCCTCCCAGAATGCTTCTAATTCCTTGCATCCCCAAATAAAAGATCTCCTATGCAAATGGTGCCAAAACCAATCTTTGGATTAGGTTTCTTTTTTCTTACTGTGTGATTTCGCCAGTCTCCACTGCTACAGGGCCAGCATGGAGTGTGGTCTCTGGCATCAGATATACAACTGTGGCCTTTCCACCATTATCATCCCTCATTCACTTGCTCGTAGGGTGACCAATGTCCCAATTTTGTAGGGACAGTACTGATTTTTGGGTCTCTCTCTTATATAGGTTCCTATTACCCCTCTACCTCTGCCCCAATTTTTCCCATTTGCTGTCTGGTCAGCCTACTTGCTGGTGACTACTCTGTTGCACTTGCTGCATTTCATTGCATAAAGGGTTAAGCTTGCCAGAAACCACTTGTCTGTGCAAGTTGTGCTGAACACAAAGTAACAGAAATCAGTGCAAAAGTCTAAAAAATTAACCGAATGTCCTTGCAAGGAATTACACCCTGGACACTATGGCCAAAGAATTTATGTTACAGCTGTCAGCCCAAGTGTTCGACTGTTCCACATTCTTAACATGCTGCTTTATCTACTTGCAATTGCAATATATTCTAACTTTCTATTTGATCCATGAAAACTACTCTTGGGCATATTCCAACAGGAAAATAGTGTACAATTTAACACAGGCCATGAGTGTTAGAAGAATAGTAACACTGCTTACCCAACATGCTGTCAAACATAAAGTGCATTTTATAACATCTTAGCAGAAAACAATCTTAGCCATTATTTTCTCCTAATTCTCACTACTTATGTTTGAAGGGCTTTCATAAAGCAAGCATTTGAGCCTTGCAATCACATTTTGAGGCAATGCATGTTTTCCTACACCTGCATATATGCTCTCATATCTTTTCTATTCATGGAGCTGGTCCTTCAATATCACCTCTCTGAAAAATTATAGGGCAATTATCAGTCCTTCCCTTTCCCGTTTTGAAAACTGCCTCTGTTCCCATTGCAGAGATCCTTCACAAAGCAATGTTTTTCAGCAGCCTATTGGTGTTCAATAAGTAACCTCTGCTAGTTCAGTTACACGGATAGCTTTCCTCTCTTCCTGCCCCTTTGCTAATCCCATTGTTGCAATAATCTAGTGCCTCCAAACATCTTATTCTTATACACTGTGAGAATTCCCATAACAGTTCTCAAGTCCAAAGAACAAATGTCTTGCAAGAAGGCATTGGAATTTGAAAAGGAACTGAAATTACTACTTTTATTGATTTTTTTCACGATATTAATGGTCAGATGGTTTTGTGCAGTATTCATCATCATTTTGTAAGTTTCACTTTAACGGTCCCTGAAGCTTCATAGATGTCTCAAAGTAGGTGAGAAATAGGTAGATGACATACACAGGAGTGGACTGGCTGACAAAATTGAGGTCCATCCTTGCAAGAGAAGAGCAGGAAGGATTTGTTTCAATTCCTGGATACGCACATAGAAATGAATAAGGATTTGGACTGAAGGTATCATACTTTTGTCAATGCAATTAACACCTACAGTACAGCAGTTTAGATATGAGTCAGAGCTATCATGCTGAGAGTGTTCACCAGTGGTAAAATAGAACCCTCACCCAGTCTCAACTCCCCTAACCAAGAGTATTACCCTCCTCCAATAATCCCCATGTACATCAAATTTCCATTGCTGAACGAGGGCATGTTTGTTCTGAGCATGGTACAAGGATGGTACATCCAAACAGAGCTTTTCATCCTTTTTATTAAAGCAGTAATGCAGAGGACAAATTAAGACTTACAGATAAAGAAAACATAAAAATAAATCACTATAACAGATTTAATTTAGAAGAACCATCTGATTATCTTCGGCTATTCAAGCTCTCTTTACCAAGAATAATCTAGCTGCTGTGTGAACGAAGTTTGCAGCTACCCAGATTAGAGTCAGGTAAGGACCACATGATGTGCTTCTAAGTGTTAAGAGATTGGAGATCTCATTTCAATTCAGAATGAGTAAGTCTATTGGACAACAACATTTATTATCATGCAGAGCTTCCTATTTATTTCAGGTTGCTTTATATCTTGATAATTATGCATATAACTGGACTATGTTTATTAAATGAGATAAGATGCTTATTATATTTCTAGTGAATGCCTAGATATCATCATCATATAAACATTATTACTTTGCTACTAAACAAAACCACATAAATAACAGCTTCCAATTTTGTGGACAATATATTGCTCTAAATCCCCAAAGAGCAGCATAACAATGTTAGACACCTTGTTTAAAAGAAAAAAAAAGAAAAAAGAAAAGGAATACGGAAATGTTAAATGACCATTTTAATCAGGAGATTTTTACTAGTCTTTTTACAATTTGTTCCATTTACAGTACTTGAAATGTTATCATAAAATAATTGTCAATGTGTATGGGCAGGCAGAGATCGGTGCTGCTGGCTGGGAGCCCACTCCTGAAGGCAAAGCAGTGCAGAAGTAATGATGGCAAGGTATGGTAATATGCCACCCTTATTTCTCCACTGCTGCATGCAGAGCTGGGCCCTCAGTCAGCAGTCAACACTCTCCGGCCACCCAGCTCTGAAGGCAGCAGCGTAGAAGTAAAGCGCCTCTAAAATAATCGTATGATTGCCTGCAACTCCCTTTTGGGTCAGAGCCCCAATTCAAGAAACTCTGGTCTCCCCCATGAAATTGGTATAGTTTAGGTTAAAAGCACACAAAAGATCAGATTTCAGAGGGGGAGAGCAGATTTCACGGTCCATGACACATTTTTTATGGCTGTGAATTTAGAAGGGTTATAGTCATAACATGGGCAAAATCATATAAATCCTCATTCACATGAATAATCTCAGTATCAGTGGGATAAGCCACCTGAGTAATGACTTACTCACGAAAGTTTGCAAGATAAAAATTCTTATACTGGCTGTATCCTACCTTTCACTATACAAAATGTTCAGATGTGAATTCTGGCTCCAGTATAGGTTGGCATCTGAAGACAACCATTTTGAGAGAAGAACGTCTGGATCTCACACTCAATTAACTGATTCTAATGAAGCTGTCTTGATTAATGTTGCCAAGGCACGAACACAAAAGGCTTGAGGAAGAAAAGCAGATCTGCCTCACTACCAAGCAAGATGCTGCTCTAATGTCCAAACAAAAAATTGGAGGGGAGTGCAAATACAAGTGTTTAGGAAATACAGTTTCTTACAGCACCTGGTTTGCTTGAAATCAATATATTTCTGCAATGAAATATTCCCAAAAGAAAAATTATACAAATTTATGTAAGGAACATGTTTCACCATTACCTACCTATGGAATGCAAAGTCCAGCATTTTGAATGGCTAACAATTTCCACAAAACAAGATCCTTGGGTACCTGGTGCAACTCCTTATTTGTTTGGACAGTACCAAGTATCCTTTCCCAGATGAATAAACAAACAGTAACTGAAAACACATCCATTAAGCCATTATCTGAATTTCATTTATTTTCACCTAACACAAGCCCATCCCAGATGATCATAAATGACAGTGCAATGGGGTGTACAAATCCATGTAAGGGGTTAATACATGAAGAAGAGGCAGGGAAATGGACTATCTGGGCTCAGTTGCAGCTGCTGCAATTGAACACTTGACTTTGATGGTCAAAGGGAGGCTGAGAAGGAAATTATTTCTAAGAGTCCTGCTGGATGGCCTGAGATCTCTGGGAGACAAAGGAGCTTGCAAGTCACTGAGTCAGAGAAATCAATTATTCAAAAGACAAACTCCACCTCTGGTTAGCAGGCTGTGTTCTTCACTGGGGCTGGCTAAACAAGATTTATCTTACACGGCTATAATAAGGCACAAGGTACTTTTACCCTGGGACTTTTGAAAATACAATGAATTATGGTGTGCTGAAAGTTTGGGAAGGATGAATTAACTTTGAACAAAAAGACTCCCCTTCCTTTCACCCCATAAGGAAGCTATGGTTCTGAATGTGGACTGAACACATTTTACATGGTATTCAACACAAAGATACAGCTTCGTTCAGCATGTGAATGGGACAAACACCTGAACTTGCTTCACTCATACGAATGATTCAGGATGCCATTTTCTCCCAACATCCTCATTCACTGGTGTCACCGTACAATCTCAGGCATAACATCTCTTCATATAAAACGAGAACAATATTAAATTTGGCTAGTATAGATGGTAACTACACCTTAAAACCCATGAATATAGGAAGAAATCCTGCATTAAACAGCCACCAAGGGATGACTGGCACAAGAACAACATACGGCAATGCAAACAAAAAGGAAGTAATTTTCCATAAATTGGCTAGAATAAGCAAAGAGTGCCATAACATATTCCACAAACAATTGTATAGTGTAAGGCCTGTGTACCCATTATAAGTCATTATAAAAAAAATTTCAACAAATCTAAATGTGTCTTCATACCAGATAGGAAGGTAGCAAAATACAGTACTTGCAATCAACACTACATGAGTTATGGGAAGTTAAGTATAATCATGATCTGTTTATAGATCTGTATTAAACAGAAAATAGTGAGTTAAATCCTCAGCTGATGTAAACGGTCATAATCCCACTAAAGTAAGTGGAGCTACAGCTGAGGACCTGGCTCTGTGAGTCTATCTTCCTTCATATTACAATCTGAAATATCTACCTTCCAGTTAACAGATTTCTAAAACTTCCACACTTAAACATTGACCAGAACGAAGTCTGATTCTAACATATTCATATTACCAAGACAGACATTTTTTCTTCTCTCCTCTTCTTTTGGTCTTAATGCATGATGCTGCTGGACACCAAACTCAGAGTTTACTCTGCAGTGAAGGAAACTGAACATGCACCTGGAACTCTCAAAATTATAGGAGATACTTTCCCCCAAGCTTTCTAAACCACCATGTTCAAGTCCTTGTCTTTTTCTAATTTTAATTACTTCAAAGTTTTCATTCCACCTTCAAATAAATCTGAGATGTGTATGGGACATAAAGAATTGTCCCTCAGCACTTTGCAATTAGGAGATTTTTAACTGTTTGCCCAGAATGTTTATATATCACTCAATCTCTGCACAGTGGAGAGAGAGCCAAACAGGACTGTGGTAAATAACTTAGACTTGTAAGATGTGTGAGTGTCATCAAAATGTTATCTGAAGCACAACTGCAATATTAAATGTTTACTTAGATTTAAAATAATCTACACCAAAGCATATCCATCCGGAGCTATGAGAGCCCTTGGTTTAATTTTGAAAGCCCAAGCAGAAGTTTCACAATCAATCCAGCAGCAGAGCTTATCCTTCCTCCCCTCCCAACCACATCACACTAATACGCTGTCAGCAGACTCACAGTCAGTTGGAAATTACAACCCATTTCACATTTTACTCATCACAGAAATCCTATTCTAACTGCCTCAGCCCTCTCCCACGCTCCAATAAATGGGCTCTACAGCCCTGCATGAGCTGTCTACTACTTCAGGTTCTTTTGGACTGCATGGGACAGCACAGCCAAGGAGGTGCACCCTCACCAAGAAGGCTGTGCTGGTAGTCCTCTCTCTTTTACACTAAGGGAGTCTTTGCTCTAGTATCCATGTAGGCCTGAAATGGGATAGTATGGCACGGGGACAGAGATGGTCTCCTAGGTAGGAAGGTCCGCGACTAAGGAACTATTGTACTTCTTCTGAAAAAAAAAAAATCAGTAAATAGACTTTCAGCCAAACCCTTATTTTTTTAAAAAAATAATTCATGATCTGTTTCAGGCTGATTGCTCTGAAAAGTGAAATCCCCTCGTCACCCACAGAAGTATGGTACAGCATGGGCAGAGATAGGGAAACTTCCCATCACTTCACCCACTATGCCATAATCCTGGTCAGGAGAAACCACCTCTAGGGCCTGGAGGCAGAGGAGTCAGCCTCTATGCCCATTTAATCTTTAGCCTCTCTGTTGAAAAAGCCAACAAGGATGCCAATTAGTGGAAAGATTGGTGGTGGGTTATGCAAAATGGACACTTGTCCAGTAGGTACTAAAATGAAATCAATCTATTTTTTCTAAGTTTCTAATCAGCTTGACAAATGTTGGTCACTAGCAACCTAGACTACATTCAAATAAGGAAGCCAGAGGTGAAAGTTTCTACATCCTAGTCACCTGACCCATTTGGTCCCACTCTTAGATTATTTTTAGATGTATATTTTTGATGGGCACAGAAAAACACCAAAGAAAAAGTCTGTATGTAATGCTACCAAATGCTATTTCCCCCAATTCTTTAATACTTTGCCTGTTTTTCACTCACCCAGGATTCAATGGGAGCTGCTGAGTGCACAGTATTTTTGAAAAACAAGCCATTTATTTAGATACCTAAATATGAACACAACTTTAGGCACCCATTTCTGAAAATACTGGCCTAGACAGAATTTACCTTATCTGCAGTCTTGGAGTACTGAGGCAATTAAAAAGGTGAAAACTTTTACTCTCAATATATTTAGTATTCTAAAACAAGAGGCCACCATTTCAAGCTGTTGTCAACCCCGATAAACACTTTAAAAATACAATGAATCAGAAAAAGAAACAGCAGCTCCATAACACAGAGCGCTACAAAAACAGCCATGCAGCACGCTTTACAAGATAGCTATGCAGCTATTCTCCACCTGCCCTAAAAATTACCCCTGAACATATTTGCTTCTTCAGCAACCTTCATAAAAACATGTGCCTCATAGAAATCCCTAAAGGTCAATGGATTTGAAGGAGGAGAGCATATTCCAAAGGACAGGGGCTCTCAGAGGCCAGTATGAAACATCTCCTTACTCTTTACTTCTAAACCTATTCTCTTAGCAGTTCTTTTTTGGAAGGACAGTCTCTAAGGGAAAAAAACTAATATCTCTTTGGTGTCTGGGAACAGGTATTATTTTCTTTTTTTCTTTTTTTTTTTTTTAACAACGATTGTGATTTTGTCATAACAGCACGAAAGTCATCATTGTGCTCTCAGTTTAAGCAAAAAAAAATAACAATTTTACATTTTTCTAGTAGAGATGGATCCAATCACTCCTACACTTTGAGGAATTCATAACTTGTGTCTAGATCTAACTTTTGCTCTTAGGTTTTTGTTGATTTTTAAAAGTTATTTACATATGAGAAATCCCTGTAAAGAGACAACTAAGATAAGTCAACATACAAACCAAGTTCTTTAACTAGCACTTTTGTTAATAATGCTAACAAGACACCTTGTCGTGTAAATTCATTTGTGCTGTATGGAACCATAGATTTAGGGTAAGAAAAAAATATATCCCCTCAACTCCATGAATATCCCCAAATAATTATCATTTAATTCAAGTGTAAAAATTGCAAAACACTTTGTTATACATATTTTTGTTTATGAAATGTTTTGTATCCTATGAAATGAGATGAAATCCAAGTCTTTCCATTGCTGAAAATACCGGGAGAACTCAACAACGGAGGACTTTTCAGACTCTGATACTGTTGTGATAAAGCTGGATTAGTAAAATGCTGGATAGATTCTCAGAACAAATTTCTTAACTAATCAACAGAAAGGCTTAAAATAAGATTGTCACTAGTGAAGAACCAACTTTTCAAAAGATGGTCAACCATAATTTTCAGCTACTGCAAAATAAAACTGTAAAATCAAGATTACACATATAAAAATAGACTAGCACACAATTTATTTCTCGTTTTACACATGTTCAGCAATATTGACAGACAAAAGCTTATCAATTTTAGCAGGAATGCCCTCATGTTCCAATGGAAAGCTCATGGGAGATTGTGAACTTTAACATACCAAAACTTAAGATACAATGTATATTAAAACGTTATTTTTTTTTTCCTGGATGCCACTATTGTCTTACTACAGTACACACACTCCACCACATATAACTTAGAAAACAGGTCAATGTGAACTAATTTAATTTGTTTTAATAACAGGATTTGCAGAAACAAGAATATGCACCAAATGGGTTAAATTAGCTTCAGACATTATTCCCATATTCATCCAAGGTTATGTTGCTAACTCTTTTTATTCTCAAAATACAATTTTCCTCACAGCACAATTCCTACTAACCCACACAGAAGTGAATAGAGCATTCTTGAGAATTTTAAACTAGCACCTAGCCAGCATTAACATACCATGACAGGAAATGCTAGTGACAGGATCCCTTGATCAAATAAAATGTTCAACTGGCATGCAAATATTTGTGTAGTATGATGAGGCTCTGAAACATGGACCCTGGTATTAGAGGCCCAGCATGAGGCCTGAGCTAAAGTAATGGTCAAGACTTTGCTAACATAAAGCAAAGCTAAGCTGTGAGCTAGAGGCAGGCCCTGCTCACAGAAGCTGGCAAGGAAAGGGCTGATGTTGCAAAAGTACACAAACCTATGAGGTACCAGAACACTGGTACATTCCATACAAATAACAAGGAACAAGCTGACCCATCCTAAAGACAGGGGCAAAAGGGTAATATGATGGATAGAGTTGTTTTGCTCGAACCAACATGTACAAGGTGAGAGGTGGCACCTTCCTACATAGAGGGGATGTACCTTCCTACGTAGAGGGGATGCACCTCAATACGTCAGGAGTGATGTGTAACTTGTTTGTACCTGTGTACAGGAATACGACCCTGGGGTGGTGTCTTTGTCCAGCCAAGGGGGCACTAGCGAGCCTGCTACTGACTGAGCTGTGTCCATTGTCAGGGAGCACAAATTCATAGTATGTCCCATAGAGTCTACTGGAAACTATCACTGTGCTTCGTTTGGCAATAAACCTGGCCCAGGTGCCTTCGTACCTTACTAGTGTCTGTGGTCACTGGGGTTCTCTAGGGGTC
Organism: Dermatemys mawii; assembly: GCA_007922305.1. Taxonomy (NCBI): domain Eukaryota; kingdom Metazoa; phylum Chordata; order Testudines; family Dermatemydidae; genus Dermatemys; species Dermatemys mawii. The sequence goes on from ML677386.1 coordinate 1,139,158, forward strand.
TGCTGTGCCAGCGATCTGCAGAGCTGGGGCAGCAAACAGAAAGAACACGCTCACAGCCGACTGATATCATCATTGAATAAGAGCAGAGCACCACACCGGTAGCTACTAACAACAATTTGAACGAGCATTCTTTGCTTAAATATACCCTTCTATATGTCAGAGGGAGCAGTGAAAATGGAACTAAAAGCGAGAAAATTAGGAAAAAAGCAGGAGACAGAAATGAAGAGGAGCAAGCAGTATCCCTTTTCCAATAAAATCTATTTGTTCAAGTGCAGGAGGGACTAAATGTAGGGTTTCTGTTCATTGCACAAGGCCCAAAGGCCAAGGAAGTCCAAGATCCATCTAGCACATCAGATCCTTTCAGGTAAATGCACTAAGGGTATGCCTTCACTGCAGGTAAACCAGGCTCTTACCAGCTTTTAGAACAACTTCTCTTTCTTTATTGTCCACAAGGAGCAACCTCTAATCAGGGTTTAGAAGGGATTTAAGCTTCATCTAAGGATGTGGGTTAGAGCTCAGGTTACTCTATCGCTTGGGCAGGAACCTGCCCACTTTGCAGTGAAGATGCAGACAAAATTCACTTGAGTACTCTCAGTCCTCTAATGCTTTCCCCATAATACCCCACAAAGGACAGACAAGTTCTCCCATAATTGACTGGGAAAGAATCCTAGAGTGTCTCAGCACAAAGAACCATGGGATACATCTCCAGACACACACTGGAAAGTGCAGAAACATTGAGGACACTAATTCAGGTAGAGCTTTTGCTGTGGGGATGTTTACATCCAAGCTAAGCTAACCCAGATGTTCAGACCTGGGTGCCAATCATCCTGATTTAGCTGTGCAGTCAAGACATACTTTAACATACAATAATGAAAAGAGATGTGGTCCCTATTCCAGATATTGTGGAAGGAGGTATTCTCTTGTAATTCCATAGATGGCACACATACATTCACTTCAGTTTTGCACAATTATGATATGTTTGAATGTTTACTAATAGCTGTCATATTTTAAACTACTCCAAATCAAAATATTTTAGAGTTGTACTTGGAACCAGCCCCTTGCAGCAATACAAGATGCCATTTACTGTGTGCAATACATCTGAGTTCAATCTGTACCAGATTACATTACCAATCTTAATTTTGCAATTATGATATCTTTTGTCTCATTTATGGAGGTGATCATCCACATCCAAACAAATCCATTTCAATTTAAGACCACTCATAAGAACCTAGTCTGCTAGTTACTTTTTTAGTTTGAGAGAGACTGTGGCCCTCAGGGATAAACTTAGACTACTATTATTATTAATATATTGACAGACATTGCAAACTAATCTGAATTTCTAAACCAGGCTTCATTGCATTTGTTCTGAATAAAGAGTTTGCTTGTTTGTTTTTATAACATTTTTTGCTAGCATTTGGTTCTTTTTACATGTAATGAAAGACATGACAGAGTCATTAAAAAATTCTAAACACTCTTGAATAATGTTCTGTCACCACAACGCAGTTTGCCCTCTTCATGGTTTAATTTAAAATATAACACAAAGAAAAATAAATTGAGCTGATTAATTAGAATTAATACTATCAAGATTTCACAAGTCACTGTCAATGAACTGGCTTAACCATTTACATTTATCATCATCATCAGATTAACTACAAGCAATGTCTGATTTTACAAAGAAATTACAGTATCCATGCAAGCTGTAACAATGGGAGAGAAACTAAAGTTGGCAACTCAACTTTAACAAGAATTTAAAGCATGCAGTATTTTCTTGAACACACACAGTAGTAGTCCACTCCAGTCTAGGGTGACCAAACAGCAAATGTGAAAAATCGGGACAGAAGGTGGGGGAAGTAATAGGAGCCTATATAAGAAAAAGACGCAAAAATCGGGACTGTCCCTATAAAATCAGGACGTCTGGTCACCCTATTCCAGTCATTCAACTTTACGGAGTTATTTTTTACACTCAGGTAATTTTTCAAATGTTCAGTTTCCATATAATGTGTAAGTCTAAGTCATCTTTGATGGTTATTTTATACCCTTTACTTTAAAACAAAGAAAGACCAGAGATCACAAAAGACTACAGAGCCACTGCCTCTCCAAATCAGGACAATTACACTTTTGTGTATATGGGGGTGGGAAGAAAGGGTGCTACAAAGTATATAACTGCAGGAAAGTTTTGCAAGTAAACTATTTTTAATTGCCAGTAGAGTTGATATGGTGCATCCCTTTATCCTGAAAACTAGCACCTGACATAATTTGCACTGAGATACGCAGAAAAACAAGACCATCGCACTAACAGACCAGGACTGGAAGAACACATGAATGATTCCTAGTCACCTTCATATACCCACCTCTACCTCCTCTGCCAAGATACAGTGTGCCATCCTTGGCAATAGTTAAGGATCCTGGCCTGAAACTCAAGGTGTGTAATAAAAAAAATCCAGAAGTCTTAATTTAACTTTTTTTTTTTTTTGATAGTCAAGCTGAAATGGAATCTAGCTGGCTCTCTCAAAGCAGCATTAATTCTGCAGTGCCAACAGAGTCCAAAGTAGTAAAATATAATTATATTAAAAATAGATATGATTAGGCACAGAGTGAGCAGATTTGTTAAATATGAATGTGCACTTTTACACAGTTGAGCTGTCCTTTTAATTCACTTGCTAGGGATATCTATTTCTTTAACAATGTCTGAATTCTCAATACAAACTCACAGGATTTTCTCTTCTAGAATTTCCAGAACTTCACAAAACATTCTAAGCCAAAATCAGTATTCTTGAGTGACTGTCTATTGAAGCAATAGATTCAAATCTAATAAAACTATTTAACAATTTAAACAAATTAAGAAAACTAAAAAAAAAATTCCCCAAGTTCTCTGATTCCTGATATATGAACAGAACTTAAACTGCTACGGTCCTTACCCACCCTACTCAGACAAGGGGCAAACACTGGATAAAGGTGCCATCCAACCTGCAATATCACTCATCACAAGAGCAAAGATTTATACCTATCTATAACAACTATTACTCTGCATGTAATTATACAGTGAAAAACCATTAACATGCTTCATAGGTCCCATATTTTTTCCCTGGGAGAAGAGATGATGGCATATTGGCAGTATAGTCACGCATAATGGTAGAGGGGCAGAATGGTCTTGTGTTTAGATCCTTGGACTGGGAATCAGGACACTAGGTTCTATTCCTGGCTCTGCAAGGGGCCTGCTGAGTGACCTTGGGCAAGTCATTTCACCTCACTGGTCCTCAGTTCCCCATCTGTAAAATGGGTATAATGACATTTCCTCCTTTGTAAACTGCTTCAAGATCTGCTGATGAAAAGTGCTATGTAAGAGCTAGCTGTTATTGTTACAGAAAACCTGGGTTGAGCTAGTCAATTTTATTATTGTTACTACACAAGTATATTTTGCATTGAATTCAATGGAACTTTTGCAGGATATTTTTTAATGGACTTTCATAAAAGGTTATCTGAAACAATATAGTTTCTCAAGATTTTTTTTAAAAAATTAAAATATCAGTTCCATACCCTAAGCAAAATTTTGCATGTGTGTATGCATATTTTACTTCTGTTCAGCAGATTTAAACTTAATTGAGATTATACTTCCTGTTACACTGGGGAAAACCTGACATGATTTTAAACTCAGAAAAATAAATTGTTAAGTCTTTTACAATCACGGTTTGCAATTAACTTCTCATCCCTAATGCAAGTATGGCACTAATCTATCAACTCACACATTGTTACATTTGTCTAATTATACTGCATGATCACAGACAATATACAGCATTATGGAAAATATGTATGTGTTGGTGGATCTCCACTCAACCACGATCTTAAAACACTTCCCTGAAAAGCTAAATGGGCTTAAACTGAGTGGAAATAAATTATTATAGCCACTGTCTAGTACTTTATGTTTTTCACGATAGCAATCCCTGTTATCTCAAAGTGATATGCATGTGCCAACCACATTCAGGCTTGCCTCATTTATTATAAAAGCACTGACCTTTCAAACATTCTCCTGGTCTTCCTTTAAAAAATAAACAAACATGTCAATGTCAGTGAAGTGGAAAATTAGCCCTTTGAAACAAAACAAAAAATAACCACATGAAAAAAAAAAAGCTGTAACACTGAACGAAAAATGCATGTTGAATCATGTAAGGCTGATTTTATTGTGCATACTCCAGAAGAGTCCTTGACATCACTAATGTTTGCGTTATGCATAAGTCCCAGAGCCAAAACTCCATCTGGAAGAGATTTGAACTGCTATCCAGAGGCATTTCAGGATCTGAACCAAAAGGCTTACGGCATTACAATCCAGCTAATTCTATTGCTTCTAATTCCATCTGGATTTAAACTCTTATCTCTGCACTCCAGGCCTTCAGATATGTCCTATCACAGTAGCACCAATTCCCAGAGAATACTCAAGTCCATGACCCAAGTGAGATTAAATCCCTCCAGATAGACCAAGTAAATGGCTCATAACTTGTTTCTGTCACTTTCACTAATTCCTTTGTACGGTGAAAGAAACCAGCAAAGGTGTAAATATCCTCAAATGATTAACTGTGCTTTTCCCCCTGACTTCTATCAGTAATTCCAGTTGTCTGCTTCCTGCTGAGGACATCACACAGATATGCAGTACCTGAACTTTCTCCTTAAATACTGTGTTAATCAGCTGCTAGACAGATATTTGTACTTTATCAATTTGATGGTTTCTATTCTTGGTGATTTAAAATAAATATTATATCCTCTCGGAACTGTTTTATTTATACTTGAAAGGAGTCATACTTAGATTCTTTCAGATCAAGCTGTACCATTGCACAGTTCCTCAGATTAAACAGGTTTCGCCTGAAAGGAGGCTAAATGAATTTAAATGGACTGATCAAAACTTAGTCAGGAAGACATAGGTTACTTTCAAGCATGTAAAGACACAGTTTCCAATAAACTGTCAACAGTTCCTTTAAAACAAGTGAAAGAGAAAGGGCAGTGATTCCTCCTCTAAAGATACTGGAATACAACTGAAAAACTGCCTTGGAAATCAAAACCACAACTACGAATATACAGTCCCAGCTAGGGAGTTCTTTTTAGAAACAGCTCCCTAGGATCATGGCATATTTATTTCGTGGGGACCCCGCAGCTAACAAATCAACAAAATAAAGAAGCTTCATTCCATAACTTGGTCTGTGATTCTAGAACCAGTTCTATATTGGCCCAAGTCACATGAAGATCAAGGTGATAAAACATTAGAAATGATTAAGAGATCTGGACTTTGCAATTCCAACTCCTTGGAGATGTCTCTAGAGGACAGCAGAGACGCAGACATCACAAAGAAAGCCTCCAACTAGAAACAATCTCTGCTGACCTCTCTTTAAAACAAAAGGACAGACCGCTTATACTCTATGGCACTTAAGAAGGAAATAGTTACCCCTGTATATTGGAGCTCAAAAATGCCACACATTAACTTATCAGATGTGAATACCAGCTTGGGAAAACTGCTTTGCAAATTGGAACCATCCTCTATGGCTTATTCAAGGAACCATAACTAGACATAACCACTGATTAATATATGAAACCCAAGCATCAAGTGAGCTCCTTATGGTCTGCAGTTCGAACTGTCCTCAGTGTCAATGAGGTTATCATGTGGTAAAAATAAAATATATTCATATAGCTAAAGAATGATCTCTAAGTGTTTGTTCTATCATCAGAAGTATGAAATCTTAGCCATCAACAGAATTTGATCATGGTACCTATTTCCACAAGATATTTGTAAACTTAGGCCTTGTCTACACTACCGGCTGGGTCGGCGGGTAGAGACTGATCTATTGGGGATTGATTTATTGTGTCTCATCAGGACACGATAAATCGATCCCCAGAGGCACTTCCATCGACTCCAGAACTCCAGCCAGCCAAAAGGCGCAAGGCACAGTCGATGGAGGAGCCCGTTATTGACCGCTGCCGCCATGAGGACAGCAGGTATGTCGACCTAAGATGCGTTGACTTCAGCTATGTGAATAGTGTAGCTGAAGTTGCGTATCTTAGGTTGACTGTGCCCACTAGTGTAGACCAGGCCTTAGTATGTCACCAAAAAGCCATGTAGCCTTTGACAGTAGAGATTTTTTTTATTTTTAAATGCAATAAAATCAGAATTCAGTAAAAATACACACACACACAAATTATAACCCAGACCCACTAAGACTCTAACAGTGTTAGAGGAAGGTCCAAATGTATGTTTTCCTACATTCTTTCATCCATTTATACTAATGAAGAGCAATGACACACTCCAATGAGATTAACCAAAAAAATCTATCCTATACATGGGATTAACTAGATGCCCTGACTTTTCTATATGCTACTTTTTTCTATGAGAGTGGATAAGGTATATGCAAAAGAAGCAGAAGCTTCCCTTCACCACCCCAGCTATGTGCTTCTATTATGATTCTGAGGAACCTCTCTGAGGGGCTCTGTAGAATGAGTCAACAAAGATACTAACTTAAAAAGAAATGTGAAGGCCTTGCACAATTCTTATGTAGACTGGTCAATTCAGCATCAACATGCAGAGCAATTGGACAATATAAGCTTTGAAAAGTTTTGAGGTCACGTATCTGCTCAATATTTGGTCCTTCTTTATGGGCTGAACCAATAATTTCATAGAAAGACTCACACTGTCTCCAAGATAAATTAGTCTGGGCATTTAATCATTTTTAAAATAGTGGTTTTCAACCAAGAGAACAGGGAGTGTGGAAGACTTAAGTCTTCAGCTGCGCAAGGATATTACTCTTATAAATGCCGGTATAAACCTCACTCCACTATTCTTTCTTTTTCTTTTTGGTTGTTGCTTCTCTATCAGTGATAGTGGCAGTACATTTCAAACATTGGTAGATATTTCAACATTTCACATTGATAGATATTTCTACAATAATGAAAGCCACGGTCTACAAGCATGTTTTGTACTTATTTCTACTCTGTTTCCCCTTCATGAGTGCTTGAATTGTTTAACCAAGAAAAAAAAAAGCAAAAATCTTTGAGCAAGGCATTATTCTACCTTATATTCACATTCATCATACACTTAGGAGCAGAGGCCCAGACTCTAAAGGTATTTAGGTCTTGCTCCATAATTTAGTTTGCAAGGTGCCTTCTCAAAAGTGAGTTACCTCACTCACCTTCTCTCTCAAATATTCAGAGACCAACACAGCTACAACACCACAGTAAATAACTTTAAGCATATAAGCTGTGCTGCTGAATCACTGGAAACTATGCACAAACTAAAAGTTAGGCATATACTTAAATACCTTTCTGAATCCTGGTCATATTTAGCCTAATGTTATTATATGATTCAGGGCCCATCCAAATTGCTTTATCCTGTCAACAATATGTCAACAATAGGGCTATTTCTAACAACAAACAATAAGGCAATTTGAATATCAGTAGTAATTTGTTCTTAAGCTCTAGTTCCTTCCATTCAAGGATCCCAATGCACTTTACAAACAGGAATCAAAAAGGCTTCTACCACTCCTCTGAGATAAAGAAGTGTTATTTGTGGTTTTACAGAGTTAACTGAGGAATTAACATTAATGTCAACAATGTCAAACATGGGAACTTACAAACAGGCATCTATATAAAATTGGCCTGACTTTCATAGGTGCTCAGCACCTACCCCGATTGATCTAAGTTTTGCAGAATCAAACCGCTTTTGTTAAGATAAGTAAATATGGATTCAGATACTTAGTTTTTGATATCCAGAGCCTGGTTTTCAGAGCTGCTGAGCACTCGCAGCAGTTGACTACATGCCTGAAATCAGTGTGATTTGAAGGCACTCAGCAGCTCTGAAAATCAGGCTTCTAAGTCCACCCATTTCAACCTGATCAGGATCAGAGAGTGAATTGTTGGAAACATAACTCAGGAATTCTGACTTTCATTCCCACCTGTGGCTTCATACAAGACTCAGTCAGAACCAGAGACATCAGTCTGCACTTGAAATCCTGTTCTAGGAATCTACATTGTTCATCTGTAGGGCACTGTTTGAGATAACTGCCTTTTAGGTACGATCAAAAACATTCCAGCCAAAACAAATCACCACAGATCCTCTGATTAGTTTCTCCAGAAATGAATAATTACATCCTCCAGGTCATCCATCTGGGATGGGACTCTTTGCTATTTTCCATAATGCAGATCTATGTAAATCCCAATAGAAAGAGATTTACAATCTATTTCAATTACATTTAATTGGGGGGGGGAGCTTCTTTTCCCTATCCTATTTTACCTTTTTTAAGATGCTTCTTTGTTTGGCAGCTATGCACTGACAATCTAAAGTAATTTTCTTCCAGCTGTGAATTACAACCTTTCAAAAAAATCTGACATTTTTTTTTTTTTGCCTTCTGGTTGGTTCTCATGGCTTTCTTCTTCCCACCTCATATACTAGGAAACATAGCGCTTCCTTGTTCCCGGCTCCTAAATCAAGAGAAAATCAGTAGGGCAAAGGCTCTCTCTCTCTTCTGGGTGGAGGCATAGCCATCTCAGTTCTTATCCCCGGAAAACAAAAATGCAGCAGGTTCTGATTGCCAAGACTCATATCCAGAAACTCATCATGAGCTAAAATGCATCTGGCACCAAGGAACAGAAGGTCTGGGCACTAAAGCAGGATATTACTGATGTGCCAAGACCAGATTTCTGTTGACGAATTTTTATGGATGTCGGCACTGAATAGGGTTGGCTGAAGGCACTCACAAAGCTGAGATTTGTTGGCTCACACACATCATTAATGAAATGATAGCATGTGGAGGAGAGAAAACCTCAGTCAAATCTGATAAACTGCATTTCTGGCATTTATTTCCCACAATGCTAAATTAAGCATCCCTTACACACCTCTTCTCTGCCCCCTTTCCTGGCTGCGTAACAAACATCATTAAAGGGCTGTTGATTCTCAAAGGACTGCCTTAGAAGTGGCTATCTTCTAAAGAGCTGGAGAGGATATGTTAACTGAAACCCTTGTGAAGTATAAAGAGGGTGGAGGTGGTCATGCAGAAAATAAAAAGTAGTAATGGACTAACAGAGAACAATGTGGTAAAGTAATCCATAATAACTGCATGGCTGTTGAAAATCTTGCCTCACCAATATAACAAATATTAAGGATAATAAGTTGTTAGGCATCATCTGTCGTACTCCTGTTGCATTTGTTATCTGGACTTCTAAAATAGCTAAGAGATCAGTGGTTTGAGCTTTTTTGGTGTGTTTTAAATATAGCTATGCCATTAGGTGAAGTTAATGTAAAAACAGGTGGTGAAAATAAATGTCTCTCTTCACATTTAACTAAACAGCAAAAATTCAAAGAAATAGCAGCCTAGATCATAATGTTGGCTTTACAGCAAAGGAGACATTACCTGCTAATGAAAAATCTGCCATGAATCATTCTTAATTCTCTCAATAGTAATTTACACTTGGCTGCATTTTATTATGTTGAACAGAATGTAATCAGGCCTGATGACCTTTAAGTACTCTTTTAAGTCAGGTATCTCAAAATGTGATCTGTTACTCAGCAAGGTCTCTGAATTCCATTTTACTCAGTGCTTTGAAACAGAAAGCTGTGCAAAGACAGAATTCTTTTCCATCCTGTGGATTGTCAGTATGTTTTAGCATTTATTCATAGCTTTAAAGATTAGCACGAACTTTATTTTATCCAAGTTGAGATGTATTGTGTCATTGTCTAGGTGTAATTAAAATGATAGTGCTGCACTGGAACCAAAAATACTTCTTATTGAAAGAAAAATGCATCATGTGTACTTGTGAACAATATTAAAATAATGATGATGATTAGAAATACAGATACCCTATGTGAACAGTTTGGCAGGACACATCAGTAATTTGGCCGGTTTTGCTTTTATGGAAACCAGTACATCATAAGACTTGTCAATTTTAAAGGGCTTTGGGACAAATTATTTTCAGGTGTAAATGAGGAAAATTCAGTTAAAGCCAGAAGAGTTGCACTTGTTTACACTAGCAGAGAAATTAGCTCTCAGTTGAAGGTTTTGGTGTTTTGTTTGTTTGCGAAGGGTGGGGTCAAATACCAACAAACCACTAGGAAGAATTAAATTGAACTAAATGTGTTTCTTTTAGGTGGAACATAAACCCAGTCCCTTCTCTCAGGGTCTCTAGAGCTTGCTCTTCAGTTTAAATTAATTCTAAGTGCATTAAGAGCAACAGATGGGAAATATAACTTTCCCTCTTTATATCTGATCAATTAATTTGTCCTAACAGATTCCTCTCCTTTGGGATATCTTCATCCTCCTCATCTGAAGAACCCCTGCCTCACCCCGATATCTGCTGGGAGAGCAATACAGTGGTGCACAGATAATCCAGGAAGTTTTTGGAAAGTGTAAGGGACAATTTACTGGTGCAAGAGCTGGAAGAACCAACTAGGGACAGAGCTCTTGACCTGCTGCTCACAAACAGGGAAGAAATAGTAGGAGACGCAAAAGAGGCTGGGAACCTGGGAGGCAGTGATCATGAGATAGTCAAGTTCAGGATTCTGACACAAGAAAGAAAGGACAGCAGCAGGATACAGACCCTGGACTTCAGAAAAGCAGACTTTGACTCCCTCAGGGAACTGATGGGCAAGATCCCTTGGGAGAATAACATGGCGGGGGTCGGGGGGAGTCCAGGAAAGCTGGTGGTTTTTAAAGAATCCTTATTGAGGTTGCAGGAACAAACTATCCCAGTGTGTAGAAAGAACAGTAAATATGGCAGGCGACCAGCTTGGCTTAACAGTGAAATCCTTGCTGATCTTAAACACAAAAAAAGAAGCTTATAAGTCGAAGATTGGAGAAATGACCAGGGAGGAGTATAAAAAATATTGCTCTGGCATGCAGGAGTGAAATCAGGAAGGCTAAATTACACCTGGAGTTGCATCTAGCAAGACATGTTAAGAGCAACAAGAAGGGTTTCTTCAGGTATGTTAGCAACAAGAAGGAAGTCAAGGAAAGTGTGGGCCCCTTACTGAATGAGGGAGGCAACCTAGTGACAGAGGATGTGGAAAAAGCTAATGTACTCAATGCTTTTTTTGCCTCTGTCTTCACAAACAAGGTCAGTTCCCAGACTGCTGCACTGGACAGCACAGTATGGGGAAGAGGTGACCAGCCCTCAGTGGAGAAAGAAGTGGTTCAGACTATTTAGAAATGGTGGATGAGCACAAGTCCATGAGGCTGGATGCACTCCATCTAAGGGTGCTAAAGAAGCTGGCAGATGTGATTGCAGAGCCATTGACCATTATCTCTGAAAACTCATGACGATTTGGGGAGGTCCCAGATGACTGGAAAAAGGCCAAAGTAGTGCCCACCTTTTAAAAAGGGAAAGAGGAGGATCCGGGGAACTACAGGCCAGTCAGCCTCACTTCAGTCCCTGGAAAAATCATGGATCAGGTCCTCAAGGAATCAATTCTGAAGCACTTAGAAGAGAAGGAAGTGATCAGGAACAGTTAGTATGGATTCACCAAAGGCATGTCATGCCTGACTAACCTAATTGCCTTCTATGACAAGATAACTGGCTCTGTGGATGAGGGGAAAGCAGTGGATTCCTTGACTTTAGCAAAGCTTTTGATACAGTCTCCCACAGTATTCTTGCCAGCAAGTTGAAGAAGTATGGCTTGGATGAATGAACTATAGGTGGATAGAAAGCTGGCTAGATTGTCGGGCTCAGTGAGTAGTGATCAATGACTCCATGTCTAGTTGGCAGCCGGTATCAAGGGGAGTGCCCAAAGGGTTGGTCTTGGGGCCGGTTTTGTTCAATATCTTCATTAATGATCTGGAAAATTAGAAGATTGGGCCAAAAGGAATCTGATGAGGTTCAACAAGGACAAGTGCAGAGTCCTGCACTTAGGATGAAAGAATCCCATGCACTGCTACAGACTAGGGACCGAATGGCTAGGCAGCAGTTTCACAGAAAAGGACCTGTCACAGAGGTGGGCAAACTATGTGGCCTGCCGGCTGTTTTCATCCGGCCTGCGAGCTTGGCCGGGGGTGTGGGGCCAGAGGCCCCATGCTCCTGGCCCAAGGGCTGGCCCGGCCTGACGCGGGTCCCCATGCTCCCGGCCGGGCCTGCCCCACCCTCCTAGCAGGGGGCCGGGTCGCACGCGGGGAGTCGTGGGTCCCTGCGCTCCCCTGCCGGGGGCCAGGCTGAGCAGCGGGAGCCATGGGGCCCCGCCCTTCCTTGCTGGGCCCAGCAGTGCATGCCGCTGGGCCCCGTACTCCCTGGCCAGGAGGCGGATGGAGCGCGGGAGCCGCGGGGCCCCGCACTCCCGGGCCGGGCCCACCCCATGCTTCCTGGCTGGGGGCCAGGTGGAGCGCTGGGAGGCGCTCAGCACTGCGCTTTCCAGCCGGGGGCCAGGTGGAGTGCAGGAGTCGTGGAGCCTTGCGCTCCCGGGCAGGGCCACAATCCCTAGCCAAGGGCCAGGTTGAGCGCAGGGAGCAGCGGGTCCCCGCACTCCTGGCCTGGGGGCCAGGTCCATTGTGGTGAGCCGCGGGGCCCTGCACTTCCTGGCCGGGGGCCAGGTCGAGGAGCAGCCGGCTGATTAAGGTAAGCAATGGGGGATGGTGAGGTGATGGGGTCCCAGGGGGTGGTGGTTAGGGTGGAGGGATATTGGGACGGGGAAGTCAGGGAACAAAGCAAGGGGGATTAGATGGGTTGTAGGGTCCCGGGGGGGAGTGATTAGGGTGGGAGGGATCTCAGAAGTGGGGAGTCAGGGAACAAAGTGGGGGCGGGGATTAGATGGGGCGTAGGGTACTGGGGGTGGTGGTGAGGGTGGGGGGATCTTTGGAGGGGGGCAATCAGGGAACAAAGAACAGGGGGGCTTAGATAGGGGGTGGGGTTCTGGTGCAGCGGGGGGTGGATGGGTCAGTGGTTCTGAGGGGGGCAGCCCAGGGGCGGGAGGTGGGTCAGGGTTGGATAAGGGGTAGGGTCAGGCTTTCCTACCCAGCCCTCCACACGATTTTTAAGCCCAAAGTGGCCCTCGAGCCAAAAAGTTTGCCCACCCCTGACCTATCGATTACAGTGGATGAGAAGCTGGATGTGTGTCAGTGTGCCCTTGTTGCCAATAAAGCTAATGGCATTTTGGGTTGTATAAGTACAGGTACTGCCAGATCAAGGAAGTGACCATTCCCCTGTATTCGGCATTGGTGAGGCCTCATCTCGAGTAGTGTGTCCAATTTTGATCCCAGGCTACAAGAAGGATGTGGAAAAACTGGAAAGAGTCCAGAGGAGAGCAACAAAAATTATTCTGGGGCTGGAGCACATGACTTATGAGGAGAGGCTGAGGGAACTGGGATTGTTTAATCTGCAGAATAGAAGAATGAGGGGGGATTTAATAGCTGCTTTCAACTACCTGAAAAGGGGTTTCAAAGATGATGGATCTAGACTTTTCTCAGTAGTACTAGATGACAGAACAAAGAGTAATGGTCTCAAGTTGCAGTGGGGGAGGATTAGGTTGAATATTAGGAAAAACTTTTTCACTAGGAGGGTGGTGAAGCACTGGCATGGTGTCTAGTAATCAGAGGGGTAGCCATGTTAGTCTGGATCTGCAAAAGCGACAAAGTCTTGATTACCTAGGGAGCTGCTGGAATCTCGTTCCTTAGAGATTTTTAAGATCAGGCTTGACAAAGCCTTGGCTGGGAAGACTTAGTTGGGGACTGGTCCTGCTTTGAGCAGAGGGTTAAACTAGATGACCTCCTGAGGTCCCTTTCAACCTGGATATTCTATGGCTACTAGCTGAGACAAACACTAGAGGACCAGGACACTTTGTCTGTTAACTCAGGAACTATATTCCATCTCACTTAAGGAACTAATGCTGTGGTAGCAGAAAGCATGTCTAGTCAATGTGTGTGTAACACATCTCAAGAATCTAGAGCAGATTTGTAATTAGCATAAATATGTACAACTGCAAAAAAAGGAATTTTCACATTCTGAAATTAGAGTTTTAACTTAATATCAGTATTCAAGGAAAATAAGGCATGTGGGTATCTGTACATAATAACTACCATAAGATGTTTTGTACAAGGGCTGGGTCCCTCAAGTAGAAGTGAGAAAGAGTGTATAGTCATGCCAAGAGAAGTAAGAGAGAGGAAGAGGCAGCAATTGTGTGAATGAGTATAGTCCTCTTCAGCAGCATTCCTGATTGCCTTGGAGTGGTAGAATCCACTTGGCTCCTATTCCTGCAGTGGGACTCCATGGCTAAGCTTGTGCTCGTTGGGTTGATGGCTGCTCTCAGCTTGCTGGGCTGCTTGAGCTATTAATGCACGGAGCCTCTATTCAGTAATCAGAGGAATAAATGATAAACTGCCGTTATGACCTCTGGGTCACTAACAATTTCTGTACTTTAAAGGAACAAAAAAGCAACCATTTGTAAGAAAAATCAAACATTTAAAGGAAAAGGTATGATTAAAAGGTAATTAAAAGGAGTAAGGATAGGAATAAAGGGAAAAGGCAAGAGAGTCAAAGTTAACAAATAAAAGAATGATTATCAAAACCCACAAAAAACAAACACTCCTTTCCTCTAATAAATATTCATAACAGCCCTAGTCTGAGCAAATTATATATTTGTTAAGGCTTGCATGACTTATAAGGCTGTCTTGAATATCAAGATTACAAAATCCTTGGAAAGGGTTCTCAGCTGAAGTTCCCCTTCTTCAGTAAGGGGGTAGAAATGCTGTTCAACCAAGGTCACATGTTTACCAGGAACTTGAGGGCAGCACACAGTTTACCTAGAAATAGGCAAATTGAGGCCAATCACAACAAAATGGCAAACCAAATAATAAGAAATTTGTGGTCTCTGTGAGCTGCATCGTTGTATGAAATCATGAAAATGGCAGCGTGCTCTGTATTACTTCATAGACACCGTGTGGACACTTTTTGGTTACCTTTATTTTAAGCAATACTAAATTTAAAACAAGAGGTCATATTGCTAGGAAAGAAAGGTCACTGTAAATTGCTAATGAAATAGTGTTAACTTTGTGCATAAGAAAAGTTGTTCCAAAATCCAAACTCCAGAGTTATTACTATTTGTGTTGGGTGCACCAATGAAACAGACAGTTTGCAGTTTTCTTTTCTGAATCTATCAGTCCAAGTGAAAGTTCTTTGCTTTTTTTGTTTTTATTGCAGATGGTTTTCACATATGCTTTTTGTTTGGTGCGTAAGTGTTTTGCATGTTTATTTTGGTTAGATTTTTGGCTTATGATGTCAGTGAGTGAACTACATGAATGGAAATGAGAATTTGATAGGATAATGATAGGCGAGAGAGTGAGAGAGTGCACAAATCTGGATTTAAAAATACTTTATGAGAGTCTTCGGGATGTATTATCAGTGCTCGGAGCTGAACACTCCACTACTTGCTCCCCTCCTCTGGGAGAGCATCTGCAGCAGAACAGATACTCCACTGATTCCAAAAGCAGGATAAATATGGGAGCTGCTGAAGAAGAAACATTGTCTTGGATAAGTTTCAGCATACCAAATGAAGGGAAAAATTGGTCTTGCTTACTTCTGTTGAAGATGTTTTATATCTGTTATCTTCGTGCTAAAAAATGTCCACATGCCTTTCTAATATTGCACAAACTAATCTTCCTTTTTCTCTACAGTGCCATGAATTAAAAGGCTGGTAAGCTAGGTGATAAAATTCACAATAATATTGCACTGAATCTGTGTTGATTTCAGAGACAAGGGGACTTTTCTTTACATTAATCATAAACAAACATAAAAAAAGAAAATGTAATCTTGCCACAAAGCCATTCGCAGAGGTGATTTTATTATGCAAATGGAAGAGTGCTCTCCAGTCGGCATAAAGCATTTTTACCAGATGTGACGCTGCAGCACTATATGTATAAACCTGCTCTTAGTGGGTTACAGATTAGTAATGAGACATTAAATCAGTCAGTCTAGCAGCTTTATGAATTTATGCTCCCAGGCTCATCTTTCAAAAGTGTTCTGATGGTTTCCTTTGAGGATGAGGACTGAGAAGTTAAACAAGGTGATCACTATGCTCTCAGATGAATGTACACAGATAATGATAAAAGACAAAAACACCACTTCATTTTGAATGGCTTCTTACAACATTTGTTAACGCCTTATGTTTAACAATCTGTTCCACCTTATAGGTAGCAGTGACACTGAGTACCTTTCCCAGAGCTTAAGAAGAGCTCCGTGGAGCTGGAAAGCTTGTTTCTTCACCAACAGAAGATGGTCCAACAAAAGATGCCACCCACTTTGTGTCTCTCATGCTTAAAGTCAGTCATATACTTAAGTATCTTGTTGGTACAGAGCCTAAGCAAAGAAAAATTCCGTCCCATTGTTAGAGGCAATGTCTCTAAAGACCATTAAGTTCAGCTTCTGGCTGAAGTGCCCCCCATGTGAAGTGTTGGTGGAATGTAAGCCTGGAAAGCACAGCTGACAAATGCGCAGTTTCATAAACTACCATCTCATAAGATTGAAAAGTCAATTACTCACAACCAGACTTTTAGGAAAACGCTTCCAAAATTCATCTGTTAAGTAACACATCTATTTAATTTTGCTAATGAAAAAATAATTGCACAAAGAAACGAACATGTTAGATTTAAATAACAAGTTAATGAAGTCTTGACAATAAGGTTGATGATCATATCATCACTGTTTGTTACTTCCTTTCTTAAACCTTACCTCCCACCACTATTTCCCTCTTTTTATTTAATGGAAGCAGCTATTCAAAGACTCCAAGTGCTTTTACAATAAATAAAATATACAAAAAGAAGAAGAAAATTCACAAAATCAAGAGTAAATTGCTTAACCAAACCCATCCTCACAAGAATAATATTCAAATGAATTGCAACACCCACATTTTACCATCCAGAGCCCATACCTCATTCTTATCAAAGACCTAGTACGGGATGGGGGGGGCAGGGGGAGTGGAGAGTTAGCTCAGAGCTGAGGATGCCTAAGTAAAAATACCTGCCATCAGCTCCCCCTCATGTAAATCAAGGAATTATTATAATATTCCCACTTATCTCAACAGAGGTAATATGACAGGTGGAGAGAGATGGGCTCTTATATATTAATCCACTGATTTGAATGGAGTTACACTAAACTTACACCATTATGAATGAAATCAGAATCTTGGTTTATTTACCAATTATTCACTTTCTATAAGGTCTAATTCTGCAAGCACATGGTGTGCAGAGCACCTTTTTTTCAGTGGGAATTACACATGCAAAGGATTTTCAGAAATGGCTACAACACTTATGCCACCACTCTTAGTTTTACTAACAGGTTCATCATTATGTCACCGCCCTAGGCTCTGTAACAAAGATAAATTTAAGCTCAGTTTTGCCCCTTTTGTGAAAACTGTCAGTTTCAGTTTGGGGCTGTAACACAAGAGTCCTCACCAAAACTACATATAAATTGTTGACAAACATTTTCTATTTCAACCAATAAATGTATTTATCCATGAAAGTCATTTTTATGCAATCAATGCATTCTTAGGCCTCACTCCAGCAAGACAGATAAGTATGTGTGTATCTTTAAACACAAGGGTAGTTCCCACTAAAGTCAAAATCTTTAGTGGATCAGGGCTTAGACTGTTATGTTTTCTGAGTCTTATGTACTGCTTTAAAGTATGCAGTTGTAGCAGGATCAAAGTTAGCACAGACAGAAATAATAACCAAAACTAACCATAAAACGCCACAAGTCTAATCTGTGCTTCAGTCACATCTCTGAACCTGTGGGGGTGCCAGATCATTACAAATAAAGAGAAGATAATCTTGCAAAAGACAGATCTTTCATTCAGAAAGAGTTCCTATCCTGGTTTAAAAAACCAAGAAGCTAAATTAAAAAATGAGCTGGGAAGCAGTTCAATACAATGTATTTGTACTAACAAACACCAAGTACAGAATCCAGAGTACAGTACACTAGTGTAAATCCTGAATAATTGCATTCACTTCCACATAATTATTCTAGATTTACAATGGCGTAAATAAGATCAGAATGTGGCCCAACAAGACCATTATGCATTGATGTAGTATATTGGTTTTCTTGTTTTTTTTCCACCAAGAAGACTCATTTGCTTTTATTTATAACATTTTACTCATGGAATAGTTTAATTAATCATTTAATATTTATGTTTTCCAGGGATAATGACTGCGAATCATCATGGAGGTTAATCCAGAATTAATTCCACTTCTGTGTTTTTGTTAACTATTATTGCATTGCAATAGTTTTTTACTTGGCTAAAAGAGTAATTAAAACAAGCCAAACATTCTATAATATACAGGATTTGCACCTGAAAGAATTTTAAATTAAAATATTTTTGAAAGTGCTGAAATACTGCAGCAAGACTATCTAAACTGAAAAAGGAATTAAAAGGAGCAATGATCAAAACAATGCTGACGGGAGGGCTCAGGCTCTGATAGGCCTTTTTTCAGGGTTCTTTGGCAGCTGTAAAGTGGCCTGGGCAATATCTTTCAACTAGCCTACAAGATAGAGCTATTTGATGCAAACTGTGGACCTGAAAGCAAAATAAATTATTAGAACTGCTGTTCAAACATTTCAGAGTGCTAGGAAGAAAGGTCATCGTAAGCAGGGGTACTTTAGCAATATCTGAAGAAAGTGATGAACACCAGAGGTGAAAGAATCCCACCTAACGTGAATGAGTCTTGTTTGTGGGTTGTTCACTAACGCCATTTCATTACAACATTTTGGTCATAAATTTTGTTAAATCATTTTAAAATTGTTCTCTTACTGTGTATGTTGCTGCTTTTGTTCTCTTTTTTCCCTTTTTCCATTTTTTCAGCCCTTTTTTTTCCTTTCCCCCTATTTTAAGTTGGCCTCTATTCCTCCATCTTTCAAAAGTCTGCCATTTGCTTTTTCTTTTCTTCTACTTTCACCCTCTCACTGCTCAGTATTCCTCCTCCCTTCCTTATATTGCATTTTCTCTCTCCTTTCTCTGATCTTAGTTTCTTCTCACTTTCTTTCTCTCTCACTTTCACATTTCCATCTCCATTTGCTCTCTACTTCCCACCACCTCTCTCACTTCAAATCCATTTTCCTCCTATGTCTGAGCACCAGTCATCTCCTCTCCTGCCTTCCCCGTAGGGCCAAATCTCCTCCCTTCTCTGAATCTGACTTTTCTGCTCCCCTTTCTTCTCCCACATCTGCTCCTTCTCCTCCACTGCCTCTCTTCTTCTCTCTCCTCCAACAGCCTCCCCAGTCAAAGACATAGGAACCTTTCCTTGGCAACAGACTCTGACTTTATGATGATTATGACTTCACTGCAGCACGGAGCGGAAAGAACAGCTCAGCAGCAAGAGAAAAGAAAAAAAAACAGCACACATCTCTTCAGCAACATAGGACAGACGGGTTTTCTCAAACTTGGATATGTGAGGATTTCCCAAGGAGTCTGGGGAACACACACTATAATCCTGAAGATCCAAGACTCATGATCGTGCAGATGGGAAATCTGTGAACGTAGCTGGTGGCTGACCATGCTGTGAGAAACTCAGCCATCTTTCAGTTCTTTCCTGCTTTTTATTGAAAGGACAATTAGAGGGAGTGAAACTGGGCTCTAGATGGCTCCTACATCCTTTCAATAAGGATCAGGAAAGGTCAGAGCTGGAGGCACCTTAACTCCTGACAACTCAGGCAGCCAGCACCTATATTTATAGGCTCCCTGCCTGCACTAATCTAGGTCATGGAGCCTCAAGATCATCAGGGAGGCATCAAAGGAGGCCTAGCTTGAGATCCCCTGATTTAATTATTCTTTTCAATATTATATAGGGCTCTAGGAAATTCACCAGACCCTTGCTAGAATGCGGGATTTGGGATCCATGCCAAGTCCCGCATTATAGCAGGGACTGCATTAAAATGAAATGAAATAAAATGTCCATGTTCTATTTTGGGATCCATGGCCATGACCGTATGATAGCCGAATTCGCATTCTACTGACGCATGTTCTAGCGAGGGTCCGGTGTAAGTAGAAAAATATCAAAAAGAACAAAAATTACTGGATGAATCAGCTTCAACTTACAGAAATGCTTTCAGGATGTTGTTGTTTTAAGTTCCACTGAGACAGGTTGCTTTCAAAGGCCATGTGAAAATACTGCAGGACCAGATTAATGACTTTCTGAGCACTGCAATTTTCCCTGAGACTGTTGTTGACATGAAACAAGTAGAAACTAAATTAACAAGGCTATTTAGTTAAATGTTATAAAAGGCAAGAATTTAACAAAGAATGCATGTATAAATCTTCTATTAAACTCTATGTTGGTATGCATTGTAATGTCTGCAACCTCCTGAGACAGTTCCTTTGTACCTGGTGGAAAAAAAAAATTTAAAAGTAGAGGGGAAAAAAATCCTGCAAATAAAAATTATACAAGTAACATCTGACATCAAAATTTCTTAACACTCCATTTGCCAGGTTTCAAATTCCAGCAGAGATTTCTCAGCCCTTCAAGCTTTGGAAGTAAATTCAGTTCCACATAGTTCACTATGTGGGGATCTTCCCAATGAGATTTAAAAACCAATGGCTTGATGTTCAGAGGTGCTGAGGACCAGTAACTCCCATAGACTTCAATGAGATCTGAACTTGCTCAAAACCTTTAAATAAAAAACATTAGTCATCCAAGATCTGTCTGCTCAGTGGGAACAATACAGATAGTACTGCACATTCTACGAAAACATTGCTACTATTCTATACCTCCCCTGAATCAGGTGCATTTCAGTGATGAGTGAAGCCATTCCCGCCACTGACTCTCTGCACAAGTCACTTTATCTCTCCGTATCTCAGTTTAACCACCTGTAATTAAGGATATGCAATAATTACATCTCCTTTAAAGGGCTATTGTGAGACTTTAATTAATCAGAGTTCAACACTCAGCACTGGCTTTTAGAAATTTCACTGTCAATAGCTGGAAAACTGATTGAGAACTTCAAATTAAAAATATTCTAAGAGTGCTAAGCATTAGGAGTGTAATTTGTAAAACATGTCACAAAACTTTCTCCAAATCAAAGACATTAACATGCATTTTCTTCCTTTTTCCTTTTGGCTCAGCACAACTTTAAAATACAATTTAAAAAAATCCACCACTCCAATTCCTTCCTGGGACAATGAAGTCAGTGGACTTTTGTGGTAGAACTAGCTAAGAACAGGCATAGACACTTTTCTACCATTCCTGTGTTAGAGTCACAGATGAGGGAAAGGGGATCTGGCTGAAGCAGTAGAGTTCACTGGCTACCTAAACGAGGCCAGGACCAGGGTGGTGGAAAATCTCTCATAAAACTAGAGTTGCAGTTGGCTGCTTTGTGTCCCTCTTCCCAAGCTACACCCGGTAGATATTTGGCACAAGTGACAAACTGAGCCATTAGATATGATGTCATTCTGGGAAGCAACCCCTAAGTGAGAGAGACTTTCACGGAGGGGATTTTTTTTTTTTTTGTAAAGGCATTAAAACTTGTTCCTTTAGTAAATGCCCATAACTAGCACAACTATTGTGCATATTCAGAAATAACAGGCTTCACTTCAAGACTATAGTTCAGTTCTATGCTGCTATATAAAATTAACACATACACTAAAACATAGGTACAGCGTTGTTTAATTTTTTACTAAAAAAACTGTTTTCTGTGTACAGGTCCTTGTCATTGGAGGTTCGACCCTGCAAACTCTTACTCACACAAGTAATTCTGTATGAATCAGTACAGGATTGGACTCTGTATACATGCACATCATTCCTGAGCGCACGTTAACTGTGGAGCAAGGAACAAATTTCTCAATGTTAAAAACGATCCATAGAGCTAAAAGCATAGTCCAGAAATCCTGATACTCAGGAACAAGTTATAACCCTACCAATAGAGAAAAAACAGTTTTCTTAAAGTATTCTGGCTCAATTAACAACCTAAGTTATTTTGTAGGTTTTTCAGAAAAAATATCCTGGTTTCTATTTATTTATTTTTCATTTGTGTGTGTATATTCAGGCTAATACTCTTTAAATGACTTCAGAAATGTATAAACACTATAATTTCCAAAATTCATTAATAAACAATTCAGTACAGTAAAATAACTGATAATGCCTAAAAATGTTTCAGTAAAAATCCTAATGAAATTTGAACATGATTAAAAATCATCCTACTCATTTTCTTTTCAATCTTGTTAAAATGTAAATAGCTGTTTATTTTCTCCCCCTAATTAATTCCATGGTGCCAGGATTAAGCCTTCTGAAGTAGAACTTAATAACAGAAAAAGGGAGGCTGCCAATACTAACATACGAAGATGGCCTTGAACCAAAATTCACACTCTAAATACTCCTGAATATGAAGTGTTTGATTCAAAGCCTTCCAAATTTCTGGGTGTTCAGATTCACACCATTATTCATGAGTATTAGCTGTGAAAGCAGAATAAACTTGGATCTACATCTCAGAACTTGGAACTGGGCTTCTCTTACCATACTACGGTTTCCAAATCTACCTGCATCAATCAGTTCAGATCAATAAAGGGTCACAAATGTAGGCCCTGATTCTGCAAACACTTATTCACTTGCTTAACCTCAAACATGTGAGAGCAGTCACTTCCAAACCCCTCTTTTGCTTACAGGCACAATCTCCAGCCACAGTCTGGACCTACATTTGTTTCCATAGAAAAGACATGGACAAAAATTCACCGTTTTCTGTTGCTGAAAACAACCACATAGAAATCATATATGATATATAAAAATGTAGTGTGGTCTGGTTAGAGATGACAAACTCACAAAAACACATCACAAGTGGCACTAATTAGAACCACTGTTGACAGTCTCATCATAGAAGCCAATAGGCCATGCAGATTGAATATCCTCGAAGGATCTCTCTGTATCCAGGTCAAGTTTGAAACAGAGTGGCTGGGCAGTTTGGGAGAACTTTCCATTGCCTTTCACATCAAGTACTTGTTCTGTGGATACACCGAGTTCTTTCCAGGATGCCAATCTTGCATCTTTTGCAGGCACATTTTCTTAAATAATCAGTAAAGATGGCAAAGTCAGATGCTGCCACAGTTGCTAATCACCCACAAAGTTGGAAAAAATCAGTAGCTGTGCAACAGTATCCAATTTTACTGAAAAAATCTTTAACTGTTCCTGATTACAGCTGAAGCCTATGTTAACCTTTTCTCCATATTCTTTCCTCTTTTTGACTTGCATGGCTATCCTATTTCACCAATCCGCTCACCACTGACATTATTGTGTGAGGCCAAGCTAATAAATACTCATTTTAAGTTACATAGAACAAGTAAATTAAAGACATTTTTAATTCAGTACTGTTTTCTTTTAACCTCCAAACATATAAGCAGTCAAGTCATTCATGAAAAGGATGAATTTTCCAATAACTGTAGAGAAAGTATGGAACATCGCAAATGTAGCAGATGGGAAATTCTTTTCAAGTCCCTTTTACAATGATATGTAGCCAAATGAAAGCTGGGCAAAATGATTAGAGGCTCTTCATTTCTATGCATTCTAACTGCATGACCACTTTCTCTCCCTTTCCCTCACACACAAGGCATGTAACTTGGAGATGCCAAACACTAGCTGCTAAACCAATCCGGGTCCATGATTTTGAAGGATAGATGACATATTACAAGCTAAACTTTTCACTGACAGTGGCGGACACTAAAAAAGGCTGCAAAACACTGAACTATAATTTTCATATACAAGGATACAACAAATTAAATTGTTCTGACTTGAGGTTAGTTTTCGTCACTGATTCCATGAGTCATCATTACACCACAGCTCTACAAAGCAGCAACTTATGCTTTACACTTTGTATAAACAGCTTCGTCTATTTGCATATTGCATTTGGATTTTTGGACATCTTCACTTCTGTTCAAACAGTAGGTGCATTTGGATATTCCCTTATGCTGTCAATTCATTTCTGAATTATTCCAACTACAACCGAGTGCTTGAAGACTACACTGCTGTTTTTTTAGGATTTACTTGGGCTAAATTAAAATCCTGTATGTGTAGCTATGGATTTTTTTAAAATATATTTGAGTGAATTTAAGGTGCTGTGTGGCAGTATCAGAGAATAAAGTCATGGCACAAGGCTAAAAACCTCATAAATTAACGCCCAACATCTAACCTGTCTTTTGTAAGCAACATAATCAAGAAGCTATCAAGAAAACAGTTTACAGCATCATCTATCAAATGCCAGCATTCTGGATGTCTCTGTCAGTCAGTCATCAGGGCAGAATACAATGCAGACAGTACAACTTGCTCTGGTGGGTTAACTTCTCCAGGCCATAATCACAGAAACATAGTGGATTGGAAGTGACCCCTAGAGGCCAGCGGGGCCTGATTCCCCAGGCATGCTCAGAGAACATCTCAGAGCCAATAGATGTCACAAAGGACAGCCAGGGGCAAACATGTTTGTAGGAGGGTCCATCTGTTCATCTGTGTTAGGGCATTCACCTTTGATGTGGGAGACCCAAATTCAAATCCCTGCTCTGCACATTCCAGGTGAGTGCCGTGACCACTGCGCTATTGGATATTATGGGGAATGTCTCTCTCAGGTTTTTCTACAGGTCTGGGTTTTGACTACCTAAACAGTTTATCTGGCTCATGCACCTAACACCAGGGAAGGGTTTGCCGCTGAATATCTCAAGTGGAGGGAGATGGCCATGACTGGCCCATCAGTCAAGTGCTTAGGACCAGATCAATGAGACTTTGACTCCAAATACCTCTGAGGATCTGGGCCTATTTTCCCCATTCCTCTGTTTTTCACTCACAGCTAGCTTAGGCAGCTCTCTGCTCAGCTTGCTGGTAACAGCACAGGAGTCTATCTCCCCATTGCATATATTTTTGAGTGAGCAAAGTGAAAACATGGCAGAAAATGAAAAAACAATGAGCACCAGGCAGGTCAAATGAACAAGGGCTTCATTAACTCTCCTACTGCTCTCTTTAAGACACAGCTAGCCCAATCTTTCATGGACATCAGCAGCAATACAGAAGTAATGATTTTTAAGCATGAACTGTTCTTGAGACATGTCTCCAATTCATTAAACACACATATACCACACTACAAAATCAGGCATTTGTTTCCTGTTACTCCATCTTTTTTTATTATTCCATTGCTATAAAGCTAGAGGCAGCGTTCACTGAGCTTTTATAGCAGTAACTCTGTTTTGGGGGTATTGGAACTGTTCTCTTGAGTGTTTCTTTTGTTCTGTTGCTTGAGAACACAAAGTAACAGTAATCAGAGAGGATGCTGAGGTGACAGATTTTCAAGAATCACAAGCAGCAACTTCAAAAGAATTAGTTGAGCAAATTATCTTGAGGTGCTGCTTCTACCATAGATTTGTCATTCATTTAAAAATACATCCTGCTACATACTGAGAAAAAAACTGTTCCTTATTTTACTGATAATTTACAGTGTGAGATAATTGAGTGAGCTCAGTGATTTTTTTTTTTGCACACCTTAGAATGTTAGTTTGAAGCGTGAGTGAAAGTTAAGAGTACATTATCAGTGATTTGTAAGGGTAAAATAGATTATAGAATGTTACAATTATCCCAAAACCATAGTTTACAAATCCAGTAACTTCAGAACTAAGGTTATACTTTAAGATGTTTAGCTTTACTTTATGGTTTGTACATTTAAAGCACCTCAAAAGCATTAACCATCCTATTATGGTTAAGACATTTTGGTGTTTATGATCCCAGATTACAAGATTAAACTGATTTTTAAAACACATATTCAATATATATATATATATTGGGTGCGTCTTCATTTAAGAAGACTTTATTATTAACTCCAGTTAAGTAAATGCCAGGTAAAATCCCAATGATGACAAGATAGTTTGAAGTTTTAACAAGAGTTAACAGGCCTATGTAAATCCTAGCTCCCCTTCCCTCCAAAGTCTTTAACCTTGACCTGTTATGACATGAAAACAAAGAACTTGAGGATGGATTAAAAACACAGCCTCTAAAGCACAGAGACTGCTGAGAAGCCAACTGAGTCCCAGTCTTCAAATGTGGGGTGTCTGGGATAAGCTAGGCCTACCTAAGCCTACCTTGTTGTTGTTTTTTCTAGGATTTACCTCATGTTAGCGTAAGTTAAAATATATTTTTTCACAGTGAAGATAAGTGTCACCTCAGTAATTCAGTCACACCGATGCCACCATCAAGTCTCCTCTGCCAACTTTTGAGGGTTTACTGACGCAAAAGTACACATGCAAAAGGAAGTAGTTTAACTTCTAACAACTGGCAACTCCATTTATCCATCAAGTTATGTAAATGAATTTTGCTCTTTTTACCTCAGCCACTCATCTATTCCACCCATTTTCATAACTAATAAGAAACACATGGATATAGCTGATTCTGAGGCCCTATGGCTTAGGATCTTCTGACAATGAGCACTACTATCAATGTTAAAAGTGTGTTGAGTGCATATACAATCACTTAACATGCTCTCAAGTGTCCTTTTTCCAATGGCTTTGTAGGATCTCTCATCCCATCCCCACTGAAATGGCTTCTGATACTGAAAACAATCTTTAAGGATGCAAGAATGTTTAAGTGGTAACTCCAGTTTGCACACACGTTTTTCCCAAATGTTTATGTTTTGTTAGAAATTTCCCACGCCACTGGAGAAAAATATCTAACTACCCTTAAAAACTAGTTATAATTTTATTTTAAAAAATTACTTCTGACCATACTTAATGGCATGCTATGATTTTTGAAGAGCTTAATGAAGTCCTGCTCCCCACATTCCCTTGTTATGTGCATGCTTGCGCCATCTGTGAAGGATATGGGAGAGGCCTGTAAGATTTAATTATGTCCATCTGTTTGACCATTATGTTGTTTGCTAGGATTATGAAGGGTTAAATTCCAGCAGGAACTGCATGCAGAAAGGAAAATGGACAATTGCTTCTGACAGCCTTATTTACAGATTCTTAATGGACAAATCGTCACTTTGAAGTTTTACTTTTCACCATGCTGAGTTCTAATTTCCCAGCTTGGCACAGGGGAGGGGGAAATCCAGCTAGGAAACTGGAACAAAGAACTTGAGGATGGATTAAAAACACAGCCTCTAAAGCACAGAAACTGCTGAGAAGCCAGCTGAGTCCCAGTCTTCAAATGTGGGGTGTCTGGGATAAGCTAGGCCTACCTAAGCTTTAGATAATAAAGATATGGATATAGCCTGTTTGTTGTGTTAAAACTTTTCCTCCTCCTGCTTTGTTCCTACCTGGGGGAATAAACAATACTTTGTTTTATAAAGGCGGTTTTGGGTCACTATGCACCTACAGGTTACAGCTACCAAAGGGAAGTTTTGCAGATGCCAAACCATGCTGGAGCTACTAAGCAATCACACAGGATGCTGGTCTAAGAGCAGGAAAATTTCAGGATTACACCCTAGAATGGGTGAAGGCAAGAGCCAACGGAAGGATATGAAGTGCAGCTAGCCCAGTAACCACAACAAAACCTCACAGACTCAGATGCTGATGCAGGGACAATTTGGATGAAGCAGACAGTGACGTGACCCAATGAAACTCACACAGCAATTCTCTCAGAAGAGTCAAAAAAATATCGGGGAAGAGAAAACTGCATGATCTCAGGGAGACTGAAATTTTAGCATACTCTGTAAATCCCAAGCCTACACTAAAGATAAACACACAAATAAATAAAATGAATTTCTACCTTTTCCTGTTGCAAAGATACAGCCATCATCATGTTAATCAACATGCGGCTGCTCTGTTAACCCAGCCTTGCAGAAACAAAGTCTCTCCACCTCAATACCAGCTGCAAAGGAGAGAAGGAGAAACTCATTCCTCTCCAAACCTCTTTCACTCTAGTGACTTTTCAAAGCATAACCATGAAAAAGCCTTTATCTAAATATCAACATAAAAAAATTAATAAATGTGCAAAACAGGAAAAGGAATGAAAGAAAGGTGCTAATGCAACATAAAGACTGCACAGTTAAAATCAAAATACCCAGAAATGCAAATATTGCTGGCAACCCACTGCAAGCCCCGCTAGTCTGTACATGGCTGAAACTGCCCAGACACATACTGTGTATGGACAAACCCCACATTCAGAGGAAGGGAGGTGCAGAAGGTGCAAAAGAGAGAATCCAATTGCCTCTTTGCCAAAGGGGCCCTTCTGTCCACGAGCAACCAGTTTATAGGCAGTGTTTCCATCCACTAGCTGCTCCTGAAACAGTTTTGCTATTGAAAGCATTGAGCAGGGAACAAAGCCCTCTCTCCCCCAAAACTACCAACCACAAACTGAAACCAGCAGGGAGAAACAGAGCCATCAGACTCCACATAAGTAGGAGAGGATCATGTGCAAGTCTCACCTATTAGGTCTCCCTTGCTTCAGAAGCCAATAAGGCCAGGATTTGAGCAACCTAGGGATCTGTTCCACCCAGTAAGAGATCACCTAGTGTTTCACCCTCACTCATAAGACTTAGCTTTTAAAGGAGGATGTTGTTTGGATTCCTAGAATAAACCTTTTTCCTTTAGGAGCTTCTTGCAGGCAGAGACTTCCCCAGTGCACAGCTAAGCCACAGCCAGCCACATGCTCACTGAACTCCCTAACCCTGCAAGAACTCACTCTCAGTGCCTCAACTGTACGTTTAAAGGGACAGTTCCCATTTATCAGATATAATTTATATAGCTACTGACAAAAACACCAAAATGGATATGAAAAATGATTACTAAATATAAACAATATGAACTTGTTTCTAAAACAGCTATTCCAGGGACTTCCCATTTGCAGCTGAATGAGTATTGAGGTGGGGACATTTCACCTAACTAATTAGGAAAGGGCTCTGGGGTAAGGAAAATCCTGTTCAATGGGTATCACAGCCTGGTGAGGGCACACTCGGAGTCAAAGGGGTGCACTGGCACCATACCAGATACAAGAGACCATCTGGCCTGCAACATCTAATTGATTATTGAATTGTTCAAAGTTACTTTTGTACAGTCAGGCCTACAAACTGAGCTGGCACCTGTTAACAAAATCTGGGATTGAATCCACTTGACTTTATACTCTGTGAGGCATTTAAAGCTAGTTGTTAGAGAGGATGTTTTATCTGAGGGATAATCTCAAATAAAAGTCTCTTCACCCGAGCATCACACCATACCTGCCTCTCTTTACCCTGTTCTCCACCCTGTCCCCCTCCACCCCCTTCCCTTATTTTTTTTCCCATTTAACTGATCGCCTCCTAACTAAACCCACCTTCCAAAACATTGTTGGAACTAACATGCCTTTTGCCACCTTTGCATTGTTCATTCTGCTTGTGTGTTTTCTCCTTTCCTGACTCTGTGTCTCTCCTGTCTATTTAGATTGTAAGCGCTTCAGGGCATGGACCACCTATTACTCTGTGTTTGTACAGCCCCATTCTTGGTTGTCCCTTAGACACTTATTATGACAATCCCTCTTGTGAGCACCATCATGTATAAATTGCACATACCTGTCTCAATGAGGTATTCCCCTGCAAGGGAAGGCAGGAAATGTTTACACAGTCACGAGCCCTAGGAGTCTGACCATCAAGAGAAGCGCCTCAGTGTCAGAAACTGCCCAGAGAATGTGCATACTCTATAAACTCCCAGCCTCCTAAACATGGCCTCTCTCCCAGCAGCATTACCCACTTCCGAGATGGAATTAGCAGAGTGTAGGCCCAAGTGGAGTGAGGTTTTTGGGTGCCTTGTGACAGTGTAATCCCGCTCTGGGCAGACTATCCATCATCAGAGGAATCTCAGGACTGAATCAGACCCAGGGCCTTGAGTTTTAATGCTCATGGCATTTCCCAAGAAAACCCCCAACTGAATTGAGGAATGCTTTATTGGACAATTCTGAATATGATGCATTTCACCTAGATCCTTTCTCTGCAGATTATTTGCCACAAAGTATTGTCTTATTTAAATTCAAAGGGGGGTAAGAAAAGCATCCTTCCAGTTATTTGGATCTGTCTCGAAGAATACAACAACAAGTAGCTCTTGTAACCCAGTGGTTTTTAACCTGTGGTCTGATGATCCCTGAAGGTCCACCAACTACGTCGAAGGGGTCCAGAGATGGTTTTCATTAACATAAAACAGTGATTTTCAATCTGTGGTCTATGGATTCCTAGACTATGTCTAATATTTCCAAAGGGGGACCCCCACCTCCCTTCAAAACATTTTAGGGGTCTGCAAATGAAAAAAGATGAAAAACTACTGTTGTAACTGAACTTGTATTCCATCTTTTATTCTTCACAAAGCTTCACTTTTCAGGATCAGATCTAAACAAAAGTATCAACCAGAAGGCATCTTCTAATGAGTAAGTATTTGAGCTCATTCAATGAAAGACTCTTTTGAAGATAGTCTTTTTGATTTTAATCTTAAGATTCTGCACGCATGCCTTCAGGTGTCTTCTGTAGGTGAAGGTCATCAAGGCTAGACAAAAACAGAGTCACTAACGATGAATTAATCCTTAATACCTTTGATTTCAACATGATATTTTGAATTTATGTATATGATATATTCCTCATATCCTCAAGAAGTACAACAAAATTCTTCCTCTTCCGGACATTAAATCATGCTTTAAAAGGCCAAGAGCCACCTTTCTTCTCCTTCCTAGCCCAATGTTTCAGCAATGTAACAAAATCCAAAGAAACATATTATGACAGGTAATCATTTGCAAACACACAACTCTTTCAACATCTGCCATGTTCAGCTTCATTTTATAGCATCTGTCTTGGCAATATAAATTGTGCTTGACTTCAGAGGTGCTCTGTTCAGTACAGTGAAGAAAAACAATCATGACAACTGAAAAATAAAGCACAGTATGGGGGAAGCTGGAAATGTAAAAGCTGTTTGCTTTTTCCTAGCTTTCTGCTAAAAGAGTAACAGGGTTATGTTAGTTTTCTTGTCTTCTTTAAAGAGCAAAGCACTGCCACTGGAAGAAAAGTGACAACAATCACATTTTTCTGAGAGGTGCCAAACAAACTCAAGCCTTTCCAAGAAGAGAAATGCCTTTAAACAGCTGGACAAAAAGAAAGCAATTTAGTTCAGAACGCGCAGATGAATTATGTCACTAGAAATTTCCTGCTACAAGAGGTTTGTTTTTTCCTGAACCAAGAGGCTACATTGCATGCAACCCCAAAAAGCAGCAACTGAAAAATAGGCACTCAAGACAGAATTAATTAGGGGAAGATACCACATGTGGCACTGTTCGATAAAAGGGGCCCCCTGCAATAAATTCCTCATTCCTCCTGGCCTTGCTTAACTTCCTTATCTTGTGCAAATATTTTTTGCCTTGTTCCCCCTTCTGTTTTTTCTCTGCTTGACTAAGTAATCGTAGAAAGCAGTTTGCGCAAGGTCAGCCTGAAATGATGCAGGAGACGACGCATACCTAGTATCTTTCCTTTGTCTGTCTTAAACCTATAAATACTGATGTGTTGGTCTCATAAAGCTGCCACACGCCTCCGAATCTACTAGCTTGATGGGGGGGCGGGGTGCCCTTTGATCAAAGTTACTTGGCCTCAGTGTGTTTCTTACATGGTCTCTGACAGTTTCGAGCTATAGCCCAACTCCGCACTACCCGGGTGTTGGTACGGTGAGTAGGACAAGCTGATTTTTACCAAACAGCATTACTACATCATCCCCATAAATTTTTATAATTAATTTTTTTGCCTTAGTTTCCTTTTATATACAACCTCATGTTATGCTCCAAAATGTATAACTGTAAAAAAATCACTCTGGATTGAAACTTGACACCATAATACTCAAGGTGCTCTGGAATTTTTGTTATTATTTTAAGGTAAAAAAAAGAGGTCATATTTTAAATCTAATTACTAAATACACAGGAATGTAAAAACACTGAAATGTATTGTCATTATTTCCAGTGGGTTTGGGTTTTTCTATTGAATTTGTTTTTCCAAATGGCTTGCGGGGAGATGTGGCGGGGGGAGGGAAGAAAAAGGGAGGGGAACTATAACATTAGATATGGTTCCCTGCCTTGCAGTGGATAAGCCCATGGGCAGATAGCTGCAGGAAGACGGGGGGGGGGGGGGCTCTGCTCAAGCACATTAGTCCATATATACACTATAAACTGTTTATAGAGATCTCGATCCTGTAATCAATCCTTAATCAAAAAATGTAACTGAATTTCTTTATGTGGGGATGGGTAAATGGTTCAGTTAAAACAATAATTCTTGGAAATTCAGCAAAAAACCCTGAAGCATATGTATAAAGTGAAGCCTGCACTTAAATCTGTCCCTCTTCAGCAAAGCACTTGAGTATATGCTTAATTCTCATAGAATTCAATGAGACTTAAGCACAAGGTGAAGTGCTTTGCTGAACTGGGCACAGAGAAAGAAAAGAAGATTGAGAAGGTCCTAACATGGCAGCTGCTTCTTCCAATGTCCCAGTGATCTTCCAGTGTGCCTGGTTTGTCTCCCCACACCATTTGCAAACCTGCTTGCCAGGCACAGGCCCAGACATAGGGTACTTCTTAGTTAATACTGTGTGCTTTGTAATCCACTGTGCGCCGTAGTTTCAGAACTGTTTCAATTCAGTTGAAGCGGGGCACAGCACATACTACAGGGACTGATTCATTTCCCAACTAGAGTAGATTAATTGAAGCTAGATAAAAGGCAGACAGTCCTGGATGGCTTCTTTCCTGTTCTAGCTCCATCTTAAAACCAAAGGTTCACTGGCATGGGGTCCATTACATGCTGACCACTTAAAACCAAAGAAGTTCATAAGGATTTGGTTAAATCTGATTTAAAAGGAGTATCCTAGAAAATGATTTTGGGTAAAATTTTCAGAAGTTCCTAAAGTGACCAAGGAGCCGTATTACCATTTTTTAAAGTAACCTAGGCATTTAGGAGCCCAAGTCCCAATGACTTTCAGTGAGACTTGGATTTTTAAGTACCTGGGTCCCTTTAGAAAATGGGAGTCAGGCTCTTCTGAAAATTTTACTCATAGTTATTTTTTTAAAATCACTTTTATTTTAAAAATGAATGTAAATATGCCTACAGGTTCTGATGAGCCATCTTTTCTACCTAATGTTGGTCATCAACCCTAATATTCTATGAGTCTAAGAGCAATTAAGTGATTTAAGAGCACAAGTCCCACGACTTTCAAGGTAAAATGGTATCTTTCAATAAAGTAGGTGCTTTTGAAAATCCCACCTTTGGTCTTTCTGGGTGTCAGTTCCCTATCTCACAGGAATACTGTGAAGGTAAATAAATTAAAGATTGAGTCACTCAGATACTACAGTAATGAGACCAGAGATGTGCTCTAGACAAAATTTCCATATTGCCATGCCAAGAGGAAACAGCTGTTACTTTAGATCACCAGGCAGACAGGTAAAGTTCACCTCCATGCAATCTATTAAGGAACATTTAAACTTCACTCTCAAATGATAGGTGTCACTAACTGCAACTATCTATTATTTCTATGGATGTCACAGGGCAGGGTTTTCTCACCCTGGATTTCTTGCTGCAAACAGCCCTCACACCAGTGGCTAGTTCAACATCATGTACTTTATTTACAACATATTTACAAGTGTTTGTTCCCCACAGCATAAGGCTTTCCCCCAAGCCTTTACCTTCTACTAAGGCACAGGAGGCAGTAGGGAAGTGGGGTGGAGATGGGACGCAAGATCTCACCTCTCTGAGATCCTGGATTTCTTAGCCCTTCCAGTCAACAATCCCCACTACCTCCTATCTCTTCCTGTTTCTCTTTTAACCCTCCTCAGCTGCTGAGCTATCTCTCCTTGTTGATTGGTTAATCACTTCATAGTTAATCACTTATCTTGGCCCTTCGGTTCATGTAGGGATGCTTACCAAGCGCACAGATTGGTGAGTCAGCTTTAGGCTACTCAGCGTCACAATGGGATAAATGCAAAGTCTGCTATAAGCCTTCTCTTAGGTTTTGCAGTTCTCACCATGTTTGATCTACAAAAATTAAGGAGGCAGGCTGTCATCTTTATTTATTTAAGGTTCTGATCTCATGACTGGCTCTACAGAAGGGGTCACCTGGGTAGAGCCCTATTCGAGCTATGAGGTCTGTCCATATAAACTGGATTGCAGGATAAGGGCCCAAGCGCACAGTCCATAAACTCACTGCAGACAGCCTATTTTTTCAGTCTCAGATCTGACATCTTTTTCAGAAAATAAAATATAAATTACTGACTGCAGGAACAGATGGATATTAAAAAAAATAACCCAAGCATGCTAGAAAACACTCATCTGAGTTATAACTCATGTGTGTAATCCCTAATATACACATTTATCTTAAAGAACACAGGCAGGATGTTCTTCACAACTTTTCAAATATTTGTTATTAAATTCAGTACTTGTGGAAATTGTTGGATTGACAGTTCTAGAGACTAATGTATCCACAGAGAGGTACAGCACCAAGTGTCAGTAAAAGTTTCTTCCCCAGCAAACCAACAAAGTTCCTCAGATATGAACTAGAGGACAACCTTTGGGGACAAAACAGCAGTACATCCTCTCTCTTACTGAGACTGATCACGTGCATTCCGATCACAATAAAAGGTGAAAGATAATTGCTTACTCATTTCACCCTGGAAAACTCTACATTAACATCTGTTTCCTTTAGAGGAAACCCCTCCCCCCACCCCTGCACACACATCTTCAATTACATGTGTCCATCCTAGTTTGTCAATGCAAAGAGGACAGTAATGTATTCATTTTACAAATGATTACAGTGTAGACGTACCCTTAGGTTTTACAGGCTACTACCAGTACAACTATATTTTTGTAGCAATTTCTGCAGTCATATAACCAGTTTGCAACAAATTTAATTGAATTGTGTCCCCTCAACAGTTTTTTTTCACAACACAGTCTTTGTAAACTCTAAAACTCTAGCTGTATCTGTATTGCTGCATGTTATGAAAATTTCAGCAGCTCTCCCAGTGACTCGGCAAGGCATATAATGTCCAGAGGTCATGCACATTGAGTGGCATCACACGATGCAATGCACTGTGGCAAGACCTATTGCACATAGAACTAGAAAGAAGGAGGAGAGGCCAAATAGGTTGCACAGGCACAAACTAGGCAGCCTTGTCCACACTGTAAAACACTGATTACAGGAAGACACTGATGCCAGATTAGGCTTCTAGCATGGACAAAATGTGTTTAGCTACAATGGTTACTAGTGAGTATTATTAATGCAGTGTGTAAACAAAATGTTTAGAGCCAGCCATGCTACAAAGGGTTACAAACTTGGCTAAAAGGAGTACTGTTGACCAGACGTACAAAAAGCTTTCAGAGACTAAGTAATGTTGAGAGACTAAGAGAGAAATAGAATTCTGTCTCACTAAGTACCAAAACAGAAAGATACAAATTAGATTGACATGTCTGGCATTGATTTGAGGACTTTAACTTGAAAATACTTCAGTCTCAAGGATTTAAATAACACAACAATTATAAGCAAAACAAAGAAAGGTAACTTCTAGTGAGTACAAAAAGGCAAAATTGTATTTAAGGATTGGAAAGAAGTGGGGAATGACAAGGTTAAAAAAGGGAAAGGAAACAATTCCATGTAGTGCTGTTATCAATGATGCAAGAACTCTGATTTAAACAATTGGCACCAGGTAACTATTGCTTTCAGTTCTCATCACTCAGAGAATCACACTAACACAGCTATTCAAATGCAGCAAAAACTTTTCCCCAAAACATTTGTTAAAATTCCGAATGACTATATGGCTTGATCATGTTCACACTCCTGTTTTATTCGCTACTTGCAAATGTTTTTGTGAAGAAGTTTTTCTTTGTACAAATGTTTGAGAAACAGCTGAAGGTCCCATAAATGTTTGTTAATTATGGACACATAAGCAATGAGACACAAACACCAAAATATGCCTAAATGTGGACCCTTCAACTTAACTTAATAATTTATACTTAATAGGGAAATCACTTAGTAGGGTTCCTCCAGTGCAGACCTCAACTGGTATGAATGACTCTTGATTTAATGTAAGTCTGTGGGTGGGTGTGAAGACCATGCTGCCTCTACACCTTCAGACCTGCCAAGAGAACTTGACTGGATGCCAGAATCCTGATTCAGGAAGCCTACCCAATAGCTCTCACATTTGTCAGATACCCTTTAGCAGGTCCAATGCCTAATACTATGTACGCCCACATATCTAGCACATGTACCTCTGATTCATATTCATTACTCATCATTCCTTATTGTTATCTTTAAGCAAGGCGTTTCAACCAATCAAGAAGAAAAACAATACCGTGTGACTTAGATGACCAGTCTCACACCATAAATAACAAATTGTGGGCAGGCAAAGTGAATAACTCCTACATTGAACACAGCCCATCCAGACTACCTTGCTAATACATATGAATAACTAATATATCTACAAAAATCAGGATTATTTTGTGAATGAAACTTAAGCACAGAAAATGGGCTAGATCTGAACCATTTTACTGTACACAGAATGATTCTGGGGTAAATCGGGTGCATATAGCAACTTTAGAGATTCTGCAGCAGGTTAGCTCCAATGTTGACTGCCATCAGGCAAACAAGTGCACTATCTCTTCATTCTTGAATCCGCAAGGGCACCTTCTTAACAGAGATATTTCATGCTCAGTCAAACTTTGGAAACATGATTTAAACATATGTCAGTTCTCCTATGTATTTGCAGCTTTTTTTCTTACATCCCAAAATAATGTTCAGATGAAGATAAATGAATTTAAAAAGAAGTTTTCAATCTGTGGAGCAGACCTGTAGAGCAAATTTCCCAAGGATCCTTGACAACCTCAGCTGCATTAGGTAGGAGAGATTTTAATTTGGAATAATTTAAAAACTGACTTATTTTGACTGACATTTAAACATGTTATTTATTTGTAACAGGTGAATTTTTTCCTATTTGTAACAAGAATTTCCCCTTAGCTTTCAAGAATAACCTTTGACTGTGGTATAGGCAATGTCTTCCCTGCAAGGAGGGAGTTCATCATAGGAAACTGACCAAAAGAAGAACAAGGAGTACTTGTGGCCCCTTAGAGACTAACAAATTTATTTGGGCATAAGCTTTTGTGGGCTAAAACACTTCACCAAATGTACAGAATGGCGCATACAGTAGGAAGAGAACATGAAAAGAACAGATTTGCCATACCAAATCTAAGAGGCTAATTAATTAAGGTGAGCTATTATCAGCACAGGACAAAAAAAACTTTTTGTAGTGATAATCAGGATGGCCCATTTCAAACAGCTGACAAGAAGGTGTGAGTAACAGTAGGGGAATATTAACATGAGAAAATGGATTTCAGTGTGTGTAATGACTTAGCCACTCCCAGTCTTTATCCAAGCCTAATTTAATGGTATCCAGTTTGCAAATTAATTCCAGTTCAGCAGTTTCTCGTTGGAGTCTGTTTTTGAAGGGTTTTTTTTGTTGAAGAATTGCCACTTTTAGGTCAGTTACTGAGTGGCCAGAGAGACTGAAATGTTCTCCTACTGGTTTTTGAATGTTACGATTCCTGATGTTAGATTAGTGTCCATTTATTCTTTTGCATAGAAAGATCCTAGGGGCTTTTAACCACTCTTTTGTTTTTTTGACATTTCAATCTGAGCTCTCTTCTCCCTTGAATTAACTGCCACAATCATTGAACGCAATTGTCTCCAAAAGGGTGATGCTGATCCATAAGCACCTGTCAGAGATACGTGGAGATATAATTTATGGTACATCTCCCCAAGTGTGGGCAGTTGTTCTGGCCCTATTTTTTTA
Source organism: Dermatemys mawii (assembly GCA_007922305.1). NCBI lineage: Eukaryota > Metazoa > Chordata > Testudines > Dermatemydidae > Dermatemys > Dermatemys mawii. The sequence continues at coordinate 1,176,864 of ML677386.1, forward strand.
AACCAAACCTCTGAGATTCTATAATAAAATCAAGCAAGGCCATAGCAACAATTGTTGACTAAGGATGTTAAGAAGGCAAATTATTTTGAGGATCTAGACCTTTTAAAACCATTGTGTATATTTGTGTAAGCTTCTACTATGAACATCATTTGGGTCATTTATCCTATATTAACTGGTACATTTTTAGAACTGAGCACAATAGTAAGTTTATTTACATTTTAAAATACCACCAACACATTTCATGCCCTGTCACATTGCAAAATCATTCATACTGTTTATTGAATCAGTCCCATTCATCAAGATAATATGGTAGAATCCACACCCTTGGGAAGACCTGATGGAGAATGGTCTTTTGCCCTGAATAAGTAAAATTTCAGATTAACATAGGATGCCTTCTCATCCTACTGCCCTGGGAACTGCACAACCGGGGCAGTAAGCTGTCACTTTACTGGACAGACCTATGGTGCTGAGAGAAGGCATTATCTACACTGATAGTGATTAAATCTGCTGATGGCAGGGTCAGCTTGAGCTATTGGGCATCATGGCCAACACATGCAGGATACACAGAAGGAGCAAGCCAGCAGCCAAGAGTGATGAAGTTCTACATATATGCAGATAGTACTTGATAGCATATCACAGTTAATGAGGGAATGAAAATTTATGAGACCAAATGGAAAGAACCAGCATGAAAATGACACACACACATACACCCCACCCCCAACACCTCAGCACCACTAACCTCCTTGAAGATGCCCCAATTAAGTGGAGTTGCCAATCCTATTAAGCAGTAGTCATTGCCACTAAGCACTGTATCTTTAGGTTTAATCTGGTTCTCTGGGAGATGTCTCGATTAAGGGAGTTGTCTGGATTTACTGATGAAATGCATCTCAATTAAGTGGAATGCATGGCACTAGACTTCGCACACAGCCTGGGGTTTAAAATAGGATCCCAAAAGTTGGAGAAGTTTCTCAAACTTCAGACTTCACTATGGATTCAACTTTCTTACCATTATATATAAAATGTGGAAGGAAGAAAAAAGGCAGCAAAAAGTTGACAAACTTGTATTTGACATTTTAATTTTGCATTATGGGAAAGATTGTGATGTTCCCCATTTGTGTCCATGTCCTGCTTATAACACTTAAATTATGAACAAACTGAATGAGCCAGGAGGGGGGCACAAGCTAGAGGGGAGAAATGGGAAATATTGATTTGTGCCATCAGACAGACATCAAACTGTGCCAGTCATGCATAATAAGCAACATATGATTTGATTTTGACTGCAATTTCACGGGTTCTCTCTTTAAGAGGGCTCATTGGTTTTGATTGTTTATTTCAGGATAATTTGACAAAATTAGCCTTTTCTGTCTCTTTTTTTCTTGTTATTTTGCACAACATTTTAAGAAAAAAGTGAACTGGCAAAATGTTACTGATCTTATTGAAGTCAGTGATGTCCAAGCTAATCCTTCACGAACATAACTTGAGCAGAAGACAAAAGTAACATCCCACACTGTGATGTGATGTCCTGCGACTCAAATCAACACAAAATTTAATGTAAATTCTAATTTTTATGCAAATGGCCTGAATAAAGATAATGAGACAAAACAGCTTTAATTCTTCTGCTCAGGTTGCATTCTCTGTCAATGTCTAATATTATGTTCCCCTTCCCTCTCCCTGTTCAGCAACGGTAACTTCTCCATCAGGACAGCTGAAGCTATACAGTCCAAATTAATATTGACCTGGCTTTCCAAACATCACCTCTGCAGGAAAGCAGGGAAAAGCATAAGAAACTAGTGCTTCTGACCGTGACTGCACCCACTTGCCATCTGACTGCATCTCCATTTTTCCACAATACAGAAAAGTTTCACATCTTTTGCACTGCTGCATGGAGTGTATCTACATACCAGAACATGCACATCAGGCATTGCTTATCAGAAGGGGATACTATCTCTTTTTTATAATACCTTGCTACAAACATTTCCTCCATCATACATACCATATGGGAGCATACGGCTTAGACAGCTGGTCAACTGCAACATGATTTTAACAAGTTAGTTATCTAAGGACAAATTGACTCAAATTTTGAATCCATATTGTTCATTTATCTCAACCTTATACATACTTCTCAAAGAGCTCCTCCTTAACTTTAAATTCTCTTTAGAAGTAACCCAGACTAGTAACTGGAAGGAGTAGCAGATAACGCTAATATCTAATTTCATCTAGTGACAAAGAGACCTGTGGCACCTTAAAGACTAACTAAAGTATTAGAGCATACCCACTTTGACGGATGCATGCAGTGGAAGCATGCATCCGACAAAGTGGGTATTAGCCCACGAAAGCTTATGCTCTAATACTTTAGTTAGTCTTTAAGGTGCCACAGGACTCTCTGTCACTTCTGCAATTCCAGACTAACACGGCTACCTCTCTCATTCTTAATTTCATCTAGAAGAGCAACAGGTGGAATAGAACTGTCTTTTGCCTGAAATCTCAACAAAGCTCATAGTGAAGTGCATCCAACTCAAAAGGGTAGACTGGAATGGTCTCAAAGGATGGTATATTCACTGCAGCTTCAATTCTCCAGAAATTGTTCTCCTCATCTAATTTGAAGGAAGAATTTTTAAAGCACACCACAGGAGCCATGTACAGAACTATAAATCCAAGACACTAGCAAACCTCTAACAAGAAAAAGGCAGAGGGAATGAATAAAGACTCAGTTAAAGGAGGAAATAAAGCCACAATTCACATCTGATGAGAAAACAATGTTTAACAAAACAATAAAAGTTGTAAAGTCAATAGAGCACTAGAGACTTTTTTGTTGAATTGTTCACTGAATCTAAGAATATATTTAATTTTTTAGAAGAGGAAATTTCCCTTTGAACTATGGTTTCCTTTTATTAGAATTTTATACACACACACTGTACACAGAGAGAGAGAGAGATATTTTACACCATGGTAAATTTGAAGAGTGTTTTATTCTGTTACTGAGATTATTGGCCAAAAGAAAGGGTCTGACATGGGATCAAAATTTCTGAAAGGACCCAATTTTAATTCCTAAATTAAGTAATGGATTTTCTTGTAAATTCTTAGAATGAATTTTCTGAGATGAAAGAGTAAATGCTGTAATTCTGGGAAGGATACACTGTGTTTTTCATACTTAACAAAGAGGCTGAACCCTAGCGTTGAGTCTCAATTCAATCTTAACTCTGAAGTCTCATAGACTCATAGACTTTAAGATCAGAAGGGACCATTATGATTGTCTAGTCTAACCTCTTGCACAATGCAGGCCACAGAATCTCACCCACCCACTCCTGCAATAAACCTCTAACCTATGTCTGAGCTACTGAAGTCCTCAAATCATGGTTTAAAGACTTCAAGGTGCAGAGAATCCTCCAGCAAATGACCCTTGTCCCATGTTGCAGAGGAAGGCGAAAACCCCCCAGAGCCTCTGCCAATCTGCCCTGGAGGAAAATTCCTTCACAACCCCAAATATAGCGATCAGCTAAACACTGAGCATGTGGGCAAGACTCACCAGCCAGACACCCAGGAAAGTAACTCAGATCCCACCCCAGCTAACATCTCATCACAGGCCATTGGGTATATTTACTGCTAATAGTCAAAGATCAATTAATCGGCAAAATTAGGTTATCTCATTCCCTCCGTAAATTTATCAATCTTAATCTTGAAGCTAGATATGTCGTTTGCCCCCACTGCTTCCCTTGGAAGATTGTTCCAAAACTTCACTCCTCTGATGGTTAGAAACCTCTCTAATTTCAAGTTTAAACTTCCTGATGGCCAGTTTATATCCATTTGTTATTGTGTCCACATCGGTATTGATCTTAAATAATTCTTCTCCCTACCTGGTATTTATCCCTCTGATATATTTGTAGAGAGCAATCATATCTCCCCTCAACCTTCTTTTGGTTAGTCTAAACAAGCCAAGCTCTTTGAGTCTCCTTTCATAAGACAGGTTTTCCATTCCTTGGATTATCCTAGTAGCCCTTCTCTGTACCTGTTCCAGTTTGAATTCATCCTTCTTAAACATGGAATACCAGAACTGCACAAAGTATTCCAGATGAGGTCTCACTAGTGCCTTGTATAACGTACTAACACCTCCCCCCTTTATCTCTACTGAAAATACCTCACCTGATACATCCCTAGACTGCATTAGCTTTTTTCACAGCCATATCACATTGGCAGCTCATAGCCACCCTGTGATCAACCAACACTCGGTGGTCTTTGTCCTCCTCTGTTACTTCCAACTGATGCATCCACAGCTTATAGCAAAAATTCTTGTTATTAATCCCTAAATGCATGACTTTGCACTTTTCACTATTAAAATTAATCCTTTTACTATTACTCCACTTTACAAGGTCATCCAGATCTCCCGGTATGAGATCCTGGTTCTTCTCTGTATTGGCAATACCTCACAACTTTGTGGAATCCACAAACTTTATTAGCACACTCCCACTTTTTGCACCAAGGTCAGTAATAAAAAGATTAAATAAGATTAATTCTGTTATTATGAAGGCATGTGTGACTTATTTAAATATAAATAAACTGCCAGCAAAACAGTTATATGGAAAGTTTCCCCTTTGTAATATATCAATTTAAATAAAAAAAGACTTCAGAGAACACCGGAACTAGTTAAGAATTACACTGAAACTGAATGAGAGGCCCGTGATGAGTTCAAGAAGACTAATATGTGCAACTCAAATTATAAGCCAGTGGACAAGTACAAAATGCAGTCATCCAGGACACCTTTGAGAAACATCCCTCGAATGTTCCCATTGTAAGTTTTGTGGGGCTGAGAAGATTGCAGAAGAGAGGCTCTTAGTTTCTAGGAATGGAGAAAACATAGCCTGCTTAAAGCAGAAGCACAGTCATTGATTCAGGGCCTGATGTAAAGCCCACTGCAGTCAGTGGAAAGATCACCGTCTATTTTTGGGTGTTGGATGAGGGGCTAACGCTAAGGCCCAGATTTTTAAAGGTATTTAGATATCGTTGCATTCAGTGTTTCAACACTAAAATTATTCTGAAGCCTAAATCACTTTTTCAAAAGAATCTTAGACTCATAGGAAACTAAATCCCATCAATTGTCAATGGGGTTTTGGCTCCTAAATGCTGAAAACCTTTTTGAAAATGAGATCTAGGCTCCTAAAGCAATTAGAATGATAGCATGGTCTGCTGCAGCAAGACTTAAAATACCTTAACAAAATTGGTCCCTAGCAATATTGTTTTCTCAAATAAAGCTTCCTCTCAGGGACACTGTAAGTTTAGAATTAATGGCCAGCATGCAGAAGGGAGAATATAACTATGAATTAAAAATTTTAGACGTAATTTAAAGTCTCACAAGACCCATTCAATATCACAGCCTTAAGAAAATAAAAGCCATGTTAGCACATCCTGTTGTTGGTTTTGTTGGGAGAAGATGGACCCCAATCTCAAATGCCAACATACCTGCTGCCACCCATACGCAAAATAATTTAAATATAATACTCTTGGCAAAAACAAAAACACAACACAATTGCAATACTTTGTTCCATGAAAGGAGCAATGTATGCATCTTCTCAGAGAATTTCGCAAAGGGGAGGGGAAAGTAGCATTATGACCCCTAATTTATGGATGAGCAAACTAAACACAGACAGGTTAAGTCAGTGGCAGAATGGGGAATAGAATCCAGATGTCCTGATTCTCACGCCATGACTCTGAGGACTAGGGGATGCTGTCATCCTACAACATATACATACAATAGACTGGAGCCCAAATATCTGAGTAGCCTCTGAATGGATCACAGTAATGTGTTCCATTACTTGGCTCTAATGTTTAAATGAAGTGCTAAGTATTCATGTCATTATATCATATATATGGGAGTGTGTCTACAATGAGAGATTATTTAAGAAACTATATGAAGAATATCTTCATAATGAACCATGTTAAGGATGGCTCCCCAAAATCATTTTCAGTACATTGACAATCTTTCTAATTCTAGTTTGAAAGCTCTCTCTGCAGTGGGCTTTGCTCTTCTGGAATTGCTACTTGTAAGTTACGGATGATTATTCAATCTTTCATCAGCTGCCAGCTTCAAAACTGTGTTGTGATTTTATGATTAGGTGTAATAAACTATTATCTTATTCTCAATATAGTGTAACACAGAGAGATGAAACTTAGATGACTAACATGATGCATTATTGAACAGGCAAAATTAAAAGGGAATACAATTAGGGATGACATCTATCTAGATGATGGATGCTCTCCGGTTCCTTGTTTTTAAATCTTGAATCTAGTTTTTGGTCTGTCTTGTACTTCCTTCTTAGAAGATTTTTACATGTTTATTTCCAATAAGCTGGCAACTCCTTCCATCATGATGACCGCTGATATTGGAAGTCTGTCCCCATATCCCTCTCCTGTTTCTGATGTAGAAAGCAGATAATGCACATGGGAAAAGGGCAGTCTTTTAACATTAGAGGCCACTGTGACCACAGGAGCTGGCAGTCAAGCAGAAACTGTCTGAAAAAAATCGTTTAGCCCTGGTCTACACTGGGGAGAGGGGAGGTCGACCAAAGATATGCAACTTCAGCTACGAGAACAGCATAGCTGAAGTCGACGTACCTTAGGTCGACTTACCTCGTGTCCGCACGGCGCAGGGTCAACTGCTGCCGCTCCCCAATTGACTCCGCTTCCACCTTTCATCTTTGTGGATTAGAGGAGTTGAAGGCAGAGTGATTGGGGATTCATTTATCGCATCTACACTAGATGTGATAAATCGATCCCCGATAGATCGTTCACTACTCGCCAATCTGGTGGGTAGTGAAGATGTACCCTTAGAGAAGCTTCCCCTACTGTGTCAATAAAAATCTTCAGACAGGAACAATGGAAATGAATTCCTTCATTTAGGATCAGTTCCATCCCCAAAACACATCTGTGATGGCAGGAAAATCCGGAGGTGCCCCAGGAGGGAATCTTACAAAGAGGACAAATCTTGTGTTGGGCAACATTAACATCTTTCTCCAGAGTCTGTAGTGTCCCTTCTAGGTTAACTAAAAAAAATTACAGTAATATCAGACCCAATTCACAGTAAGTTTTTTTATTTAGCCTGAATACTTTGATTATATACCGACTAAGTGAGGAATATCAAATACAACTGAGCAAACACAGTAAGTTATGCTACAGCACTCTTTCAATTTTCTTTGTTATATTTATAACATACTCATGATATTCAGGTACTGTTCAGAACTTTGAGAAGTCGGTAACACATTTCTTAATAATGAACAATAGGTCAGCCTTGACATTCAATGTTAAAGATGCAGTATAATATCTTAAGATATCTTACTCTATATAAATTTGGAATGTTTAGGAACTTTGTGATGTGGGATGAACACAGGTTGAAGGACCATACACAAATGGAAATGACAGTAACAAAATTTTTAATTGTAGAGAAGGTATTACATTAAACTGTGTTAGCCTCAATCTTATTTAAATCTCCATTATGATCACAAAGAGGGAGTATAATGCATGATAATGAAATATTAAATTAAAAGGAATTGCAAACACTAGTAAATACAGAGAATAACAATTAGAAATGTGGGCAGAAAACAACAAAATGTGATTCATCTTGGAAAAAATAAAGCTAACATTTTAAGGAGAAAATAATCTGACACACGTATTCAGTGATAAAGAGGAGCTTGGAAAGTAGTAATGCTGAAAACAGATTCTGGGCTGACATTGGACAACAGATTTGAAATTAAATGTAATGAGATATGACCACAAAAGAGATCAATGCAAATTTGAGATGTATACACAAAAAATATTTTTTTCACAAGAGAGAAAGGTAAAATTCCCTTTCTATATGGTTCGTGTATGACTAACCTTGTGTTTAATTCTTGGTACCTTCGTTACCAGAAAGGTATTGACAAACATGTATAGCATCATCTAAATGTTGATTAAGGTAATAAAAGTCTACATATATTTTAAGGATGTAAATGCCAAGGAAGAAGAGCAATAATTTAGTATACTAAAAAGGAATATAAATTGAAGCAATATGATAAAATTCAACAAGGGGAAAATCAGACTATAAACAAACAGTTTTCTGATATTTATATTTTATATTCATCACAATGAAGTCTGAGCATTTCACAAACATTAATAAATTCAGAATACCCTAATGAGATAGGGAAGTATTACTGTCCCCATTTTACTGATAGGGAACCTAGGCACAAAGGCCCCAATTTAGCAAAGTATTTTAACATTTTAAGCACATGAGAAGTCCCTTTGATTTAATGGTGCTGCTCACATGCTTAAAGGTAAGTACATACTTAAGTACCTTTCTGAATCAGGGCCAGAGAGATTGAATGATTGTTCAAGATCACACAGGAAATATCTGGAAGAGACAAAAATTAAACCAAGATCCCCTGAGTTCTAGTTCAGTGCCTTAACCACAAGAACCTATCTGTAAACCTATTGAATAATCTCCCAAGGAGGGCTGTAGAAGCCACAAACATGTTCAAAAGATGTAGAGAAGAAAACAAAACACTAGTAAATGCACAAGGCTGAACAATTCAGCATTAAGAAGGAGATGCTTTAGGTGATCTAGTAGATCTTTTCCATCTCCAGGTTCTATGATTTTATATTTCTTAGAATATTGACACAAAGAAAATAGCACTCTATAACACACCTCTGATGGTATCCACAAGCTTGAAAAAAGGTGAGATATGCAAAACAAAGCACACAATCTACTGACATGCTTCTGAACACACGAGATATGCTGTAAGGTATCTCCTTGGCATTTGTGTACCGTGTAGTCTGCTATTCAATAAACCAGCCCAGGATAGAGTGAGAAGGATATAATCCTTCCCTACATAATTACTCTGAAAAATTATAAAGAATATTCTAGTTGGTTTAAAAAAGCATGTAAACAATTGTATATTTTAAAATGCTAAAATTCAACCACCATCTGTTAAGCCTTTAAGCCAGCTTTCATTAAAGCCATCACCTCTTCATGAGTCACTACAGGGAGCTATCATTAACATTAGCTATGATTAATGAAGATGTTGCCAATTGCAATTATTACACTCTAAAAGTTTAAGAATACTCTGGCAGTATCACAGTTTAGATTAGAGTATATTACAAAACCCTAGCATCCCTGAAAGGTCTGCATTTGTTGGAAAGATGGGGCAAAATGCACAAGCTCTAGAAAGCGCTATAACAATCACTGCAAACAACACACCGATTCACTGAAACACTAAGATTTTGGAACAGAGATCTTTATCTTATCGCTAAGAAAACCCACCCCAAAACTATTATAATAATTAATTAAAATAATCATCATCTCTCGAAACACCCTTTACTCTAAAATTCCATGTTTGTAAAGCCTTCCACTGGATTGCTCTTACTGTAACTACAGTGGTCTCTGTGACCACATCCTCAAGGATAGCTACATTGCCCTGAAGCTAGAATAGGAAACTCACTTCTGCAAGAAATAAGAATGACCATGAAATTAACCGTTTTCAGAACTAAATGAAATTAGAGCAATGTAAATAACTGATTTTTTTTTTTTTTGGCTTGCTGGATTTTTTTTTACCTAAACAATTAAGTGAAATTGACATGAATTTGTGAAATGTTTTTGTTGACCCAAATTTGCATTTTCCCATGATATAAAGTTTCAGATTAAGACTTTCAGTTCAGTGGAAGGCTTTACAAATCTAAAAGAGACATTGACCTGAACAGGCTGCTTAATAGGAAGTCAGGGCAGAGTGAAGTGTTCAGCTGACAGGTTTGCTGTTGGTAGATGGGTTACTAATAGATGGATTGAACCCTTTACTGCTACTTAGTTCCCACACCCAGGATGTTTAGATGCTGAGCTAATATTAGGTATTGCTGTGGTGGAGAGGAAAATGCATCTCTGTCTCTTGGGTGCTTCCTAAAAGTGGCAGGAAGTAATGGCACAGTCCCAAACAATAATTTGATAACTAGCAACAATCAAAAAGAGCAAAATAAAAGTGAAGAGGTGTGTTTAAGTGTGAAAGGTATTTTAATGCTTTCCAAACTGTGGAAGATTCTTGCTAAGTTTACCGTAGTTTCCTAGGTTATAAAACCAGAAGGTATAAGTGTGATTGTCATAACCATACAGCTAAGAGCAGCCTAGAATTCCCCCTTACCTGTAAGGGATTAAGAAGCTCAAATAACCTGTTTGACACCTGACCAAAAGAACCAATGGGGAAAGAAGATACTTTCAAATTGGGGACGGAGGAGGCTTTGTTTGTGCTCTTTGTTTGTCTGTGTGTTCACTCTTGGGACTGAGAGGGATCAGACAAAAAATCCTTCTCCTCCATGCAATCCTAAGCAAGTCTCTCATATTACAAAAATAGTAAGTAGAAGCCAGGCAAGGCGTGTTAAATTATCTTTTGTTTTAGCTTGTGGATTTTCCCTTTGCTAGAGGGGGGTTTATTTCCGTTATTTGTAATTTTGAAACTAGAGGGGGTTCTTCTGTGTTTTTGAATCTTTTGTTACCCTGTAAAGTGATCTTCCATCCTGACTTTACAGAGGTGATTCTTTTACCTTTTCTTTAAATAAAATTATTCTTTTAAGAACCTGCTTGATTCTCATTATCCTAAAGATCCGAGGTTTGGGTCTGTGCTCACCTGTACCAATTGGTGAGGATATTATTCTCAAGCCTTCCCAGGAAAGGGATATAGGGTTTAGGGGGATATTTTGGGGGAGATAGGGCTCCAAGTGGCCTGCCCTGAATGTTTGTTAAATCACTTGGTGGTGGCAGCATATTGTTCAAGGACAAGGAATTTGTGCCTTGCGGGAGTTTTAACCTAAGTTGGTCGAACTAAGCTTAGGGGGTCTTTCATGCAGGTCCCCACATCTGTACCCTAGAGTTCAGAGCGGGGAGGGAATCCTGACAGTGATCAAGTCTGACCTCCTGCATAACTTGGGCCAGAGGACTTTCTGATTTACTTTCAGTTTGAACTGAACTAGAGCATTTAGAAAAACATATAACCTTGATTAAAAAATTTCCTGTGATGAATAATCCACCACAAACCTTGGTAAGTAGTATAACAGTAAAAAAGGAAAGGAGGAAAAACTGCTGAAACTATGTGGTAAACAGTGCTCATCTTTATTCCTCGTTAATCAAATTCAGTGTTTAAACTGCCACCAGCTCCCAGATCATGCTTCTAATGACTATTACTTTAGACTACATAGCCTGCTGTTTTCCTGTAGCCAAAATAACTCTCTTAAAATCCATCACCACTAGCAGATATGCAGGCGCCATTAATGACATAGCTTCAGGCGGAGTGAAGTGGGGTGGAAGGAAAGGAGGAAAGCAGGTAACTCCTTCAGTAGAGTGATAAAATCCTGAAATCATGCTTCAACTGACTACACAAATACTACTAGGAATATTTTAATGGTTTCAAACAAGGCAACAATCCAGAAAAGGATCACGATATATTGTGCTGCCCTTGGCAGCTCTATAAACCAGTACGCAACCTTCAGAAAAACAAATTCAGTTCAATAGGGCTGTCACTATAGAGAATTTGCCATATGAATGAAAGAATTCCACTATACATTATTACATACCTTCTGCTTGTTACTTTGGCTCATGGTGAGTTGTAGGTCTCACTAAACTTAGCCAGTAAATGTGTCTCTCCCTAATGATTCACATGGGTATATGCATAAATATTTGCAAAGCTAATAGCATAGAAAATAAGCAGACAATGTGTACACAAGTGCATGCTAGAATGAATACATTATGTGACTTAGAAAGGGAATATATGTGCACAAATTTAAGTGTAAGTCAACAGACACACTTCTCTGTGTGGAGACAGACATGCCTGAAAGAGTTGGTGGCAACAGTATGCACAATCTGACATAGCCAGGAGAATGTGGTGCTCTTCAAAAAAAAAAAAATTAAAATAAAAGTTTGTTTTGGAGGGTATTTAATTAATCTTGTGGCATGGAGGAGAGCAAGGTTCATTATTTCACAGTCCTCTGCTTTCTAGGTACACAGACCTGGAGGACAGGGGATAACATTTGTTACTCTTCAGCAACTTCTTCAGATGACTGAGAGGTGTTATTAGCAGTCTCTTCCAGTCCCCTGCTTAGAAGCCTGGTGACCAAGAGATGAGCTCATTTTAGGAGGAAAGGGATCAGAGATTAGCACTGACGTCATCAGGACTTGGAGGCCTCTGGAGAGATGGGGACAACTTTAACCAGATAAGAACAGAAGCAGAGTGGATTTCAGTTCAGGGCTGCTGTTCTTGGGTCACAAATTAAGTGATTCTGATATCCTTAGCAATGATTTCCCCATGTTACCAAAACAGCACAAAATCTGAAACAAATGGTAGTCTCTGTGCAAACAACAGAAGGGGTAATGCAAATGAGGACTGTTATGCTTCAACAGGTCTGTATGCAGAAGCTGCACTTCCCATGGCAACTTGAGAGATAAATTCTAAGTAAGAGTCTGATGCGAACTCCACAGTCCCAGTGAAGCTCAATCTAGGAGATTGCCAGCCCCGGCACTTGACAATCTCAGTAACACTTCCAGCTGTAATCTCAGGGGAGCCATGTGACCTGTACTGGTGAGGGGATGTGCTGAAGCATTCTGCGATCTTTGGTGAACTCTTCAAGGCAGCCTGCAGTCCTAAGAATATTCTTGGAAACAGTTGGTAGCTGAAGATGCTTTCTATAAAATAGTGTGTAGCCGTAAGAGGGGATGAGAGGGCTCTTAAAATGACACAGTCTGTAATTCCCAAGGGAGTCTCACTTGAAGCAATGGAGCAGTCTACAGTCTTGGAAGGGAAAGGAAAAATATAAATCTGTTTTAAAATTAAGCTGTTTAAGAAAGGCTCTTTTAGGTGATCCGAAGACTTGGAAATGGTTCCTGCTGTTGTCCTGACTGGCCTCTATAGACGCATGGAGGATATTATGCAGTGGTTTGGCACAACAGTGGCACTGTGCAGAAAGCCATACCCTTCTCTCCCCACCCAGGAAACAGCACAAAAATGACCCTAACCCATGAGCCACAATCACCATGACATGACTGTCTTTGTTGAAACTTTAAGTAAAAGAGCTGCTACGCATATTCATCTGGGTTGCAAAAGCAGGAGTTCTGTTCACAGCTTTGCTAATGATTTGCTGCACTGCCTTTAGCAACACTCTTAGGCCCAAATTTTCATGAATGGCCTGTAGTATTGGTGGCCAACTTTAGACACCTGTGGCCTGATGTTCACAGGTACTGAACACCCCAAAATCCAACTCAACTCACTGGCAGCTGTGGATGCTCAATAACTCTGAAAGTTGGGCCCTAGATATCTGGAGCTGGGAACCTAAAAACTGAAACACCAAAACAGAAGCTACTTGCACATTTCAATCTGTAATCAAATAGTGCTTCAATATCTCCACCTGTAAAATGTGGATCACAAATTTCATAGCTCTTTTTGAAATCATGGAGCTTCCTCAAAAATGCAGTTTCCAAGACATTTTAACATTAGTGAAAATTTACATGCTGGGCACAACTTTTTCCTCAATGATCCTAATGTCAGTGAAAATTTCAAGTCAGGTGCTGCAACACTTTTGGGAATAAATCTGCATAAATGTATATATTCCTTTGTGATTTATGAATAGCATTTATGCTGATTTAACCCCTTCAGGGCCAGAGCAGGGTGATTACCCATAAATGAAATGAAATGATAACAAAAGGACATTTGCTTACTTTTCATTTCAGCCACCTAATAAAAATCAGTTAGTCCTTTGGATCTGTGATACCCAAAAGTTGCACAGCCAGGTGGATAATCCCCTGGCAGGGAAGAGAGAGGAATTCAGCTAAAGCTGTAACAGATCCATGGTTGAACTTTAAGAGTGGCTGCTAAGAATTCATCATGTGATTGAAGTCACATGATATTTTTCATGATCACGGAGCCAAAGTGTTCAGGCAGAAGCCATTTATTTTGTTTAATTTTAAATTTAGGCCTATGAGAGAGTGAGGAAATATGCTCTCAATAGTAGTCAGTGAGAGGTAGGCCTGCCATCCACCAAAACTAGTGGATCTGTCACAGAATCAGATCTGTCACAGAATCAGATCTGTCACAGGGCCTGTTTTGATGCTTCCCTGGGTTGTGAGGCACCTCACCATCACCTGCCCTTAGAGTGGGGAAGTCTTGTCTGTGCCTGCTGTGGATTAGCTCCCTGAAATCACCAGCCTCTGGCAACACAAGCACTCCCTTCCAGGCCACTGCAGGACTTGCTCTCTCTCTATAAAGCTAGCAATAGGTCCACACCAACCTCTGAGTCCTCTGAGTGTTCCCTTTTGCATCCAGCCCTAATCCCCTGAACACTCACAGAATTATCAGACCTGCTGCTCTAGAACGAACAGTACTCTGCAGCTTAGTACACAAATCTGCTGAACACACAGCATGTAGATATATTTAGGGTACAAACAATAATACGTTTATTAACGAAGAACAGATTCAAGTGATAGTGAGTAAGAATATTGGAAACAAATGGTTACATATAAAACAAAATCATAATTTGCTTTCTAGAGACTAAACTTAACAAGACATTCCTGTATCTCCTACAAGAAAGTGTTTCCCAAGTTCTTTCCCCTGTCTTTTCAGCTTTCTTTCTTTGAGACCCCTTCTCATAAGGTCAAGCTCACTGGCAGCTTGTCCACACAGACTGAAGGAATACCTAGGAGTTCAGCTGTACTCCAGACACAGTTTCAAGAGTTCATTGCATTACCCATAAACAGATTAACTCCTGCTGTTTACCTCTACCTGTTAATTTCCTCCTGTTGAAGATTTCACAATCCTTCAATAGCACTGAGTGAACTCAAACTTATGAGTGAACCATACAATACTTAATTTATAAGTAAACAGACATACAGCTAAACATTTCTTGCCTAAAAGAAAACTTGCTTTCCATCTCTGCTGATGATCAGTCCCTAGACATACGCCTGAAGAACAATTTTCAGTGTATATATAGAACTCTTTACTCAACATCCATACGTATGTTTTGCAATGGTACTGATCACCAGTGTGAGTCAGGTTTTCACTAATGATCTCAAGACACTCTTTAGTGAACTAGAATGTAAATACCAGATGCAGCAAATTCCTATAATCTTTATACCCGCTGCCTGCTGGCATCAAGAGATCTCTGGGTCACAGGCAATATCACAGAGGCAGGATGATTGGGGAAGAGGGTCTGTAATGTCCTGTTGACAAAGGGGACTCTGTAGGTATGGCAGGGTCATGGGGCCAGTAGGCTTCTATATGTTTGGATGCTTATTTGAACTCTGTTTAGAATGTATTGAGGTTTTCCCAGTGCAAATTTTCCCAGGCTGTGTTACCGTGTGGTTTTATGTTGGTTTTGAGTGCTGATGCTGGCTAAGTCGTTTGCTTACCGACAAAACTTTGTTTTATTGGAAAATTTCCTACCAGCTCTAGGCATCACTCCTACAACCATCTGCAGAATGGGAACAGTGTGCGGTGGAAGCTGGCTATGTGCCAGGAAGTCCTGTGAGTCTGTTTCCAGGTTACTTCCCAAAGAAGTGTGGCTCCTATACCACACTTTATTCTGGCATGTGCCTGTCAGGCAAGATCTAACCTGTAATGAGGACTTTCAAGTTAAGTTCTGTTGTGGTGGCTCACAATGCTTTTATATGTATAGTTGTCCCACTTCAAAAGTTCATAATTTTCAACGTAGGGAATGTCTCTCAAACTTTCTAAAAGGAAAAAATACTATTAGTGCAGCAAAATGGTTATGTGGAGGCACTGAATTACTACATTATAATATATGTAGTTTTTCCACTGAGAGAAGAAGGGAGCACTGGATCTGAAAGTGTGTTACAAGCATGTTTTATTATGCTCTCCAGTGTAGTTCTGATAGAATAATGCTGGGCTTTGCATTCATTTTTTTTACTTGTATTGCCCCTGTGGTCTTCAAAGCAGAATAAAATGTACTTAAGATTGAAAAGTTATTGAGGACTATATTGAAAACTATATGAGGACTATATTGAAAAACATTCCAGACAAGAATGGACTCTTGGAATAAAATGTGGTAAGTGGTTTCCCTGGGGAATATCTGAGGGGAGGTGAATATAAATGCCTCCCTCTAATTATGCAAGAACAGCCTTTTAAAGGCATGCCCTGAGGAGTGAGCCATTGTCTGCTGATCACCTGTTACATGAAGCCAAGATCAAAGGGCCAAGTTGTATAAAGGAAAGACTGAACTATTCATGCATGTGCTTGTAAAGCTGTTATGAACTTATAACCACAGAAAAAGACTAGTTGTGGGTTTTGAAGGACTGTTAAATACCAAAACCTGAAGCTGGACTTAGGGTGACCTCTGGTAAATTTTATTTTATTTTAGCATGACTGTAGGTCCTTTTATTATTTTTAAGATGTTTTCTTTGCAATGCTTTCACTTTAAGAATAAAGGTGCTTGCATATAAAGAGCTATGTGGTAACATAACTGTGAGCCATGATACAGTTCATAATCAAAGAGAAAGCAAAGTGCAGATGCTGGGCTGCTTAGGCAATCTGGCTTTGTGGAGATATGATAGTGGACACTGAGCACTATGCAGCCTAGAAGACGCCCAGTCAGGAGTCTGCCTAAGGGAGGTGATTGCTGAGGATCTTGGAGCTAAGAGCAGATATCCTTAAGGTTTCACAGAGGGATAATGCAGGGGCAGTTGCCCTGAAGTATGACTAAATGACCTGTCGATTTTACAAATTATTGTACTTGTGTTTTGACAAACTAAAGTAAATCTGAAACTTTTAACATAGAACTACAGAACAGGTTAACCTCTTAACATGTTACACCCAGGTTAACTTGGGTGTGGTTTAAACTGGTCTCTAAAAATCTACCAGAACAGATGTTTAGAATGGAAACATCACAACTAACCCTGAGCAGAGTGGTGTTACTGAATGCAAGTGAAATAGAAGAAAAACAGCATACTCCATTGCTATACAGAACACCTCCAACTAGTAAGCATCTTTACTATCACTGGGATTTAGCTCAACATCTTGCTGCCAATGTGACCTCCCTTATCTCCGCCTCAGCCTCCCACCAGCGGTATAAACTAACATACTCACTGTCCTCTATATTCTCTCTCATTATCGACTCCTATTTTCAAAGGAACAGTCAAAATTATCTAAAGCTGTCTTGTAAAGCATGTGAATCATTCCACCTATTCAGCAAGAAAGCATTTGGTGGAAAATCCAGACAATGACAGATAAGACTATAGGTTGACAACTGGTTAGTAGTAAATCTGTTCCTTCAGTTAATAATAGTAACAACATATTCCATGTTAATTTTCATATCTAGAAAAATCACAGCTAATGATGATCAGTATTATCCTCTATCATTGCAGGTACTATATACATTTTCAGAGCCACTATTGCAAGGTCTCATTTATGTCCTTTGATATTTCACTGAGGACTACTTTTGAATCCTTTGATACAGTAGATTACACTCTCTCTGTCTCATTTTCTGTAGTGGAGGAATGCTGTTTGATGGCTATGCTGAAGAGAATTAGTTTAGTTGCCATGTTTCCTGCTGGAGCAGCTGTGACCTGGGCCTTAAAAGCTGAACTGATTCTTTAACTTTGATGATATCATTGAACCAACCAAACAAACAAAAAATCCATTAGATCTTTGGAGAGTGAAGAGTGGTGTAAAACAATGAACCATGCTGAGGAATGGAATGGCATATGACCAGATAGCTTATTAATAAGTGACTTTTAGTGTCTTTTATACCGTTTTATTGAGCTTTTCTACGGGTATATGATTTACTTTGAGGTGGGAGGGGACTCACACATTGTTTCATGTTAATAAATGGCTAAAGTATCATAGATGTCCTAGCGGAATTGGAAAAGGAAACAAATTCACTTAGTGATAACTGAGCCAAATTTCTCTAGCCTGTTCCCATAAACACTGATTTTGTAAGTTGGCTACAGTGACTATATGATATTTTTTTAAAAAAATGGTTACTTGATGTTTAAGTTGATCCTGGGCATTTGATCTGGACTCAAGAGCATTTTCTGCAATTTTAATCAATGCCAGCAATAGTGCTGAGACCTTCTTTATTTTAAGGAAAAAAAAAAGTTCTGATGCAACTTTGAAGGATACAGGCATCTAAAATGAAGGCAAATACTATTTATTATTTTAGATGAAGTAGGTAAAAAAGCTCATGCACCACAAATCTGACTTTTATGTCTGTTTTTTTTCACATCTTATCATCCTGTTATTTTCTGGCAGATTTCCCTCACAGAATATTTCATTAAGTTAGATGTAGCATGCAAGCTTCCATTAAATAGGATCCCTTAAATTCTTTACTGCTTGGAATCTAAATGGATGGCATTTTTTGGGAGAGTGTGGGGGTAAACAACAAGAAATATATTCGAGTTATTAGTATAAATTGAATGGGGAGAGTGAATCTGACTGCTTTAATGTTAGCAAAGTTTTCCTTCTGCACATATCTCTATGGAAATTATGTGGCTGATCTGTCAATATCAATGGTCTGTGACACTTTCACAGTTTTGTGTATTTCTGTGATACAGAAACCTGTGTATAAAGGATTAGTGGATACCTGTTCTTCTCTGAGAGATAATAGGCCAGAAATTTATGGTAGGGGTATTTCTCAGCAGCTCTACATTACACAGTGCATGGGTTGTTCAAGACTGAGGAGCAGCAACCACACCCTCCGGTCTCTCTCCCTTATCGCATCCATGCAAAGCTTGGGCAGGGTGGAAAATCTAGCCGTTTGTGTATATCACTTGCAGCGTCACCACCCTTATTGGCGTCAACAGGAGTCACTGGGCATTTTGCCAGTGATTGCAGTGGCACGGGATGTTGAGTCCCAGTCACATGTGCCTATGGTAGGTTCTTGCACCTTCCTCTCAAGCATCTGGTGCTGGCTGTCAGAAACAGAATACTGGACAAGATAGACCGCAGATCTGATCCCATATTCCTATCAGATTAGCATTCCTTCAAGTCTGCCTCCTATCTTCAATAGCTGAGCCACTGGACAAACTCTCTTCTGCCACTACAAAACTGCTCACTACATTTACCGCCACTTGAAGCCAATGAGTCTCCTTATCCCCCTGCAATCATGAGAAAATACTCTGCCTGCAAAGAGACAATGAAGCCTACTATTGCCACAATGGGGCAAGGAGAGAGAAGGTACCTTCTGAGAAAACATCTGCCATAGTAGGCCTTCGAGAAGGAGGGTGGTAGGGGAGGAAAAGAGAGAGAAGTAAACCCACCATGGTGAGAGGAGAGAAGATGTGCTAGTGGAAAATCTAGGAGCATTTCTGAATAGTTTGATTTTTTTCTCCAAACTGCCTGCATTTTAAGATCATTTTTGCTGCATGTTAAGTAAACCAATATTCATAAATACTATAGGTAATATTCTTTGTGCAATGTGAGGCAACTTTTGTGATGGCTTAGCACTTCTCGGGAAATGATGACATGCTTCAAGAAAACATTCTCAGAGGATTCATATGTTTTCTCAAGCAGTTTCCTTAAAGGATTGAAGCAGCAGTTTGGGAGCTTATAGAGTAACAGAAAAGCAACAAAAGGATTTCAACACCAATAGATCTGGGAACACGGCAAATAATATAAACATCACCCTCTTTTTTTTCTGAATACTGTACCATAGCCAATCATGATGCCATTCTTATCAGTCTGTCAGCATTTCCATTGTAAATCAGAATTTTCAGTGGTTTAAAATAGTTCTAAAATGGGCTCTTTAGCTAAATCTTAGAAGTCTCAGTTCAAATGCAAATCTTTGTTCAATTTTACAAAAATCCATTTAGCTTTTGTTAAACTGTTTGCCTGTATAGGAAAAAAAATAGTTTAACATAAACCAAAGCCTCTTTTAACTCATAAATACCATTTTTATTCCATCATAGTGAGGAGAGATTGAGTGAACTTCTTAGTGCTTGTGAAAGAGTTGTCTCTGTAACCCTGGAGAATGTAAAACTGTCCCCACTAGGACCTGCCTGACCTTCTCCAATCATGACTTGGAGGGTAAAAGGGCTATTCAGTCTACATTCTTTTTCTATGTCCAAAGCTGCCTAATGGGTAAATTATGTATTAAATGGATTTGGTGAATGTTATTTCAGCAATAGAGAAGGTTAAAAATGTTCATATGGTCAAATGTTGCAGTGTTTACTCAGTTAAAACTCATATGGACATTGATGGAAAAGATTTCCAATCGAAAAGACTGAATGAAAAATTCAAGATTTTGACCCACAGGGATTTTTAATATGTATGGGAAACTTCTAAATGTATATTTACACAAAAGATCACAGCATTGTCTTTTGCGTAAATAATAGTTAGTTATAACTACTCTGGGAAACTCATTCCAGCCTTTCACATACTGCATGTAGTGGGGCGGCAACTCGCACTGTGGCACCTCCTGCTGGTCATCCGGGAATTAGCTCTTCCAGCCTCAGAGCGCCCTCTGCAGGCTGATGTCTCACTTGTCACTGGCCCCGTGGCCAGACCCTGGTGCCCTCTTCCCTGGGGTGCTGCACCCTTGCAGTACCCTCCACAGTCTCGCTAAGTCTCCCCTCCCCAGGGAACCCCCATCCCCACCTTGCCTCAGCCTATGGCAGGGTGGGCAAACTTTTCGGCCTGAGGGCCACATTGGGGTTAAAAATTGTGCAGAGGGCCAGGTAAGGAAGGCTGTGCTTCCCCAAACAGCCTGACCCCACCCCCTATCCGACCCCCAACCACCTCCCGCCCCCTGACTGCCCCCTCAGAACTCCCAACCCATCCAACCCCCGCCCACTCCTTGCCCCCTGATCGCCTCCTGCGGAGACCCCCCCCCCGCTCTAACTGCTGCCCCAAAACCCCACTCCCCATCTAATCCCCCCTGCTTTGTTCCCTGACTGCCCCCTGCTGAGATCCCCCCACCCTAACCATCACCATCCCCCGGGACCCCACCACCTAATCCCCTTGCTTACCTTACTCAGCCTGGCGCTCCTCCACCCAGCCTGGCCTGGGAGCGCGGGGCCCCGCGGCTCCCTGTGCTCCATCCAGCCAGGGAGTGCAGGGCCCCGCGGCATGCTGTGCTGTGCCAGGAAAGGGAAGGTGGGGCCCCGCAGCTTCCCGCGATTGGCCCGGCCCCCGGCCAGGGAGTGCGGGGCGGGCCCAGCCCAGGAGCGCGGGGATCCTCAACCTGGCCCTGGCCAGGGAGCGCAGGGCCCAGCGGCACGCCGCGCTGGGCCCGGCCAGAGAGGGCGGGGTCCCGTGGCTTCCCGCGCTTGGCCTGGCCCCCGGCCAGGGAGCTCGGGATGGGCCCGGCCCGAGAACGCGGGGACTGCGGCATGCCAGCCTGGCCCTTGGGCAGGCACCGGGCCAAGCTTGTGGGCCGGACGAAAATGGCCGACGGGCCACATGTGGCCCGCTGGCTGTAGTTTGCCCACCCCTGGCCTATGGGCTACTGCCAGTCACCATCGAGCCCCCGTTCACTGAGGCCAACTGCAGTCTGTATAAGCCAATCATCATCTGCCCACAGGTAGGCAGAGGTAGGCTGCCTCTGCCTACCTGTGGGCTGCCCCTGCAACTCCAGTACCCCCTTCTGGCCATCTTCTAGGCCCTGCAGTCTGGGGGGTTTCCAGGCTGGAGCTCCCCCAGCTCCCTTAGCCTTCCCCCAGCCCTGCTCCATCCCAGGTACCCTGCTTAGTCTCCCCAGCAGCCAGATCTGTCTGCCTCTATAGCCCGAAGAAACACTCTGTTTCAGCTCCTGGCTTCCCTGGCCTTTATAGGGCGAGCTGAGTCTGTTTGGGGAGTGGCCCCCACCTGAGCCTGCGTCCCAATCAGCCCAGCTTTTCCCTTGCCCCAGCCATCTTCCAGCGCTGACTTTAACCCCTTTTCTGCAGGAGCGGGGCAGCTCCCCACTACACTGCACTGTAGATCATATGCATCTTAAAACACTGTCCAAACACTTTTTAGACCACAATGTCTCAGGGAGGAAAGAATATTAATTTTTAACAATTGGTCTGTGTGCAGTGCCTTCATTTGAAAAGCATGGTGGATTTGGTGGACAAAGTACAGGGATGGTGCTGTGTCCCACAGGAACCACAGCAATGGTGATGTGTTCCACAGGAACCACAACTACTGCCACGCAGAGTCCTTCCTCTTGAGAGCTAATCTTAGCAGCCGAGTTTAAAGTTTAAAACTTTGTTGTAATCTTTAAAATATTTGAGGACACAAGTCACGTTGCCGGCTACACAAGGCTAAGAGATTCTTAACAAAGGCTTTGATCCCTAAACCTTTTAGGATCTATTAACCATGACCTAGGAGGCAGGACTACTCAGGGAGAACAGGGGTTTAAAAAGCCAGCTTCTAAATGACCAAAGGAGCTACCAACCAGGAGCAGCAAACAGGGAGTTTGAGAGGGAGTTCTCCAGGTGGCGGAGGAGTGACAAAGTTACCCTAGGGGTGAGTTTGTTGTCTCTTTATTTATCTGTTGTGCGGTTGCTGCTTAACTGAACTATATAGTGTGGTCTGTTTGCGGGGCCCATGGGCTAAACCTAGTGGCCTACTAGGCAAGGCTGAGAGCTTTTTATTGAGGCATTGATCCCTAATCCCTTTAGGATACATTAACTGTTAACCGAGAGGGCAGAACCAATCAGGGAAAACAGGGGTTTAAAAAGGCAGCTCCTACACTACCAGAGGAGCTAGTGAAAAGGAGCAGTTAACAGGGGAGTTTTACAAGGGAGTTTAGAGCAGGAGCCTTAGAGTCAAGTACACCTGATTAACATTCTCTAAACATAGGCCAAAACACCAAGCTGCTGAAGTAAAAAATAATTCAGACAGAAATCCAGCAGCAGAGTGGGGGCTGTTCACTTTATTGCACTGAATGCAGCATGTATGATTACTTGCCTTGTGGGCCAGTGGTATATATGCGCATTCACTGCAAGGAGCTCGTGGCCATCAGAGACCAAGGACAGGCTCTGGAGACCAGAGTGGCAGAACTGGAGGAGCTAAGGGAGACAGAGGTACATAGATGAGACTTTCTGAGATACAGTAGAACGGTCCCACCCTCAGACTGACCACCTCTGTACTACTGAGGAGGATGAAAGTCTTGAGGAAGGAAAACACCAAAGTAGATCAGAGGAAAACGATCCCATTGTTGGGACTCTTTTTCCAGATGATGTCATGGTATCTTTGCACACTGAGGATACCTTTCCAGGGGAGGGAATCCCAGTTATGAGGAAAAGACAGAAAATAATAATGGGGGGTTCAATCATTAGAAAAACAGATAGCTGGGTTTGTGATGACTGGAACAACCACACAGTGAATTGCCCACCAAATATGAAGGCAGCTGTTCTATCAAGAGATCTAGATCTATTTACGTGCAGTGCTGGGGAGGAGTCAGTGGTTGTGGTACTAGTACATACCAAAGACATAGGGAAAGGTAAAAAGAGAGGTCCTGGAAGCCAAATTTAGGCTGCAGGTAAAATATTAAAGCCCAGGACCTCTATGGTAACATTATCTGAAATGCTTCCAGTTCCATGCACTGGGCCAGACAGACAGGGAGACCTTCAGGGTCTCAATGTGTGGATGAGACAATAGTCTAGGGAGATGGGATTCAGGTTTATTAGGAACTTGCGAACCTTTTGGGAAAGGAGGAGCCTATACAAGAAGAATGGGCTTCAGCTAAACCAAAACAGAACTAGATTGCTGGTATGTAAAATTAAAAACTTTGTGGAGGAGTTTTTAAACTAAGGGCTGGGGGAAAGCCAACAGGTGCAGAAGAGCACACCGTTCTGATAGATACTTCCTTGAGGGAGGATCGATTAATGGGGATTTTCTATATCCTAGTAGAGAGGAGAGGCTAGAAGTTGATAAAATACAGGTAGGAACTGCAGAGAAACAATCAACTGAAAGAGTCCCATTCAATTACATCACATAATGGCAGACATCTAAAAAGTGACACATTTTATAAGAACTTGTAAAATGTTCTATAGCCATATAAATAAAACAAGGAAAGAAGAACTGGGACTGCTACACACTGAGGATGGGGTGGAGATTAAAGATACTCGAGGCATGGCCCAACACCTGAACAAATACTTTGCTTCAGTTTTTAATAAGGCTAATGAAGAGCTTAGGGGTAGGCAGGGTAACTAATGGGAATGAAGATATGGAAGCAGAAATTACAACATAGCCACAAGCCTAATAATAAGGATTTTTTTGAATCTGTAAAATTATGAGTCAGAGTCAGACCCTATGATTTGAGAATTGCTAAGAAATGGAAAAAAAGTGATCCAGGAAACTACAAGCCTGTTAATTTGACCTGAATTGTATACAAGGTCTTGAAACAAATTTTGAAAGACAAAGTACTTAAGGTGATAGAGGTTAATACTGATTGGGATAAAATACAATATGATTTTACAACAGGTAGATTGTATCAAGTCAACCTAATCTCCTTCTTTGAAAAAATAACTGATTTTTTAGACAAAGGAAATACAGTAGATCTAATCTACCTGGATTTCAGTAAGGCATTTGATACAATTTCACATGGCAAATTATTAGTTAAATTGGAGAAGAGGGGGAGAATTGAAAGGTGGAAAAGGAACTGGTTAAAAGGGAGACTACATGTGTCACACTGAAAGATGATCTGTCAGGCTGGAGGTAGGTTACTTGAGGACTTCATCAGGGATTGCTCTTGGGATCAATCTTATTTAACATTTTTATTAATGACATTGGGACAAAAACTGAGAATGCGCTAATAAAATTTGCGGATGACACCAAGTTGGGAGCTATTGCCAATAGAGAGGAGGACCAGAGGAGCATCATACAAGATGACCCTGAAAAGTGGAATAATAGAAATAGAGTGAAATTTAATAGTGGAAAACGTTTGGGCGGAGGGATAGCTCAGTCGTTTGAGCATTGGCCTGCTAAACCCAGTGTTGGGAGCTCAATCCTTGAAGGGGGCCATTTGGGGCAAAAAATCTGTTAGGGGACAACTACTTGATCCTGCTAGTTTAGGCAGGGGACTAGACCCAATGACCTTTCAAGGTCTTTCCAGTTCTATGAGATAGGTATAAAGTGCAAGTTAATGCACTTAAGAACTAAAAACAAGAATGTTTGCCACAAGCTGGGAAGTCATCAGAAGAGACAGAGAAGGAGAAAGACCTGGGTATATTGGTTGATCACAGGATATCTATGAGCCCTTAATGTGGCATAATAACAGTTAATACACTCTTGGGATGCATCCAGTGAAATATTTCCAGTAGAGCTACGAAAGTGTTAGTGCCATTATACAAGGCAGTGGTATGATCTCATCTGAAACACAGTGTGCAGTTCTGGTCTCCCATGTTTAAGATGAATTCAAACTGGAACAGGTGCAGAAAAGGACTATTAGTATGATCTGAGGAATGGAAAACCTACCTTATGAGAATAGACTCAAAGAGCTTGGCTTGTTTAGCCTAACCAAAAGGGGAGATATGATTGCTTTCTATAAATAAATCAGAGGGATAAATACGGGAGGAGTTATTTAAGTTAAGTGCAGTGCCAGTGTGGACACAGGAACAAATGGAAACAAACATCAACAAGTTTAGGCTTGAAATTAGATGAAGGTTTCTAAACATAAGAGGAGTGAAGTTCTGGAACAGCCTTCCAATGGGAGTGGTGAGAGAAAACACCTAACTGACTTCAAGACTGAGCCTTGATAACTTTATAGAGGGGACGATATGATGAAACTGCCTACAGTGGCATGTGGCCGATCTGTGACCGCTAGTAGCAAAAATCCCCTCAATGGCCAGTGACAAGATACTAGATGGGGAGGGCTCTGAGTTACTACAGAGAATTCTTTCCCAGGTGGCTGGCCAGTAGGTCTTGTCCACATGCTCAGGGTTTAACTGATCGCCATATTTGGGGTCAAGCAGGAATTTTCCCTGAGTAAAATTGGCAGAGATCCAGGAGATTTTCGCTTTCCTCTACAGCATGGGGCAAGAGTCATTTGCAAATTTAAACTAGCATACATGGTGGATTATCTGTAACTGGAATCTTTAAATCATGATTTGAGGACTTCAGTACCTCAGCCAGAGGTTCTGGGTCTATTACAGCAAGGGGTGGATGAGATTCTTTGGCTTGCGATGTGCAGGCCAGACTAGATGATCATGATAGTCCCTTCCTGCCTTAAAGTCTATGAGTCTATGTGACAGAGGTCTAAAAATCATGAATGGTGTGGAGAAAGTGAATAAAGAAGTTTGATTTGCACCTTTCCATAACACAAGAACCAGGGGTCAGCCAATTAAATTAGTAGGCAGCAGGTTAAAACAATCATAAGGAATTACTTTTTCACACTACGCACAATCAAGCTTTGGAACTTGTTGCTAGGGAATGCTGTGAAGGCCAAAACTATAACTGGGTCCCAAAAAGATTTAGATAAGTTCAAGAGGATATGTACCTCAATGGCTATTAGCTAAGACATCAGTGATGCAACCCCATGCTCTAGGTGTCCCTGGCCTCTGACTGCCAGAAGCTGGGACTGAATGACAGGGGATGGATCACTGGATAATTGCCTGTTCTGTTCATTCTCTCTGATGCACCTAGCATTGGCCACTGTTGGAAGACAGAAGATTGGGCTTGACAGACCATTGGTCTGACCCAGTATGGCCATCCTTATTGCATTTTAAAACTAAAAAGTTTAAAATGAGGCTGCAAATCCAGGATGATGGCCAAGGTCAACTTCAAAGTCTTTTGTGCCCAATCAAGCTAGATTGTGGGAATAAATCACTCTCGTACTTTTAAAGTGGCCACACAATATATTTTTGTATGAATAGATTTCTCAGATAAAAATGAAGGCTGCTGAACACTTATGCAATTTACCCCAAGAGATCCTCCTCTGTTTAACTGGGTTGAGCTACCATCTTTAAGATGATGGTTCATACTACACACCTCATCTGTCTCTTGCTACCTAATCTTGATTGTGGACGCTGACTCGGAATCTACACTACTAAAACCAAGGTCCTTATTTATTCCATCCACATGCAGAGTCATCTTTATCTTTTAATATTCTGGCTTTTGTCAGTTCATTTTGTGTTTTCTGTAGCATTATTTAAACACATTTTTTCTTGATTGTTTATTTTGCATCTACTACACCCATTCTTACTGTTTCAGAAGAATAACTTTAGAGTTATGTTTGGAAATTCAATTCTATGAGATGACAAAACCAAATTGATTTTAGTTCTTCTTGGGGCTAGTAAGAATTTCCAAAACATTTGCTGTGCACACAGTAGTCCTATGCTACTGCTTCTATTTTCTTGAATGCTAAAGTTGAGTGACTTCGACCAACTGCTCATCAATTTTCAACCTTTTTATGTTAGGTCAATGGTTTGTCAACAGCTGCTCTGCTGTAAAAGTTTCAATTTATTGGGAAATATAAGGAGAAGAATTATAATAAAGAAAGTGGAAATTATACTCTGGTGCCTGAGAGCAGTTAAATGTGATGGTAAAAACACCAACAGAGTGTCCTAGAGAAGGAAAATGATTTTACCGCATGAATGCCTACCTCATTACACAGCAAAGTATACCATCATGCATTTTTGTGCCTTCATCATGTACTGTATGGGATACCAAACCCTGTGTTTCATATAACAGCTGTTACAATGATTCTATCAGGTACTGCATCCCCACCTTTTTTGTCTTTCTCTTTTTTAGGCACCAGCAAAACAGGGATGACTAGTTCTGTTTTCTATCTTTTCCATTAGTTATTTATTTATGTCTGCTCTGGGGCTATACAAGATGGTGGGAGATGTGGGAGTGATTTTGCACATCAATGTTTCAAGATAGTACTAGTATAAATGGCACTGATATAGCAAAGTATCTTCCCATAGGCACTAATTAAAAAGCAATAAGCTCACTTGAGAAGTGGTTGCTTCAGTACTCAATGCGCTACAGTTTCTTTCCCCCTTCTTTCCCCTAAATAGTGCTACACATTAAAACATGAAACAAAATAAAGGTAGGAGAAGTGTAACTCATTGTCACAAATCCAGAAAATAATTTCTCTGCTCCTGCTCCCCAGCACACAGCGTTGTACAACAGGCTATAGGCTACAGCTTGCATTTTCAAGCTAATTATATAGCCTTACTTTGAAAGTGCTGAACTCCACTAGCTACAATGTCAGTCGTTGGTGCACAAATCAGGCCACTGTAGCCCATAGAGTTAGTTTTTGAATTTATTTTATTTAGCAGTAACACAAGGAAACTACAGGACTGTATCTTGTAAGACATTGGCTTCAGCAGTTACAATAAGGCTTGCAGTCTATGAACTTTGGCACAGATAAATGGCCTAAATGGTCACCCCTAAATTTTGGGGAACTGGGAATAGAGGGCTTAAGGGGAAAGTTTGTCCATCAAGACACTAGCCAACCACAGGAACATGAACTAACACCATGTTTTGTGTATTTTAGGATAGAACATCTGCAGATGTCTAACCACAAAAGTGCCATGGCAACAAATTGATGTATATGATAATACATTGAGATCATTAATACACTAATCTACAGGAGAAGGAAACCCCTACATTAGTATGGTGAGGAAACACAAATAAGGAATCGGGGAGAAACTCCTACTAAATATGCATTAAGCATAGCGGCATCATTGTAATATATTATAAAAGTTGAATTCCAGCAGGAGGGGAGAAAGATGTAACCCTTGGGAGGAGCCAGAATAATGGTCACTGGTAACGATGAGGAAGGTGATGATATGAGGAAGATAATGGCTAACATTTCCGATGGTATGTGTATATGGACGTTCGGATGTACAGTCTGAATTATCTCTGTCTACCTTGCTGGGTTTGAGTGTTCGTGACTTTGCTACATGTAAAAGAAGGGTTCTTAAAGTGTGAGTGTGGCAATGGTGCACGTTCCGATTCCCAACTAAATGGTCATTTTAAGAATATTGGGCCTGATCTTAGCACAAGAACCTGTCAAACCTCAGAGTAATAACTGGGAATTCTTAAGTATCAATGTAATTAAAACCTAATCCATAGACCGAGCTATATCACCAAGTTTGGTGCCTAAATATGGATTTAGATGCCTAACTTTGGGCAGTCACATATGAAAAATTTGGACTATAGCCATTAGGAAAATTGTTAGCTTCCATAAGAAAGCATCAAGCATTTCATACTATCAGACAGGATTTTGCATTAGATGGAGAAATCCTATGCTGAGGGCAAAATGCCCCAGGCCTATTTGCATTAAAGTGGGTTGCCAACCCCCTTAAGAAGGGTGGAATAAGAGGTTCTACATTTGGAGTCCAGGGGAACATTTTTTCTCTTTCTGGTAATGGTGATGGCTTAATGGCCTTAGGTTAAGGGAAGAAATACTTTGACTTCCTAGAACCACAAATTCAACTCCTTCCAAGATCAGCTCAGGTCTCCATCTTCCAGTCAGAGGCACTCTGAATTCAGTAAAGTGCATTTCAATTAGATGAGCAGTTTTCAAATGAGACTTCAAAAATGAAAGCTCTGATTCCTCATTATGGACAAGTGGACACTATAGAGAAGGGCTTTGTTTCTCCAACTCTGACTAAAGATTTCCCCTCCTCACTCTGTGCTGGATTTCAGTGGACATATTACTCATGCATATATAAATTATAAACCATTTTGGGATAAAAGGCACCCTTTAAAAGTGCTATACTTCTGATAATGAGTCACTGCTGCCTGGTGAGGAAAGAATCTATTTACTACATAGAGCCTCTCCTTAAAAGAGAAATCACTGAAGCAATACTAGCGAAAACAGAACTTTTCAAAGGCTGGTACAGCTAGCCTGGTAATATAGCAGGTTCAGGAGCTGCTTGTCTGCTGAGGACAGCATATGTTCTGGAGGTGATATACTTGGTCTTGTGGGAGGAGGCTAGATGGCCCTGAAAATATCCTTAACAGATGTGCATTAGAGAGAGATTTACAGCATCTTTGGAAGTTGCTTTACAGTTCATCCTTCAGTGCAGAAGTTGTGGATAGTGCTGGCAGCAGTGACTGGAAGCAGGAGATGCAGCTGTCACCACAAAGCTGGGATTGAGTTCTATTCACCCCTCTAATCCTTAAGGTGAACTTCATTGGCAAGAATAGACTAGAGGGAGGAAATGAATGCCCAAGTTTGAATCCAGACAGGTGGCAACTCTAAATCTAGGAAGCTAAAATACCATTTCTGTAAATCTCACGGTATAACTAATGCCAGCTTTGTTTCTCTCATAAGACTTTTTAAATTCCATTACTCTGACTGGTGCCCGGATTGCACATTCTACAGTAAAATAAGCTGGTTAAGTTAACCAGTAGAGCCTTCGCTTAATCTACACCACATAATATTTTTCTTCAACAACACTCATAACTGTAGTAAGTTTCTGGTCGTTGATTTATTTGGTGATGTAAGTAGTGCTGCAGGAGGTGCTATTATTTTCTAAAACCCATTCCCAAAATTTCCACAAATCCAAGGTGGAAAGTTTATTTCACAAAGTTGAGGGAAAAGGGTTCCTTCACTGAGAACCATTTCTAATGATTAATAACTCAAGGCACTATAAAACCTCTGCAGATAAACTGTACTAGGAGCTCATTTTCTCCTCGCACCCACAAAAAGTTACTGAATAAGTGGCTACAGAGTAATCTGCTCTTCCCTAGTATAAAATGGATGTAATTAGAAGAGAATTAGATCCTATACCTTTCCTTAATATTATAAACCAAAATACACTTGTATTCTATTTCTAAAGGGCTAAAATAATTACTAATGTTAAATTTGTAATATCGGTAATATTACTGCAATATTCTTAATAGTTCATTGCTTCCAGGTTATCACTATTCCCCAAGACCCTGTCCCCACAGAGATCCAAATAGATTGATCTCTGGGTTTGAGGGGAGCCCCCATGAAGTTAATGGGGTTTCATGTAGGCACAAGAGTCAGACTGTGTGGATATCATTGTAGGGTCAGGATCCCACGCTGTCCAAGAAGAACATGCGAGCGTAAAAATGATTTGTACTACACTACTGTTTACGCTAAGGGCATGGCTACATTTGCAAGTTAGAGTGCATTAAAGCAGCCCTGTGAGCTCTAACTCATGACGCGTCCGCACTGGCAAGGCACACAGAGCGCCCAGCTTTGCAGCTTGAGCGCTTCTGGTAATCCACCTCGGTGAGCAGGATAACATTTCTGCGCCTCCGCTGGAGTGCCATAGTGCCAGTGTGGACGCCCTGGTCTATTAATGCGCTCTGATGGCCTCCAGAAGTGTCCCACAATGCCTGTTCTAGCCACTTTAGTCATCACTTTGAACTCTACTCCCATGCCCTCAGGTGACCAACTGTCAGACCCACACTTTAAATTCCCTGGGAATTTAGAAAATCGCCTTCCTGTTTGCTCAGCCAAGTGTGGAATACTTGGCTGAGCAAACAGGAAGGGGACCATGCCTCCATGTGCCAGCGATCTCCAGTATGGAGCAATGGAGAGGTGCTGGGCCTCATCAGTATTTGGGGGGAGGAAGCTGTCCAGTCCCAGCTGCACTCCAGCCATAGGAATTATGATATCTTCAGGCAGATATCAAGGGACATGATGGAAAGGGGCCACCACCGGGATGCACTGCAGTGCAGGCTTAAAGTGAAGGAGCTGTGGAATGCCTATCACAAAGCCCACGAGACAAACCGCCGCTCCAGTGGTGCCCCCACAACCTGCCGTTTCTACAAAGAGCTGGACGCAATACGTGGGGGTGACTCCACCTCCACTCCAAGGACCACCATGGACACTTCAAAGTCCAGTTCAACAAGGCAGGAGGAAGAGGAGGAGGAAAGTCAGAGTGAGGGTGCCAAGGAGGAGCAAGAAACCCCAGAATCCCTAGATGCATGCAGCCAAGAGCTGGTCTCAAGCCAGGAGAAAGATAGTCAGTCGCGGCAGCTAGTGCTTGGGGAAGGACAAACACCAGAGGAGGCTCCCAGTGAACAGCTTGTATTTTGGGAAGGAAGTTATTTGGTGCAGGCTCTTGGGGTGAGGAGGATTAGGGCTGCATACATGCCTAGATGTGGAATAGGGCATTGATGTGCTCTCTCACATCACGATAATCAGCCTCAGTGATCTCTTCGAAGGTCTCATCCAACACTTGGGCAATGTGCTTGTGCATGTTTATTGGGAGAGCAACCATGGTCCTTGTCCCAGTCAGGCTAACATGTCAGTGCCACTGTGCCATGAGGGGTCAGGGGACCACTGCCACACACTGGCAAGCTGCATATGAGCCAGGGCAGAAGCCGCATTGCAGTAGAAGACCCTCCCTTGCTTTCTAGGTCACCCTCAGCAGTGAAATATCTTTCAGGATGAACTCCCGTGGAAAATGTAGGGACAGTGTTCAGTATAGGGGCCCCCTGAAGCTAATGGCTCTCCCCGAGATACAGAAACCCAGAGAACAGCACAGCTGTGAAACAATCAGTCCTCCTTGACCTTGTGCTTACTAACCATTTTGGGGATCCCATGAGTTATATGCGCTTGCTTTGGGACAGGCAAATTATGTTATTGGTTAGACTGTGCTTGCCGTTAAGTGTGCGGGAATCATTGCTCTGTCTGGTCTAAACAATGATGCATCTGTTAATGTTTCATTTTACAGATGCAACCTTGAGATCTCAGCTGCCCATGTGATCAGCATGAAGCTCTGGTAGCAAACCATGGATTGGCTGATAAGCATCATGGAGCGCCAAGCGGACTCAATCCAGGCACTTGTAGCCATGCAGGTGGAGCACTACTGTGCTCGCCCACCCCTGCAGCCCTTGTTCCAAATCTCTTTCCCTTGTGCCTCCATGTCACCTCCAACCCACTTTCTCCAACATCTGGGTTCTAATCACCACCAGCTGCCTTTAATACCTGTAGCTTCACCACCCAGCCCTGAAAACTACAATCCTTATCCACTGCACTCAATCCCCATCACCATGCCTTATATCCATCTTGAAGTGCAGCACTCAGTGCACAGCACTCTAGACAGTATTCTACAGTATGATAACAGGACATATGCAAGTCTGTGAGTGAACCGTTCCCCACTCTACACCCTTCCCCCTTCTGCTTCCCAAGCAATGTGTATTTTTCAGTAAATGATTTTTCTTTTCAATAAATAGATTTTCTTGCTTTGAACACATTTTTTATTATTGCAGAAAGTAAAAGATACCTTAGCCCAAGAAAGCAACAGGCACTGGAAGTCAACGTAGCAAACACAGATTCCTACTAACATTGGAACCACTGAACTTCACTCCTGTGCATGGCACCAGACATTACTGTGGCTTTCAGCCTCAAATTGCTCCCTCAAAGCATCCCTAATCCATGCAGCCCTACACTGCGGCCCTCTAATAGCCCAGCTCTCTGGCTGTTCAAATTCAGCCTCCAGATGTTGAACCTCTGATTTCCATGCCTGAGTGAATCTTTCACCCTTCCTTTCACAAATGTTATGGAAGGTACAGCATGCACGTATAATTGCGGGGATGTTGTCATTGGCCAGGTCCCGCTTCCCATACAGAGAGCACCCGTGGCCCTTTCAACGGCCAAAAGCACACTCCACAGTCATTCTGCACTGACTCAGCCTGTTGTTGAACTGCTCCTTGCTGCTGTCAAGGCTCCCTGTGTAGGGTTTCATGAGCCATGGAATTAAAATGTAAGCAAGGGTCTCCAAGGATCATAATGGGCATTTTGACTTCCCCTACGGTGATCATCTGGTCTGGGAAAAACGTTCCAGCTTACAGCTTCCAGAACAGGCCAGTGTTCCGAAACATGTGTGTGTCATGCACCTTTCTGGGTCAGCCTGTGTAAATGTCAATGAAACACCCATAGTGAGCCACAAGCACCAGGAGAACCATAGAAAAAATACCCCTTCCAATTAATGTACTCGGAGGCTGGATGGGCTACTGCCAGAATTGGAATAAGCGTCCCATCTATCGCCCCTCCACAGTTAGGGAAACTCATTTGTGCAAAGCCAGCCACTATGTCATGCACGTTACCCAGAGTCATGGTTCTTCTGAGCAGGATGTGATTAATGGTTCTGCAAACTTGCATAAACATGTTTCCAATGGTCAACAACCCCACTCCAAACTGATTAGTGACTGATCTGTAGCTGTCTGGAGTTGCCAACTTCAAGATTGCAATAGCCAGCCACTTCTCCACTGTCAGGGCAGCTCCAATCTTGTGTCCTAGCGCTGCAGGGTGGGGGCGAGCTCATCACACAGTCCCATGAAAGTGGCTTTTCTCATCCAAAAGTTCTGTAGCCACTGCTAATCCTCCCAGACTTGCAGGACAATGTGATCCCACCACTCAGTGCTTGTTTCATGGGTCAAAAAGTGGCATTCCACAGAGGTGAGCATTTTCGTGAATGCCACAAGCAATCTCGTATCGTATGCATTACTCGAGTGGATATAATTGTCGGAGTTCTCACTGTCAGTTGGCTCTTAAGGAGTAACTTGACTGCCAAACGTGATGTGTTGGCGAGACTCATCAGCATATTCCTCAGCAGTTCGGGCTCCATTCCCACAGACCGAAAGGGAAGACAAAGTGCACAGTTCAGAAAACATTGAAAGATGGCACCAAATGTGGACAAAAGGACAGGGATTTCTGGGAAGCGAACTGATGCATCATGGGGCGTTGGAACAGGCCCCAGAATGCCCCGCCCCCTTTGCCCTTCCCACAAGCCACAGTACCAGAATGGGAAGAGGTACTCTGTGGCATAGCTGCCCATAATGCACCACTCGTAATGCCGCTGCAAGTGCTGCAAATGTAGCCATGCCAGTGCACTGGCAGCTGTCAGTGTGGACAGAATGCAACGCTTTCCCTACTGCGCTCTCCAAAGGCTGGTTTAACCCAAAGCGCTCTACATTTGCAAGTGTAGCCACTATCCCTGCCTTCCTGAAGGCTGCATGGGGTAGGAGTAAGGGCAGGTTGGGTGCAGTGTAGCTGGTGAAGACACTCATCTCCTTGCTCCTCTGTTCATCCCAGACACAAACAATAAATCCATCTGAAAGTTCATGCAACCTCAGCCACACTGCCAGGGTGACAGAGAGCCATGAAACTTGCATAAATGGTCCTTTGCCTGAACTGGGTCCTTCAGATTTGCAACGATCTTGAAGAATTCATGGTTTCTGCTTGCGGAACCCGTTGATGTCTACCTCTGCAAAAAATAGAACTCTACTTGGAGGAAATTTGTGATTGCCATGGAATTTTCTCCATCCTCCATCCACCCCACCAGTCCACTTCCTTCCTTTGTTTTTGACATGTGAGGAGGCTCATCCCATATTTCTGGATGACACGAAATACATTCAAGAAAAAAAAAAAAAAAGAGTACTGCATATGAGCTTCTCATACAACACTATTCTCTCTTGTGGCTACCTATTTCCTAGCGAATATCAAAGTCAACAGAACTTACAAAATGCACACACACTGTGTAACAAACAAGAGTGAATAAAATGAATCCCCAATCTACTTGTTTCTTTTTATTTTACTTCTGGGGGATTTTTGTATCATTCCATTAGGTCTGGCAACCAGATGGTCAGCTAGGGAAAACAGTGACTCAGTGATAGACTTGCAGCCTCAACAATTTGAAAATGAGCAGATCCATATGTTTTCCTCCCCCTCTTTTGGGGTCAAAACCTAGTAACTGTAATACTGCTAGCATTTTTTTTTCCTCAATATGTGGGATTTGGGGGTGTATCTGTACACTTAGAAACTGAACACATAGGGGATAACTGAAATTCTAAACAATGTGAAGAAGTGAAAATAGTCCACCCCAATAGTTATATAATACAGTAGTAGCTAATGCTCACTAGCAGATATTGAAATACTGTAAATTATATTACTCAATTTTTTGATCTACACTAAAAGATGAAAATAGAGATGGCTGGGACTAGTTAAAGTTATTTACTTAAGGCCGTTTCCATAACTACCGCCTAGAGTGATGTGTAATCTGTGCTTTTTTACAAGGTTAGATCCTGATCCTGCACTGGGATAGACTATTCCTACACACTAAATTTAGAATCTAATACATAAACCATTTATGTGAGCTTTGTATAAAGAATCTTAGCTTCAGAACATTAGGCAAATATACTGGAAGAGTGGAATTGCATTTGTTTGAATATGCTTGGCTCTCATCTGGTTTTAAAAGCTAAGTAAGGCTTGTTAGTACTTTACTACTTCAATGAGAATCTCCAAATGGAAAAGAGCAGGCAGTCAAATTATTTTAATACCCTTAGTTTCCTGTCTATAGGCCACACATAAGATACTAACAGAAAGAACAGACTTTGCTTTAGCTCAATAGGTACAACAGTCGCCTTTTTAAGAGGACACCTTAGTCCAATTTCTCGGTGGAACGGATTCTTCACAAATAGGTATAATCCTTCATTTAATGTTTACACACTTGGTTACCTCTCGGCACTCGGCAGTATCATATCAGGGTTTACAATTTTTACTTAAAAGTGACAGAATTCATTTATACACTACCCAGTTTTATTATGGTTATGGACTAGGTGGCATTCAACGTATTCCAGCAATAGCCATGATTTTATCAAAATTTCGATGACACATCTATGATTTTACCTGTATTTTCTGACACATTACTGCCCTGGTAATTACACAGACACCAAAAATCATACAAAGTTAAAGTGAATGGGACTAGATTAGTTCTTCTACTTTTTCCTTGTTTGTCTCCCACTTTTAAATCACATACACTCCCTTTATCCCAGAAGTATGGAGCAATACTGACATGTGGCTAATATTGTGACTTCACTTCACAAGCACATGGTAAGATCCTTTTCAATGCACAGCAAATCCCGAGAAGTCATGTTTTGAATAAGAAAGCCACAAAACACTAATTTTCTTCAACATTATTGAAATACACTAGTGCCATGTCTACACTACAAAGTTACCTCAACTTTATACAAGTCAGCATCAAGCCTCTGATTTAAACAAGTTGACCTTGCATGTCCACACTACACTCATTGTGTCAGCATAGTGCATCTTTGCTAGCAGGGTTTGTATCAGTGCATGGAGCATTGGTTAGCTATCCCACAGTGCACTTAGCCAAGTGTAATTTTTGGGCTGGGATTGCAATGCTTTATGGGACCAAAATATTGGCACGGGTGGTTACGGAAACATGGCGTTAGCCTCCCTTCCTGAAATCAATAGCAAACAAACCAAGCCTTTTCTGTGGCTTTTTCATAAGGCTGGGTTACCTGTGCGGACGCCATAGCATGATAAGCATGGATTCCGCTCAGCTGTACACGGTTGTTGTGAGCATTACAAACACCTTATGACTTATCCTGCAATATTTACACAGTTGATACAGGAGCCACGGTGCAGAATATTGTGATGCCATGCAAGTAGCCTTGATGGAAGAATAATTCCAGCAGGGTAATTCGCAGTTGCTGGTGACAGTCAAGCACCACCTTGACACGATTGAGCACCGTTTCTGAGCCTGAGAAACAAGCACTGACTGGTGGGACTGCATCATTATGCAGCTATGGGATGAGAAGTAATGGCTGCAGAACTTTCTAATGCATAAGGCCACTTTCCAGGAATAGCGTGAAGAGCTTTCCTGAGCCCTGAAGCACAGCAATGAAATGAGAGCTGCTGTGACAGCGGAGAAGCGAGTTGCAATACCTTTGTGGAAGCTTGCAACGCCAGACTGATACTGGTCAGTGGAGCATCAATTTGAAATGACTAAATGTACTGTAAGACCTGATGGCTGCAGGGCTATTATCAGACTTCTGCTAAGAAGGGTAGTGACTCTGGGAAACGTGCAGGACATAGTGGATAGTTTTGCCGCAATGGGGTTCCCTAACTGTTGCGGGGTGATAGATGGAGCACATAACCCTATCTTGGCAGCAGAGCACCTAGCCAAAGAGTACATAAACCAAAAGGGGTAATTCTTGATAGTGTTGCAAGTGCCGGTGGACCACAGGGGCCCTTTCACAGATATCAACTGGGATGGTTGGGAAAGGTGCATGATGCGTGCATCTTTAGGAACACAGATCTGTTCAGAAAGCTGCAAGCAAGAAATTTCTTTCCAGACTGCAAAATAACCACTGGTGATATTGAAATGGCCAACTGTGATCTTGGGAGACCCATCCTACCCCTTGCTCCCATGGCTCACGAAGCCATACATCGGCAGCCTGGACAGCAGTAAGGACCAGTTCAACCACAGATTGAGCAAATGCAGAATAGTGGTGGAATGTGCCTTGTATGTTTAAAAGGTTGCTGGTGCTGTTTGCTTACTAGGTTAGGCCTCAGTGAAAGCAATATTCCCATTGTTATTGCTGCCTGCTGTGTTATTGCTCCATAATATGTATGAAACAGAGGGAGAAAAGTTTACGGTGGGGTGAGGGGTTCAGGTAGATTGCCTGGCAGCCAATTTTGAGGGGCCAGACACCAGGGCAATGAGAAGAGCACATTGAGGGGCTCTGCTTTGCCATGAGACTTGGTGTAGCCCTTCTCCCCCGTGCCCCGCGCGATCTTGGCATAGATGTCAGCATTTCTTCTGCTGGATTTAAACTCTGCCTGTGCAGACGTTTCTCTGCACACAGCAATAAGATCCATTACCTCCTGTGTGGTCGATGCTGGAGCACATTTGAAGCCTTGAACCTCCATGATCAGCTGTGCTGGTGACCTCTCCATGCTCATCAAAGAGGAAATGAAAATTCAGAAGTTCCTGGGGTTTTAACAGGGGAATGGCTGTTTCCTGTGTACCTGGCTGACATGCAGTGATTTTGAAAGTGTTCTCTAGAGCAGTCACAGTGGAGCACTGTGGGACTGGAGGTCAATTCATTCGAATTACACATCACAGTGTCTACACTATCCCCATGTCGACTCATGGATGTTGAATCAAGCACTAAGTCTCTCACAGAGGTGGAGTACAGAAGTCAACTTAAGCCATTTAAGTCAGTGGAAGAGACTCAGTAGTACAGGTATATACATTATGAGATTGACTTAACATGGTTTATGTTGACTTATGTTTGTAGTGTAGACCAGGCCTAGGTAGAAGTAAAGGCAAAGAAGAGCTCTTAAATGTCAAGTGAAGCAAGTAAAGGAAAAATATTTTAGCTAAATTGATACCTCTCCCTCTGTAGCTGAAAGGGAAAATAAAATAATAATAATTGGAAAATAATGCATTTTAAGCCACTTATAGCTCAGATACGTAAGTAAAAGAAACCATATAAAGTCTCAATTTCTCTTTTTATTGTTTTGTCTTTAAATTTGAACTCCGTAAAATAAAGCATCCTCCATTGGTATTAATATTTCCAATGTGTGAGCATTGTTACTGTTTTCCCATAGCCTTGATAGGTCAAGAAATGGCTTTTTTCACTTGCATAAACTAGCACGCAGCTTAGAATCTGACAACAAAACCAAACAAGCTACTGTTGGTTACCTAGCCATTTCTAACGACAGGTTAGATTCAAAGAGTCTAGTCTGATTTTCCTTTTAATTAGCTTGGCTATACAAATAGGGTAAAAACATGTCTAACTTACTCTAATAGCAGCTAAATAATTATGAAGGCATATTAAGAGATTGTTATCATGAGGTCAAGAACTACAAGCAAATTAAAGGAGAGCAGAAAAACCTGGCCCTTAATGTTAATTCAAAAGTGTGACGGTGAAGAAGATTTAGTTTATTAAAAAATCCCTGACTTTTATAACTCATGCTATAGTTGGTATAAAGAATGCAGGTGTTCTTTGTTTATTGGTGTTCCATTTCTTGCAAAGGAAATTGTATAGTAATAATTTCTGCTGCTTAAAATGGAGTATTCTGGTAGATTTTAAAAAATCTGTTTGTCCATCTAGTTTGTCACCCATGGAAGTGTTTAAGTATGCCAACAAAAACTCCTTTAGTCAGTATATGCTGTGTCTCCAGAGGGGATTGTTTGTTGTTAGAGCTATACCACCAAAGACTTTGTAGGTAGACTAGTCCTTAGACCTTGCTTAAACCCAAAAGTTGTGTTGCTTTTACTGTACTGGCATAGTTAAGTATGGTAAGAGTGATACAACCACCTGAGCATGGATGCAGTTATACCAGTATTAAAGTGCTTATGATCATATAGTTTATTCCCATTTGGAAAAGGAAATGAGCTATACTAGTATAAAGCATCTTTATATCACTGTAGCTGCATTCACACTAGAGGCTGTACTTGTATAACTATTTTTGGTTAAGAAAAACACAAAACAAAATAATCCTACCCCCCCCCCCCCACACTAATCAAAATAATTATACTGTTACAAAATCTGTATGTAGAACAGAGCCTAGATTGCACACAAACCCCAGTTAATAGCAGTAAAAAAATTAACTATAGACTAAGTCTAATTCTTCAGATAAAACAGTGTGACCTTATGCTGTACTCTGGATTTAAGCAGTCTGAACTGGTTCAGAAGGGCTAAACCTGATCTATATTATGGCTCCAACTAGTTTAAAATAGATTTGAATTTTGGGGGAAATTTCTGCAGTGTAAACCTTGGGGCTTACTTAGGTTCTTTTAAGCACTGAGCTATTACCTTCTTATTATTTTAGAAAGGTGCTCAACTGTAGCCTAGTTCAATTAATTTATTTTCAATTTTTTTACTTCTTTTACAATACTTTAAGAAACAGTTATTTGTTATCTTTTAGCCCCAGTGCTACCTGATGCTTCAGAAACCTTCTGTACTTAAAAATTATCAAATGTTACTGGGGTCTTAGAAGTTCTTTAATATCCATCTTGATGAAAAATGTTGAAATAATAAAACAATAATTAAGCTTGAGCACATTCTTGTTGTACCTGCAACTATCTAAGGAATAATACTAGAGCAGGGGTTCCCAAACTTGGTTCCTGGATTGTTCAGGGTAAGCCCCTGCTGGGCCGCTAAACACTTTGTTTACCTGAGCGTCTGCAGGTACAGTCGCTCACAGTTCCCAGTGGCCAAAGTTTACCATTCCCAGCCAATGGGAGCTGCGGGAATACTTTAATAAAGAAACATTCGGGGGGGAGGGGAACAAATATATAAAAACATAAAAGCTCCTGATGTCAACTTGCAGAATATTTAGATGTAGAACTAGATCCACCCCAACTGTTATAGGGAAGTGCTAGTTGCACCTCCCTATGTCAGTGAGGGCCCAGGTATTGGAGGGAAGATTCACCTCAAAGGAGGGCAAGAGCTTTTCTATGGAGAAAAGGCACCCAGTAAGGATAGCCAAAACGACTACACTGGCAGAGACTGCCAAACCAGTATTCTCAGTAGACGTATCCTCTGACATCCTAGCTTCCCTTTGCCTGGCCAATACATTCCACTTTCTGGGATACGAAGTCTGTCTGCAGACATCCCACAGGAAGGGAGATGGTGGCAGAAAGTCCATTGGAGAACCAGCCAAAAATTGCCCTAATTCACACCAATATTAATTAGGGGTTAATTCAGCCTGTACTCATTTCTTCCTTTGTTCAAAGTGTTTATAGTGTAACTGGAAATAAAGCATGATTTAACACTGATGGTTATCCATGATATGTGTATATTAGGGTAAGGTCTGAGTATTCAATCAATGTTCTTACCACTGTCTGAAATCAAAACATGCATTATGTGATGTCAAGCCTCTAATTTTTGTATTATGGTTGTTGTTGGCATCTATAATAGAAATGATGAATTGGTCTTGCTTTGACAAGAAGATTAAACAAATGGATTCACAATATAACCTGCAAGGGCAGACAGCCTGCTCCTACCAGATGACAAGTGCCCCCATGGACTTCAACAGGAGTTGAGAGAGCACTGAGCACCTCACAAGAGGTGCTGAATATTTTGGAGGATTGGATACAGTGTGTCTCTGTGCATGTGGATTTCAAACAGAGTAACTGAAATGCAACAAAGCTTTCAAACAAACAGAAAAAGACTTTGCTATGGGTTTGAACTTGGTATTTTTTATCATAACTTTGGTGACATACCAACTATTGCGAGGAGCCAGGGGGGACGGACAGCTATACATTGAATTGACCAGGATACACCTTCTTAGTGGCCCAAGTGTTTTTGCCAGTCATTGGGATTCCCAGAGCATTTGCTTCAGAAGCTCATGGAAAAACATAATCTGCAAGTAAATTAGGTGATTTTGTTTTCCTTCCTCATTTTTGTCAGTTTTCACTTAGGCTGCAGAAACCTGATCCAGGCTCCATTCCAGGGCAGTTTTACATCTCTGCATGGCTTGAACTGGTGCATAGCACTGAATTCATTTTTTCTCTTTCTAAGAATTGGTATTTTTCCAGATTTTAAGACACTTTGTAGCATGTAATCTCACAAGGACCACATACCATATTAAATTGCCAAGTACTATAAATCATTCATAGCCACAGCCCAGTAGTTGTTTACCCAGTTTAGCTAATGAATTAAATGTAAAATGTACTGGCTCTTGTCCCATTTAAAAAAAGCCCTGCATGTTATTTTCCCCCCAGAGGCAACACTATTTCCTTTGCAAAGGATATTTTAAATCTAAGATATTTTTCTGTTGTCTCTAACAGATAAACTGTTCATATTAAATGAAAATTGCCTTTGCAAATAAAAACCCACTTATTTTTATGCACTGTATGTATATGCATTAAATATGTGATCAAAACAATTTATGTTGTACATAATTAAACATGTCTTAAGCGACTACCCAAGGGATCAGGAAAAAAAAGAAAAAAGGCAGCCACAAGTTTTACTCAAACTGTACTGGAAGCCATGAAGATATTTAAAGTAGTCTCTTCTAACAGTGTAGCTTTTGGAGGGGAACCTTAAAGCAAGTTTCACTGTATAGTATAGAGATGATATTCTGGGTTGAAGTGGCACAGCACAGAACTCCCAGCCTGCAGGAAGGGAAAGCCAAGGTGACCTTTAAGACATCTTTGTGCCCTCCCAGTCTCAGGCTGCCCCAAGGGACAATAACATGGTAACAACCCCGGGACTACATTACAGGACCCTTCCCAGGCCTCTCTGTGGGCCATTGCCCTCAGAATCTCTGCAGTACTACATGCTGCATCCTAACCTCTGACATGTCCTTCCTTCCCACCCACAACATCCCAGCTTGAGAGGGGGTCCTCAGAAAACAGCCTTATGGCTGTTTTCCACCATGCCTGCACTGGGGTAAACCCTTCCACAGCTGGAACTGAGGCCCAGATTTACAATGGGACTTATACACCTAAAGAACCCAATAGGTGCCTAAGTCCAGCATTTAGGTACCACTGATATTCATAAAGCCATCACTTGGGTGCTACCTAACTCTTTAGATGCATATATCTCCATGTTTCGACTAGTACATATGTGCAAAGCTCCTCAAACCCTAATGCCGAAAACCTGCCAAGATTCTCAAACTAGGCATCCCCTGCCTATCTCATCTGTAGGGCCCAATCCACTCGTTCTACTCAAAGCATACCTACCTTGCACAACAGAAAGTTGGGGTGAGCAGATGGGGAATGAGTATCCCATAACAGCCAACAGCACAATGGGTGCAACATTCACTACCACAGTAAAAGAGCCAGGTCTGAATCCTAAATTTGCCGAACTTGAATGTCCAACAACTCACGTGAGTGCCCTAACCACTGGGCTACAGAGTCTTTTTTTATTTGATTAACTTTAGTCCAATGAACATTTAATTATTTATACAAAGTGGGGCAGTTTCAATAGAAGGCATTAAGAAAGACCCACCCCATCATACTCACTAATCTGATGGTTAGGTTACTCACGCGAGATGTAGGAGACCTGGGTTCAAGACCTTGCTCCAAGCGAGGCGGAGTACAGATTTGAAAATAGGTCTCCCACATCCCAGCTGAGTGTTCTAACCAATGAACAACTGGCTATATATTAGGGTGGATTTCTTTATTGTGGTCTCCCTCTGAGTTTTCATGAAAACGACATCGAAGGCAGGTCAGCCCTAAGTCCAAGAGAGGATTCACAGCTGAGAATCCTGAGTGGAGGAAAGCACGTCCTTTGGACTGTCAGTCAGATACCTAAGACTCACATCAATGGCAGTTAGGCACCTAAATCCCTTTGTTTACCTGGGCCCTTAGCCCTCCCCTTTCTTCTGCATTTCACGTCTTTCTAATTTAGGGGGGTTCCTGGCTCATCTTGCTGGCTTCTGAAAATCCCTGTTTTTCACAGCTAAGTATTCCCATACAATTCACAGGGTGCCTGGGCTCCTAACTTGGGGCTGTGAATTCCACTGGGCT
The DNA here is from genome assembly GCA_007922305.1 of Dermatemys mawii. Classification (NCBI taxonomy): domain Eukaryota; kingdom Metazoa; phylum Chordata; order Testudines; family Dermatemydidae; genus Dermatemys; species Dermatemys mawii. The sequence goes on from ML677386.1 coordinate 1,221,025, forward strand.
ACAGGGCACCTAGGAGTTAGGTGTTGCAATGCCTATGTCCCCCTTGCGAGTCTTGCCTAGGGCTTTTAGAGACCTTTTATGCTGCTCTGGCTCTTTTACCTTGCACAGATGTTTACACTGCTATGTTTAGCTCCCTGCAAGCCCCAGTCAGCTGACCCAGGCTTGGCGACTTGGGGCTGTGGGGTTTAATCTTTCGAGAGTCTGGTTATTTACACTGGTGTAAATCAGATGCGACTCCACAATGTCAAAAATGCAGGTTAATGCACACCTGGAGGGTTCTGTTTCCGACACCATGTAACAGTTCTTTCTGACACCATGTAACAGTTCTTAGATCACAAATAATTCTCACTTGTCATTCTGCCTTTCTTGCTGTAAGAAATATCAGCTTAATTAAGAGAACAGTTACTGCTGATCTTTTTCAAAATCCAGTTAGCTCCCCGACTGAGACACACTGAAATCAACAAGTAGACAGTAAGGAAGACTGTATGGTAGGCTTGGCATGAATTCTAGGAATAGAATTTTGAACACAATATCATGCATAACTGCAGTCATAAAAACTCTGTGCGCTGTCTGGGTTGGGTTATATAGCTGTGGCGCTTACTTTAGTATGTTGGGAAAATATCCCTCCATACATGGCTACATATATGCGTGGCCAACCAAATTATTCCCTTTCCTAAGGGCAACCCTGGCCATCCCATCTGTTATATGACAAAGGTGAATGAGACAGGGAGATACATCAGAGTGTTGCTCTTAAGATTTCTGAGAGCATGCTTCACACGTCATCCTTATCAGATTTTGGAAGGCACTTCAGATTCTTAAACCTTGGGTCGAGTGTTGTAACTATTTTTAGAAATCTCACATTGGTACCTTCTTTGTGTTTTGTCAAATCTGCAGTGAAAGTGCTCTTAAAATGAACAACATGTGCGAAGCTGGCAGTTCTCAAACTTTCCCCAGCTGTGACCCTTTTTTACGTTCAAGCTTTGCTCCGCAGACCCTTGTATGTCTGCCGAAAAGCCGTCGAATGAATTACTTCCGCATTCGGCAGCTTTTTGGCAGACATGCCGAGCACTCCCGAGTGTGTGCGCAAACTGGAAATAATCACTTCGGAAAACTCTCGGGAGCGCTCGCCATGTCCACTGAAAAGCTGCTGAACGTGGAAGTAATTCATTCGGCGGCTTTTCAGCGGCACCAGCAGCTCGCAACCCCCCTGGAAGTGGGCAGCGACCTCTCGAGGGGTCACGACCCCCAGTTTGATAACCGCTGTGCTAAGCCATCATCTGAGACTGCTATAACATGAAATATATGGCAGAATGCAGGTAAAACAGAGCAGCGGACATACAATTCTCCCCCAAGGAGTTCAATCAGAAATTTAATTAAGACACTTTTTTAACAAGTGTTATCAGCATAGAAGCATGTCCTCTGGAATGGTGGCTGAAGCATAAAGGGACATACGGATATTTAGCATATCTGGCACATAAATACCTTGCAATGCTGGCTACAAACGTGCCATCCAAATGCCTGTTCTCACTTTCTGGTGACATTGTAAATAAGAAGAGGGCAGTATTATATCCTGCAAATGTAAACAAACTTGTTTGTCTTAGCGATTGGCTGAACAAGAAGTAGAACTGAGTGGCCTTGTAGACTGAAGTTTTATATTGTTTTGTTTTTGAGTGCAGTTATGTAACAAAAATATTCTACATATATGGTTGCACTTTCACGACAAAGAGATTGCACTACAGTACTTGTATGAGTTGAATTGAAAAATACTATTTCTTTTGTTTATAATTTTTACAGAGCAAATATTTATACAGTGGATTCCAGTTAATTGGAACACATCGGGATCGGAACAATTTGGCCCGATTAAGCAGCTGCCCCAATTAACTGAAGTAAATAAGAAGGGATGCTTTGTTTCCATTCTTTGCAATATGTCCCAATCAAGTGGCTGCCCCAATTACCCGATGGCCCGATTAACCGGAATCCACTATAATCAAAAATAATATACACTTTAATTTTAATTACAACACAGAATACAATATATATGAAAATGTAGAAAAACATCCAAAATATTTAATAAATTTCAAATGGTATTCTATTGTTTAACAGTGCGATTAAAACTGTGATTAATCACAATTAATTTTTTTAATTGTGATTTAATTTTTTTTAGTTAATTGCGTGAGTTAAACTGCAATTAATCAACAGCCCTAGTAAAAAGCACATTTTTCCTACTGCAGACAAAGCCATTTTTGTGCCAAAAACAAGGAGCATTTAATAGATGCCATCATTTATTTCTACCCTATTCCCCTGTTAAGAAGGAAGTAGGCCCAGTGGGCTTAGCAGAGCAAGTGGGCAAATTCAAGCTCCACTGTGTGGGAGCCAAACTCAAAGAACACACAGACTACACTATCATATTTTGACATCCACACAGTCTACTGTGAGTGGTGTCACATTTTGGTGATTCATATGGCTGGAGATTATTTTGTGGGTTGAACTTGGAAGAATATGACCAGGTTTTTTCTCCCACAATCTGATTCTTGTCCTTATCTTACTTACTGCAAAAAGAAGCTTAAAGAGGCCACAGAATCCAGACATCTCCCTGGCTGGCTGTTCTGAAAACATCTTGGTGAAAGAGACATGTCCCATCAGACTCAAAACATCTCCAAAGACAACCAGGAATGAGAGAACAGGAAAGTCCTCAGTCCCTGTCCCTACCTTCACCTAATAAAAATTAATATATTCAGTTCTTTATTTTTAATAAAACTAGAAGGAAACCAGTCTTGATCCCTTCTTTTCCTGCTGCTTGTACCACATAAGAGAATTACTACTACATTCATGGGGTTGTAGTAACTTGCTGCATGGCCTCAGCAGTGGAGAGAGCCAGATGTCACGTCTATTTGAGAGCAGTGGAGAGAGCCAGAGATGTCACGTCTATTTGCTCCCCACCTCCAGGTAGCTCCACAACTCCCTTCCAAGCAGGGGCACATTTTTCCTTCTCTATCTCCAAACCAGAGATGTGACCCTGACAGCTATGTAACCTATAAGCAGGGCTGGGTCTAAGAGATGGCATTGCGGATACAGAATGTTATGACAGAGTGAGAAGACAGAATTAAACTATATGGAAAATACTATATCAAGTAACATAAAACATTACCAGTTTCCAGTGATTATTTAAGTGCACATTCGCCTCATTCAGTTAAAGTCATTGCTATGCTATTTTGTATCACTAAAAAAGAGCCCATTGTTTATAACCGATATAGAAATGTTAACAAAATACACAAAATTAAAAAATAAAATAACAAAGTAAAAAAAAGTTATGAAGCATGAAGTAAATTATTAAGAGTAGTAAGAGCATGTTTTCAAGTCAAGAAATGTGCAAGTACTATGTATAAAATACTAGGTGCTCAGTAGCTTATTAGGAAGAATACTAGAACTTTCACAGACCAGTTATTTGTCATTCATTATAAGGATCTAGGAGTACTTTGGAGCCTTCTTCCTGACACACAAGTGACAGGCAGCTTACTCTAAATGAGATGCTCTCTGGGGTGTCAGAGGACCAGAATGCATCTATTTTCATCTCTTAATATTGTGAGATGGAAAGTAATAGGTAAACGTAACATCCGTAGCACGGCATCCAACAAAACACAGCAGCAGCCCCATGGCTCCATCAGCATCCATCCATCCATGGACAAGAAAAAGAAAAGGGACAAAAACGCATCTCGGGTCCAAAAATAAGCTGACACAGCCATACAAAATATTTTAAATTAAAAAAAAAAATTGTCTTGGGTTCCATAGGGAGACAGAGCAACAGAAGCATGTCGGGGGTTACTGAGTGGAATTCAGATACAGGAGCAGGGGATGCAGCTCCATTAGTTTCAATAGAGCAGCCACTGTTTTATTCAGATGTGAATACATTCCATGGTGTCCAGAGAAGCTAAACTTATTTCTAAAGGACGAGGAACAACTGAGAACCACAGTGGATTTTTTTTTTTTTTTTAAAAAAAAAAAGCTCCCTTCAGCTTATAGTAGAAGGAAATGTCTCAGACAATGTGAGGTCTTCAAGCAGCATTACAGAACATCAGTGGTCTATCCCTGCAATATAAGCACAATCCAGCATAAGGCAAGTAACTAAGGGTGGAATCCTTAGGTCGTTACTTAGAGCCTACTTAGACAAAGCTCTTTCTTTACCTTGTTTTCAGCTTTTACTTACCCAGTTCCAATATCATGTACATCTGTAGCACCCCCACAGTTGCCAATGGAGTTACAATAGCATGAAACCACTGTGTAAGCCTGTGGAATCAGGCCCACTGGCAGTATTTGAAGTCAATGGGTGCTTGCCGGAGTAAGGGTAGGGCAAAGTTTTACTAAGGACTTCAGAATTCGGCACGAAGTGCAGGATCCTGTATGATACTCAACACCCTCTGCTCCCTTTGAAGTCAACAGTTGAAGGGGGACAAAGAACTTTGCAAAATTGTCAATGTATGTATTTCCTTTTTCCTAGGTCATGGCCAATAGCCCATGGCACTTTCTTACTTTTGTTTTTTTCACTAAAGCCCAAAGTTAACTGTGTGCATTTGTTCTGCATTGATAAGACTTAAAAAATCCACATCTGATTGTTAGCACAACTCATTTCTCCACAAAGAGGGATCTCCGTGTACTTATGACCTGAACAAGGGCTACTAATAAAAATTGTGATACTCTATTATTAAAAAGTACCTGAATGCAAAAAAATGTCCATAACAGTATAAAACTGGTGAAAAATCTTTGCCAGCTATTTGTGAAAGTTGCTTGCAGGCTTGTGGGGGGTGTATAAAAGACTCCCACACTTATGCTCTTGATTAATTAGTGAAAGGAGGGAGAGATTATACATTTTTAGCAACTGCTGTTTCTTTATAATTAAATTCAATCTGGTATAAATCTCTCATAGAGCATCAGGTCATAAAATGTTCACAAAATGCAACCCTAGCTGTCATCTGGTAATTACAAATTTTAAATGTAGGTGATTAAGTCTTTGTTTAAAAAGGGGTGTGTGTGTGTGTGTGTGTGTGGTGGTGGGGCTCTTTAGCTTTAAAGAATTGTAGTCCCATATGTTTTAAATTCACTCCCAACATCATATATTTAAATAATAATATGCAAACAGGCATGATGGTTATAGAAGTTCTTAGAGAGTAAGGATGTTTGAAATGAATAAGTAATGTTTAAAATATCAGTCTGCATGCCAGGGAAAAAAAGAATGCTCAATTCAATTAAGCTGGTCATTCCCAGCTTCCACACAGAAAAGGATTAGCGTATACTTTAAGTTGAGGTCAACCAAAGCTTTGTTTGGGTTTTACACAGGTATTCACTTTCATGTCAATAAAATTTACTGGAACAAATGCTGGCTTACATTGTGCTTTCCTACTTATGGAATAAGAGAATTTCTTAAGAAACTTTTGCTACGATGCCATGTAAAAGCTAATCCTATTCAGCGTATGGACAATTTAAAATATGTTTTCACAACAAGTATGGCTCCTTTCAGAAAGGTTTGTAGTGGTGCTGCACATACACACTTTTGATGGCTTAACTATGTTAGTTTTATACCTGTGCGCTGCAGAAGGAGCTCCCTTTCTCTCAGTCTCACATACAATTATTAATACAAAGCTCTCAACCAGGAGTTCAGAGTAGGACCAGGTTTTATGATCTCCTGGGGGCTTGTATTAGTTCCTTTTTATCTTTTGGGGCTGGGAAGGATTTTTTCCCTCATTACCACATTGGCTGAGACAGGGTCAGTTAACTGAGGTTGGCTGAGACAGGGTCAGGATTCAGTTAGACAGGTTAGGAGATCAAGGTAAGGGATGTCAAAATGTCACAAGACACTAGAGGCAGACATAGCACGTATCCAGTGCAGGTACTCATTACAGAGGGCATGTGGTTCTCAAAAAGGAGTGGGAAGTGGACACAGTACCTCTTCCCCCAAGGAATCTGGAAAACGGAGCGGTTGGGCTCTTAATATCTGGTACAGCCGGGAGACAACTCTCCCTTTTCTACTCCCCTTTAACCCTAATACATGGGGAGGGCCATGAAGTCTCAGTAATGGGCTGGAAAGAAGGAGGACTGATGGCAGTTCCCAAAAATGTGGGATCAAGTGAAGAAAGGAATTATGAACCTGTACTGTCAATTATGATAGAACTCTGTATTGTATACCTTAGAAAAGTGAAACTTTTGAATGGTGGAAGTTTCATCTTATGTTAAATTAATGGTGCAGATGTGGTCAATTAAACCACTTGAACTGCAGCTTGTCTTCCTTCCTGTGTGATGGGAACAACATTATTCTTCACAGTCAACTGCACAATAACCTTTTACCTATACCTGGGGAGTGTTCTTGCCAGCTGACAAGTGTGCAAAGCTCACTTCCTTCAAATTACTTCACTACGTTGGCTTGGAGTTAAGGTAGGTTCAGCAGCCTTTCTGCTGGCTGCACATTGCTATCTTGCTGAGGTGTGGATGACAGCAGTGGGAGGAGAAAGCAGGCAGGCACAAATTACATTTCCTTGCACACTTCTGACAATGCACCTTAATCCTTTTCTTCAATATCCCTGACATTCCAGAATTAGGATCCCTCTCAAACAAAAATTGCACAATATGGTAATTCTTGTATTTTGTATTCTTGTGTTTTAAAATTTGAAATGGTGCCCACTATGAACTAGGATGAGACCATTAAATCCATTTGCATTTGTGACCCAATTAGGTACTACAAAGGGAAAGACTAATGTAACAATCACCATTTAATTCAATTGGACTAATAAAAGGAGGCAACATTTCCCACTGTTTAAAGAAAGAGACTAGCAGTCAGAAAAACTTAACTCTGTCACTGAACTGCTGGCATTTCAGGGATATCAAGAACCTGATTTTTTTAAACAAGTCTTTTTTTTTGTTTAACAAGTCACCGACAGAGGACCTTTAAATAGCATATTTGATTTTTTATTTTTTTTTTAAAAAAAAATATTTTCAGTTCTCATGAGGTTTACAAAGGTCTATTTGAGAGCAACACCTGTAAACACATTCAGTCCTGCACCATCCCTTCCATGTCTACACACATGCTTTCCTGATCCTGCTGCCTCTTCAGTTTTAGCTTTGCTGCTGTGACTCACACACCCTACTGCAGGGTATAGGGCAAAGTGTGTCTCCTTACCTAAGGTCACCATGTTAGTGCATGAGACAGGACATCAGTCTGACTGACCATCAGTAATACAATGAAACTAACTACAGTTGCAATCTGCTAATGCACAAAGTAAACAAATCTAAAGAAGAGAGTATGTTGAGCCCTTTTAGCTGTAGTTATCTTAGGTGTTATTTAAAATTATACTCACTACAAAATTTTCAGATGTTCAGGAGGGCTAGGATTCTCAGAGGAGAAGGAGTTCAATTAATGTGAAGTATGATTTTAGATTATATTAATATATTATCAAGATAATCAAACAGATAAATGCACCAATTACATTAGAGTCTTAGACTCACGCCTCACACTCAGAAACTGATTGCAATACTTAATGGGGAGCAGCATTTTCATAGCCATTCAACTATTCACTTAAGATGGATGAGAGGAAGGAATTTCAACTGATAACCAGCTTCCTGTAACACAGTGATAGCTTGCAAAGGATCCCCTCTTTTTTGTCAACAGTTCTCACCTCAGACCCGACACACTCCTTACAACACCCACCTTTCTTGCAGGGCCTTTATGTAGAAGAGATATCCCTGAGGTGTTTACAGAAAGCTTGTAATTTGTCAAGACTCATATTTGTTACATGATGTATGTATAGGGAATATTTAAGGAACAATGCATTTATATGTAAAGTATGCTTGGAGTAGAAATTTGGAGTAGAAATTAATCACCGAGAGATAACAGGCATCCGGGGACAGACCATGCAAGCAAGAGGGAATTGTCAGTGAAATAACAAAAGCTTAATTGACAAGCCTTGCTCCCTCCCAAAACTAACAATTAAAACCTCAGTAGATGTGAAAAAGGAACATTACAACAGGCAGAGCTTCACCCTGGCTGTGAATAGAAACAAAAGACTGTGTTCAGTGTCATAGAGTTTAGTGAAAGACTCTCTAGATCCATTCACCAAGGACAGCCCCTGGTACTTGTATAACCATTAAGTACTTACAGAATCAGGCAACACCTGTATGTGGAGGGCAGGAGTACTTTCATGAATTGTTTGGAATTTGGTTTTTGAGCTCTGTATAGACTGAACTTCAGTGGCTGGAAAAGGGAGTAAGAATCTATTTTATTAGATAGTCAAACTAACTATTGATAAGGGTAGATATAGCTTTGTGTTTTAGAATTCTGTTTTGTATTGTAATCACTAGTTTCCACAACTCTATACTGGAAACTCTGGTGCAAAGGGGTTGGAGGGTGAGTCAGGAAATACACATGTGCAACTGCATCTCAAAGAACAGTTACAATACAGGTAAGTAACTGTTTCCTTTTTGAGTAGCTGCAGATGCGTATTGCACTCAGGTGACTCTCAGTATCATCAAGATCTTGAAGCAGTCCTCATGGTGCAATAATGGGTGAAAGTATGCACCAAGGACTAAGTGACAGCCCTACAAATGTCCAGTATGGGGACATCTTTTAGAAAAAGCCACCAAAGTAGCTTGAGCTCTCGTTGAATTATTCAATAGTCTTTGTGGAGAAAGAAGTGTTCACTATGCTGTAAACTGTGGTAATGCAGGAAATAATCCACCAAAAACCATCTGAAATAACTGCTTGACCTCTCATTTTGTTGGCATAATTGATAAATAATTGGAGACAACTGGAAAGGTTTACTCCTGTCTAGATAAAAGGCTAATACTCACCTTACATCCACAATATGCAGACCTTCATCCTTGTGTGTGCATAGTTTAGGGGAAAAAACAAAACTACTATATTGTCTGATATTTGCTTTTCAGTTTAGTTAAGAGGATGTGGCTTCAAAGCTACTTTATCACTGAAAAAAATATTGTGTATGGCAGTCCTCTGATGAGAGCCTGAAGTTCACCAACTCTTCTGGCTGATGCAATGTCCAAGAGAAAAGATGTCTGACAACACAGATGAAGCAAGAACATTTGAGATTGTGCCTACCTGAGGGGCCCATTAAAGTAGTTAATACAATATTAATGCCCAAGATGTCAATGCATCCTTTGTTGGGGGAAAGAGTCAAACAATCCCTTTAAAAAAAAATCTAGGAACCATCAGTTTAAAAAACAAACAGGCACATACAAGACAACTTTCCATGAACTAAATGATAATTTGCTGCAAAGTGGACTCTTAGGGAGCTTAGTGAAAGGCCCAAAGATTTGAGATGTAACAAGTACTCCAAAATGCCCTAAATCATAGTTTCTGATGGAGGTATCCTCCAGAAAGTGGGCTAGCTTGAAAACAACTTCCACTTAGCTAAATAAATGGGTCGAGAGGATTGCCTTTCTGCTATTAGTCAATATCTTCTTAATTGCTGCAGAGCAGTTGTCCTTTGACTGATCTAACCAGTGAATAGCTATGTCAAAGGTGCAGGATTTTTGGGTCCAGATGCCATATCTGTCCATGCTATTGAGACAGCAGGTCTGGAAGAGGAAGGAGAAGATACAAAGGCCAAATTGAGAGGCTGTGAAGATTGGGAAATCAGCACTGTTTCAACCACATCAAAGCTGTAAAAATTATCTTGGCATGATTTTGTTTCAACTGGAGGATCACCTGTGGGATAAGCAGAATGGGGAGTGGGAGTAGCAGTGCGATGTATATATGAGACTGTCCCTATGACAGGAGAAATGCACAGTTTAATAAGCCTGTGACATGCTAAAAAACAGAATTGATGGACTTTCTTGTTGCCTTTCATTATGGACAGGTTGACTGATGGAATAAACCAACCTTGGAGGATACACAGGTAAAGTCTGGTATATTAGGTCACATAAGTATATGAGCCCATATGGCCTAGTAACAGTAGAGAGGCTCAGACTGTGGTGGGGAGGTGTGACTTGAGAGATAGGCATAGGAAGTGAATGGTCTGAAATCTCTTTTGAAGAAAAGTGGCCAAATTCATAGAATTGAGCAGAGCCCTGATGAGCCTCATTTTCCGTGTTGGAACTAAGGTTGATTTCCCTTTGTTCAGCATAAGTCACAGATGATTAAAGAGATAAAAGCTGTACTAGAGAACCTGGTATTTGGATCGGCCTTGAACTAATCATTTATTTAGGTAAAGGAAGACATGAATTCCCTTTCCTCTCCAGGTAATCTGCCACCACTGCCATACACTTGGTGAATACTTGTAGAGCTGACAACATGTTGAAGGGAAATACTGTGTCCTAATAATGTTGTTCCTATCAGAAATCTTAGAAGCTTCGTTTGACTTGGCACAACTGCCACATGGAAGTAAGTGTCTCGGAGATCAAGAACATCAAAACAATCATGATCTAAAGAAGGAATAATCAATGCTAGGAACACCACGTGAACTTTTAAGTACTTGATGGACTTGGTGAGATTTCAAAGATCCAGAATGGGTCTCAGCCCACACTCCTCCTCCCCCGACTTAGGGATCAGAAAGTGTCATGAATAATACCCATTCCCCTGATGTTGAAGGGGAACATCTATCAACACTAGAGTGAGCAGAGTCTGAATTTCTTGAAGGAGCACTGACTTGTAAAATAAGTCCCTGAAAAAAGATGTGGTAGATAGGAGGTGAAAGAGATTGACAGAAACTGTATAGAACATCCCAATCTCAACGCTTAAGACCCATTGGTCCATCATTATAGATTCCCAAGCACTGAGGAAATGGGACAATCTGTCCCCAGATGGTGAGGGGTGGGAGAAACTAAGATGACTGCTGACTGTATGGCTGTCCTCGAAGCAGAATTCAAATGGGCTGCTTTTCCTTACAATTGAATGAAGACAAGCTGCTTGTGTAATGCTGGAGTTAGAGGACTTCAATCTTTGTGATTTATGTTTCCTTTTTCAGAAATCTGGTTGTCTGGATGAGCAGAAAGGCTGCCTGTAATACTGCTGTTGATACTGATATATTGAGGGCTATATTGGTGCCTCTTAGGTACGGTTGTATAGAGCTCCTAATCAGGAAAGCATTTCTTATAAGTCTTTGAAACAATGTAATGACTCAGTTCTATCTTAAAAATAAATACCAATCATTAGACAGAAGTATTTAATATTTAGTGGAATGTCTGTAGCTAAGCCCAATTTCTGTACCAGGAAACTCTCCTCACTGTTACTGCTGAGCTCATCACCCTAAAAGCATCAGCCATATCAAGGGCAGACTGGAGTGACATCTTGGCCACTATGTGATCTTCTCCCAGGAAAACCTTACATTCCTCCTATGGCAGTTTCTCTGTAAACTTGGACATTGCATCCCAGTTCAAGTCATATTTAGCTAATAGTGCCAGCTGATTCACTATATGCCTTTGGACAGAAAAGGATGGCAGATATGGCAGATTTTTCACCAAATACCTCTCTTGGGCTCTTTTTTGTTGGGAGCTGATTTAAATTTCCCTTAACACAATTTCCCACTGGTGGCTGTCACTACTAAAGAGTTAATAGCAGGAACGGAATAAATTTGAATCTTTGCATAGTGACATGATAGTGTTTGTCTTTGTGCTTAGCTGTAGGGACCAAAGAGGCCAGCATATGCCACAAGGCCTTCACCTATTTTTGAAGAGCTTCATTCCTAGGGTGGGCTGATACCCTCCCAAGGCAGAAATCGGGAGAATGTCTAATAGCTTGTGAGCATTTCCTTGTCCAAGCTCAGCTTGCAGGCCCACAAACGCAGCCACTCTTCTCAGGAACTCCTGAAGAGACTTAAAATCATTAGGACCAGGAGAATAAGTGTTCAGGATCATTGAGCCATCAGGCAAGGAGGACACAAGGCTAATAGGAGCAGATGGATCCTTCTGTGGTAAAACTGGTTCCACAGGCAATGTGTCCTCCTGCAGCACTGCCTGCTCTGAGGGATCAGTAGAGTCACAGGTCGATGGCACAGCCCTATCCTGGATACCAGATTATGTTCCAAGTCCTTTTGGAAGATCTGTTCTTCCACTTTAAGGGATCCCTGTCACAGGAGACCCATTACACACACACACACACCCTCTCCCCACGTGGTGAAGTCTGAGTCCAGGAGTCTGTCTGAGGCTACTGCAGCCACACTTAAATCTTTGTATGGGAAGCTAGGCATTCTCCAGATGGCCCCAAGGCTCGGACCAGCCTTGTGTCCCGCTCCATGAGGTGGGGTGTGAAGCACAAGTCTCTCTAAATCTGCATTCTGTTCTGGAATGAAAAGCAGATACTGCACCTCTCCTTAATGAGCCCCTCACTGAGGCTCAAAAGGCAGCTCATAAAAGAGAGAGCCCACACAATGGGCAGTGCTTAAAGCCTGGATACCAGCAGTGCCTAGCAGCAAAACTAAAATGATAAAACACACTTTACAAAATAAAATATACTTTATTAGCAGTTAATTTACAAATAGAAAGAAAGCTGAACTACCTAACTACACAGAAGAAAACAAAAGTGAGGTAAAATGCACTGGGAGCTCCAACTCAGGCCACGGGCAAGGAGAAGGAATTGCAGGGGATGGTCAGGGCTGTGCCACCCTTATAAAGCCTTGGGAGGGGCCACAAGGACATACAGAGTACATGCATGGCCCAACAGGTATTGCTGCAGAAATCTCTTCAGCTCTGGCACATGCACATCTAAGAGGAATACACATGTGTAGCCCATGCAAAAAACTACCCTAGATGTGGATTATAGCAGTGGGCAAGAGCATTATAGAAAAGTCTAAAGCAGATAGATTAGACAAAATACACCATTTCATTCTCTCTCAGAGGGAATCTCAAATTGCAGAAAAATATGAATCCTTTGAAAGTTGTAATATTGAACCAGTCTTAATACTGGCAGATGCTGCTGCTACACAGTTTCCAGAGAGGCTCCGTACATGTCTAATGTAAAATATGCTAATAGAAAAACAAGCAGCTGCAGCCTGTTCATTTAGTGAAAATTAACAGCTTGTATATATTCTTTATATTATTTACCCCATAGGTGCCAAAATAATGTAGTCCAGGTAGATTTCAAACAGTGATATATAAGAGGTTTGTTGAGAGATCTGTCATGTTAGAGCTTTTTATACTAAGGTCTTTACAGTAGGGTTGTGAGGAATTATGGGGGACAGAGTGGGAGGGGAGAGACTTGGTCTTTTTTTTTTTTTCCCAATTACCAAAATTAAGAGCAATGCTTAATACCTTTCCAAATAAGAAAAGTGTGATGAAGGAAGCTCAAATATGTGGAAATTCAGTTAGACTTTGACAAAGTTAAGACTAAACATAAAAGAATTTCAAAAACATAATGTTAGAATAGTTTCAAAATTTGACTCAGCTTAAATGATTGTAAGTAGAAACAAGAATGAGGAGAATGTCCAAAAATATTTTGTGCGGCAATGCCACTGTTAAAACTTCTATTACTTGCAGGACAATTAGAGTCCCAGTTTTATTTCTGCCACCATGTTTATGCTGTCAGCAATATGATAATGGAATGTCTCCTTTGTAGCAACAAACTGCAGTAACTTATAAGAAGTGGGTTGAGTTTTGGAAGATTTACATCACTAGAGGCTGCAGCAGTCAAAGCCCTGAAGCTGGCACCAACTAGGATGGCCGAAGCAATGGAAAAGAGGAAATACAGAAGGATGTGGAAGAAGGCATACAGGGAGGAAAGGACTGGAAACAGAAGGGAGACATTTGAAGAATGGGGGAGGAGATGAAGACGGAAGAGGCAAGGGTATTGTGATAGGTTGTCAGATTTTAGGACTATGTGGAAATGTTTAGCTATTCTGATGATTTATCCTGGTATATCAGATGACTCTTATTAATTCCAATTCCCCAAAATAGAAGACAGAGCATCTGTGAGCAAAGAGAAAACTAGATGAAGAAATAAGAAGACCTGCAGAGACAAGCCCTAGGAATAATGAGCATGAGGAAGCTAATGCTAAGGTCTGTTTGAATCTGTAAATGCAATCCTGTCTCCAGACTTTATTGCTTAACTCTCTGAAGCACCAAAATAAAAACATACTCTGTAAAGTCAGTGAGCATGGACAAGAACCTAAGGTGTATTCTGTGTTAGCAATGCGAAGGGGAATGTGAAAGTTCTTTAACAATTCCCTTTATTTTCTGCTATTAAAAACAACATTTTCCTTCAGCAATTTTGACATCTAGCTGACAATATAAATTTGAATATGAACCAGTTATAAATCTGAGGTAAAGACAATTTTGAGTCAAGATATTTTAATGTAGATTTTATTGAAACCATTATTGATTAAACATTAAAATGTGTTTTTGGTGAAAACGATGGCCCAGTAAAACGTCTGGGAAGTGGAATCTAACTTCTTGGTTCTCTTGCAGCTCATTGATCTCTCATAAGGTGATGGTACCTGAACTCTGGAAGGAACTGAAAAGTTTGGGCTGGTTGGTGGAGCCACACTGTACTTTTCTGCATGCCTTGGTATTTAAGAATAATTAAGATGAAAGTCAAAAAGAAACAAGTTTATCCCTATTTGTGTTCAAAGCCTTTCAAACAGCCCTCTGAGACAGGCCAGAATTATCCTCATTTTATAGCCTGAGAAATTGAGGCAGAAAGGTTAATGCCAGAAAACCTGATTTTCAGAGGTGCTGAACACACAACCTCTAATAAAGTCAATGGGATTTGCAAATACACAGCATCTCAGAAAAAGTCAGGCCTCTTATTTAGGAACCTAAATATGGATATAGGTGTCTAACTTTGGACATACGAGACTGAAAATTTTGACCCAGGTGTTTAAGGCAGGGCACACAGCACTTGAGACAGTCAAAATTAGAAAATGCATTTGAAAATCTTGACTAAAGTGACTTGCACAAAGGCATAGAGGGCATCACTGCTGGAAGAGAGATTAGAGTCAGGAGACCATAGTCCATGCTCCTCTTTCCCTTCAGAGAAGAGAAAAACCCTTAAGAAAGTACCATTAATTCGTTTCTCTACATACAAAAAAGAGCAATCTTTCTCAAAGGTTCTGTGGGAGTCTTCAGTTTACAATGCCACATATCATTAGAATTGACTGATTGAGATACATTTACAATTGTTCAGCTGGAATGCTTCAATATGTTTTTCAAAGCCTTGATAAAAAGTTAAAGGGACCCTCAAATGACTTAAGCATAACATTAGCGTTTTGTGTAAAAGACAGAAGTTTTTGAATGACAATTTAGCAATGTTTATCACACTTTATTACTTCAATGAAGATAGACTTTTTTTCAGTAAAAATGATCTCTTGAAGCATTGGAAACACTCAAGCTACTGAACAAAAAATAGAAAGCAAAACCCACTGCTCGTTGTGAACCAAAGTTAAGGCCAAATGTAGACACCTAATAAAAGAAGCTTGATTTCCGAAAGTGCCAAGCAGCATGCAAAGCCCCCTGAAATCTATAGGAGCTGTGGGTGTTCACTTCTTCCAGGGAAAAAAAGAAACCACTTTTATAGCAATTTTGGGTGATAGACTTCAGGCACTGTAAGAAACACTCTCACTCCCCAGTGTATAAGCAATAAAACTCTTCAAGCCTCAAACAAAAAGTCCTCTAAGTCATCCCCTTTTTGGAGATATACTTATTCAACCAACATCCTTCCTTTTCCAGAATGTAACTCAAATCCAATATAAGTGCTCAACATTTTGGGGCAGAAGTACATAGTTACCACCTAAATCTCCATTAGTGCATAATATCCACTACTTAATTCTTCCTCCTTTTATATATGTCAACCGGTATTAGCAGGCTAGCGCCCTATTCTTTCTTCTTGGTGGTAGTAATCCCCTCAGATTCCACCTGCAACCTTATGGTCTGTCTGGGAACTGACTTATTGGAACTCTGGTAAATATTTAACAAATTCTCGATTGAAGATGTGAGGCTACAGACACTGGCACTCTGCTGAGCAGACAAAGGCACAGTGGGCTAATCTAACCAGCACACATATCCAAATAACTGGTAACAACACATAATATATATATTGGCAACTGATCAATCAGTACAGAGCCAACGAGGGAGCTGTTTATAGTATCTGTCGCCTGAAACCAGAGCTGGATTTAGAGTCAGGCAACCTAGGCGACTGGCTGGGGTGCCAGCTTGGGTAACACCGGGCTCTGGGTGCTGTTTTTGTTGTTAGCGACAAAAGGGAAAATAGAATGTCTGAAGTAAAATGTTTCAGGTATTCTGTATGTAGATTAATTTTTCATTAACCTCCTAGAATGTTCTGGACCTTTGTAAGGTCTCATGGAACCTTCCAGGCTTTCCAAGAATTATATTTTCCTTGAACCTCCTAGAAAGTTGTCAGCCATGCCCTTGGGTGTATATAAGGGGTAGGGCATCTTCAGTCTGTCACTGAGATATAAGAACAAAGTGAAGTGAAGTGAGACCCCAGCTGCGATACTGTGAACTTTGCTTTATTGTAAGTGATCTTTTGAACTAAAGGACTAGGTTAACATTCCAAGGCTATCACCAACTGTAACACTATGTAGTACTGGTGCACCTAATGTTGGTGAACAGTTCAATTTCTTGATGTTAGTACATTTAAGTTATTCTTAAAATTAAGAAATTTTTATATGCTTACAGGAAACAATTTTTTATTTGTTTATATATGGCATGAATAAATACAGATTTACAGATCCTAGCATGGAAATTTATCGTCTTATCTCACAGGGATAAATCATGCTTGCATCAAAGTCATGAAATGGGCTAAAAATGCAATAAAAATAAGATATTCGAAAGTTTTACAAATGGAGGCAGGAGGCACTGATAATGCTGCTCACCTGGGGTGCCATTTGATCTACAGCTGGCCCTGCATGAATCGTAAACCATAAGCAAGATTCTGAGATCTGCATATTTCAGGTCAAGAGTCCTATCTGCCCATGTGCAGACCCACAAAGGTCACACAATGAGCACTGATTGAAGGCTGCACTCACTCTGCTGGCCACCTTCTGTTAGCACAACCCATAGCTGGGCCTGACAGATTAACAAGACCAGCTGTACAGCCTCTTAATCCTTTCCTGTCTGATTCCACACCCTTCAGAATTAACCAGGACAACGGAGGTATGCTCCTTCACTCTCTCTGTCGTAACTCAGGGCCAGACCCATAAAAGTACTTAGAAGCTTAACACCCAGACATAGATGCCCAAGTCCCAATTTTAGTTTCCACTGACAGTCACAAAACCCCCGCTTAGCTGCTGCCTAGCCCTGTAGGTGTCTAAACTCACTTGGCACCTACATTTTTGCAGTAAAAGTTCCCTGGCTGTTTAAGTTTCTGCTTCTGGGCGTGTACACTGTTGCCTCACTGGAGGTGCCTAGACACATATCTGCCACCCAAGCCCAGTGTGACCCACAAAATGGGAGAACATAGGCTTTCATCCACCTTTCTTGTCTCTGGGGCCCCATCTCATAGATGCATTCAGAGGTTACCTACAGAGTTGAATGCCATTCAGAACTGGGAATGAGGGAAATGGTGGTGGAGGTTCCCACTCTGCAGCCTGAACAGCAGACACACTCCACTAGGGTACCTTCCCCAAATATCTTTATTATTATTTCTTCTCTTATGTTCCAGGTACAACACAGTATAGCAGCAGATCAAAGTGTCCTTCCTCCTGCTCCCTGGCTCAACCTTTTAGGCTGCTTGCTTTCTTCTCTGAGCAATCCTGCTGGTGAACTAATTAGCTCATCAGAATCCCTACAGGTGCAAATGATCCCCACTAACCCAATCAGACTAACTCCCTACTACTTGAACCGCCCAGTGCCCTGAGTGTGGTAAATGACAAGCATGCAGGCTCCCCAAAGGGGTCTATTTATAGCTGCTAATAGCATCCTAAGCTCCCCTACTCCAGTAGAGGGGTTCCAGTTGTGGATTGCTAGCAGAGATAGGTGCTTTCCAGCAGATCCGACTTAAGTGTCTATCTCCATGAGAATGGAGGGGCTTAGCACACTGTCCTCTCATTGACATCTCCTACTGGCTAACTTAGACAGGGAGCAACCTAACATGCTGTCTTTTGTGCATCCCGTTCTTAAGCACCTGTCAAGCTTAGACTTAGAATTCTGTCAGGCGTTTGACCTAGTACTGTGTGACAAGCAGGGAGGAGAGTTGACATGACTCTTGAGGGGAAACTGCTCTGATCGGGATACCTAGAACTGTAACCTGAGATGAGAAGAGGGAAGGGAGTTGACACCTAGGGCCCAGGAAGTGAACAAAGGGAGAGGGATGGCGGCAGGGATTGGAGAGAAGTAGAAGCTGGCTGGGGAAGAGGGGGGCAGCCCGGATTCGGGCTCTTATCTCTCTGCCCCCCAGAAGGGCCTGACTAAGGGGTCCTGTTTGTACTGACAAGCTCTGAGTTGGATTGTGTTCCTGGCATCTCAAATAAACCTTCTGATCTACTGGCTGGCTAAGAATCACTGTGAATCCCAGGAAGTGGGGGGTGTGGGAACGGGACTCCCCCACCCCCTGTGACATACTGAATGACATTTTGATTAAAAAAAAACTATAATGATATAAAATTAACATGGCACAAATTACATGGATTAAAAACTGGCTAACTGATAGGTCTCAAAATGTGAATGTAAACAAGGAATCATCAAGTGGATGTGTTTTTAGTCTAGTCCTGCAGGGATTGGCACTTGGCCCTATATTATTTAGCCTTTTTATCAATGACCTAGAAGTAAACAAAGTCATCACTGATCAAGTTTGCAGACGACAAAAATTGGGGTAGTGATAAAGAAGCATGTTGATATAGACTCATAGACTTTAAGGTCAGAAAGGACCATTATGATCATCTAGTCTGACCTCCTGAACAATGCAGGCCACAGAATCTCACCCACCCACCCCTGTAGAAAACCCCTAACCTATGTCTGAGCTCTTGACGTCCTCAAATCATGGTTTAAAGACTTCAAGGTGCAGAGAAAGGTGAAAAACCACCAGGGCCTCTGCCAATCTGCCCTGGAGATATATTGGAAAAGGTTCACAGAAGAGCCACAAGAATTATTAAAGGATTAGAATGCTTTAAAGTGACAGACTGAAACAACTCAAAGAGAAGGTTAAGGGGTGACTGGATTATCGTGTATAACAATCTACATGGGGAACAAATATTTAATAATGGACTCTTCACTTTAGCAGAGAAAGGTATAACATCAGGTATAACAATGGCTGGAAGTTGAAACTAGACAAATTCGGACTGGAAATAAGGCACACATTTTTAACTGTGAGCGTAATTAGCCATTGAAACAAATAACCATGGGCCATGGTGGATTCTCTATACCACTTGCAATTTTAAAATCAAGATTGCATGTTTTTCTAAAAGATCTGCTAAAGGAATTATTTTGGTGAAATTCTCTGGCTTATGTTATACAGGACGATTACAAGGGTCCCCTCTGGAATTTTATGAATCTCTCCCCATTCATTGTACAGGGATCATAGGTGCCTAACTCAGGGTTTGTGAATCACAGTGTTGTCCCAGTAATATTCTAGGTGCCTAAAAGTCCCTTGTGGATTCAGTTCTCAGCACCTAATGCTCAGAGTCTCATGGAACCCAGATGTAATAAATCCCCTGGACTTCCCACAATGCATAAAATTAAGCAAATGCCCAACTCCTTGCAAAATCAGAGTTCAAGGATAAAAAAAGGGGAAGTGGAAGGATAAATAAAACATTTACGAATCTTTGTTTTCATCTTCGAAGATATAAACAGCAGTTAATGTTTATATTATTTCTCAAAACATAATTTTTCTCTCTTTAAAAACTTGAAATCTCTTTCTTACCCTTGTCAGAGTCAGTGTCCCTTCTTTACATGTACTGCAACGGACCCGCAGTTTCCCAGGCTTCGCAGCTTGGCAGAAACTTTTGCAGAAAACATAAAAACTGTTGTAACTAGCTGCACCTGTTGGAAAGAAAGCAAAGAAAATTATTTGCACTGAAATCAGAACTATACTGGACTGTTTTAAAACAAACAAAATGATAATTAAATTAACAGAATCATAGATTTAAAAGGCAAGAAGAGTACTTTGTGATCATCAGCTCTGTCCTCTTGCGTAACATAAATTAATTTCTGCCTCAAGCCCCATAGCTGTGGTTGAACTAGAGCATACCTTCTTTAAATGTAATTTTTTAGCCTCCTAAAAATTGTAAGTTATTTGCAGTCTCCCTCCTAAAGCCACCCTTTTCTGGTCTTTGGGATAGTAGCAAGAGTATTATTCCTGATGCCTACCCTTAAAGGCCAACACCCAGAGTGGTATGGATGTCCTGGACCCCTGCAAGCAAGAAGAGGTAGTCTTACAGAACCTGGAGAGAGGACTGTGACCCAGAAAATGGAACAGACATTTATAACTCTGCTTGTTGGACTCTTATTCAACCAGTGGTCGAAGGCTTTTTGATTTGGCCAGAAGGTGAAACCAAGTACCCAGTAAGAGGAAAGTAACCAGTAACTGACAGTGAGAGGAAAACTGAGTCTGGGGTTACTACATTCAATGCTGGACAGGGAAGCTACTGTTCCAGGGGTTCACAAAGACATTATCTTGTATTTTTAAAAGCTATAGCACTCAAGCTGTCATTGATGGTACCTGTGCTACCTGAAACTTCCTCTAAGTTGGCTGCCTGCAGCTAAGCAGCCTGTGTGACCTCCAGCTCCTAGGAAGGGTAGCTCAACAGCATTAATGGCAGCATGGTCTAAACCTAGGCATGAGGCTGAGAATAAGGAACTATTGTATTCAGCTCCTGATTCTGAGGCAGCGCTTAACAGTTCGCCTGTTGTTTCTCTGTCTGCACAGAGGAGCTGGGTGCTGCTTACCTACCTCACAGGAGGGTGGAGGATGATTAACAGGAAGAGTTTCAAACGTACAAAGGGAAGTTAGGTATCCAAATCCCACTGACTTTCAGTGGAAGCTGAACACCTGATTCCCCCCGGGCCTTTGAAAATCTCCTCCCCAAATAGTTAGAAATATGTTAAGTACTCCTGTATAAATGTTAACACTTTGTAGGATTGTTACCAGTGGTTGAAATCTCCAGTTTTTAATTGCTTGTTTAACTGTCAACCCATGGAACCCTTTCCCAGAGGATGTTTTTAAGAGTGAGGCTTGACAAAGCCCTGGCTGGGAGGATTTAGTTGGGGACTGGACTTGCTTTGAGCAGGGGGTTGGACTAGATGACCTCCTGATATTCCAATCCTGATATTCTATGATTCTATGTTGTGAAAACCAAGACTATAATAGGGTGCAAAAAAGAACTAGATAAGTTCATGGAGGATAGGTCCATCAATGGCTATTAGGCAGGATGGGCAGCGATGGTGTCCCTAGCCTTTGTTTGCCAGAAGGTGGACCACTTGAAGATTATCTGTTCTATTCATTCCCTCTGGGCACCTGGCATTGACCACTGTCGCAAGACAGGACACTGGACTAAATGGACCTTTGGTCTGATGCAGGATGGCTGTTATGTTCTTATGATTTTAATTTTACTCGCCAATAACACACTGAAAACATATTTAAGTTCTAAGTGCTTAAAGTGTCAGGCTACCAAACATGAACTTTTCCATTACTTTAGTAAAGAGGAAATCTTTCGGCGTGAGTCATACAATGACATGAAAACTGAAAGATGACAAGTCATGGGTGAATCATCTATTGGATTAATGCATAATATGATAATGGCAAATTCTTGAGAATTAACTTCTTGCCATCAGTCTGATAATCTTCATGCTATTTATTTACCTGCAACTTATGGAGCGAATCTTATTTACTAGTAACAGTACGGTGAGGCAGCAGGAAGAGGAGAGAATTATCTGCTTTGCTTCCTAGCCAAAAAAATTCACAAGTATCTATGTTCATCATCATTTTTTTTCTTTTAGTAACATAACATTTGAATAGCTTTGGCTCACACGCTGAGCTACCTCAGAAAATATTAGGTGTAATAATTTAAAGTAAACCATATTTACTACTCTTTTGCGTGCCCTTTAGAATACTAAAGAGAATGTGTACTGTTATGTGTTATTTGAAACTGATTCCATATTATTCACATTCAGGAATTTCCTAAGCATACTGGTGCAACTATTTCCCAAACCGTAATTACTTACAGGGCTGCACAAGAAAAAAAGTAGAATCTTCAAAAAGAAAAAGAGATGACTCCAGAGAACACTTACATTATTGAAAGATGACATTTTCCAGTGAGCACTTAATAATATTAAAAAAACCCATCTCTGATCAGTGTCCAAACCTGCAGGAACACAAAATGCTCTTCCAGAGGGCAACAGTGATGTCCTTAATATCCTCTTCACTTATATTACCCCCTAAGAATTTTCATTATGCTTCTCTGAGGGAAAATAAATGACCGCACAAGGACACAACAGATAACAGGATTTTCAACTGAATTTAGACCTTGTGAAAGTTGCTGGATAAATATAGTTCTGTAAATTAATTGAAGTCCTCTACTTATCCTTTCAGCAGGTACAACACAAGCAGCAAGAGTGCATGTCTCTGCACAGTGCCCTATCAATGTGCTCTGAATTGCAGGTGGTACCTTTAAGAATAAGAGGGAAGTCAATCCGCTTGCCCTTTCAGTACTTGGGCTGCATCTCATTTAGTGCTAAATATAACAGAGTTTTGAAAATCTGGACATCTATCCACCAGTAACCATACTGAGACTCCCAACTTGTTTGCCTAGGGTGACTAAATGATTTGCATACACTACTAACCTGAGCTGAAGCTGAGCTAGGATCCAAAGAAATAAAACAATGTGTATTGAAAAAAATTAAAAGGTGTTCTAAAAACTGGTCAGTCTTTCCTTTTTGCATCTCCTTAACATGAGTACAGCAAGACAGTAAACAAAACAAAAATGCAGCACAAATATTTCATGTGGAAATATTTCATGATCCGACTGTTACTAGTAAATAAGATTCGCTCCATAAGTTGCAGGTAAATAAATAGCATGAAGATTATCAGACTGATGGCAAGAAGTTAATTCTCAAGAATTTGCCATTATCATATTATGCATTAATCCAATAGAAATATTTCAAGTAGTCATAACCTCTGGTTTGCTGCTGCAGGAGATCACCAAGATAATCATGGTCATGAGAGTTGCCTTCCTTTGGATCCCCACTTTCAGGTGCACAAAAAGTATAACTTCAGCACAGATGGAGATTGAGCTCCAGATCTATTTTTGCATCACCATTTCCCATCTTTTGGCTCTGCTAACAATGCCGCTTTGATACCCAGTTGATTTGCTTTTCCTGTAAATGACTTCACACATTCTTCCACACCAGCCCTGCTGCTTGGAATGCTTGTTCTGAGTGGATCCACAAGGCCATTACCCCCTCTCCTTATTCAAATTCATCCTGAAGAGTCATAGCATAAATAAGTCTCATGTGAAATTAACTAAGTCACCAACCACCACATATAATGCTGTACACTAGTCCTTATGGAGTAAAGTAGTGTCACTGATTCTACTCCCAACTCCATTCCCGCACTCCCAACTGTCTTGTGTCCTGCTTGTTATATCATGTTCAATTTACCTTATAAACTACATGGGGCAGGGATCATATCTTCCATTTGTTCTGTATGCTAGGCACCTCCCAGTTAAACAGAGAGATGTATTATTGATAGTAAACAGCAAAATATTTGTAGTGTAACTCACCATAAATAAGCATGATTTACTGTCACAAAAACAACAAAGGGGAATCTGAGATTATTTGAGGATTATTGCAGATTTACTGTATAGGTTAAACCTTGCACAGAGTACAATGTCTCAACTTGATTTTAATTTCTACCCAGTACTATCAATTTTCTAGTTTATGAATAATAAACGTAAAAAAATGTGGGGGGAGGTTAACACATGAAACATATTTTTAATAGATCTGGCTGGAGCACTTACGCAAAAGACCTGTACAGAGGTGCAGAGTAACATTCGGATTGTCTTTCCTATAGCATGTCTGCTGGAGACAGAGCATTACAGGAGAGCGGGGGTGCTCTGATCATAGGTAAGGGAGAAAAATGGAGACTTTCAGCAACCCAACCACCATTTTAGGCAGATGGATTGATTCCAGTCCCACATTCTTGTATTGGGCTTGTGTAGTGAGCAACACCACCAGGAATGTGGACAAGAGGAGCCAGAATTTAAAAGGTACACATGCCTAAAGTGAGCATGCTATACATCAAACTACAACAGTTTAGCTTTAACCATATCTATTTTAGCTAGCATGAATCTTTGCAAACATATTTGACTCCGAATGTATTCCATGGTTCCCCTTTTCAAGGGGAGAAAAGGGGAAAACTAGAAAGGAATCTGATTTATGAACAACACCAGCTCTGAAGTAGCATTATTAATACAGAACTGCAATTATGGCACTGAGCCAGCAATCACTAAAATTGCTGCAGCATCAAACTTACAACCTCGTCTCCCCTCGTTCAATCATGCTCTATAGGTTTTTATGAAGTTTTCCATTAATATTTTATAACACTGGCACTCAGCTAGACTGTGCAGATATAGCAATTACCAACTAAAAAACTGAAGTCCCATTTTAAGTGTTAGTTCTGATACTAAAGATGTGCATAACACACAAAAATAAAATAAAAAAAGTTAACCACTAGTTCATTTCATGGTTTTATAAAATTGTGGGTTTTTTTTTTTTAAAGAGAAAACTAGCTGTACCTGTGTTTGCAATACTTGTTTTCAGAGAACGCACAGTTATAGAAGTTCTTGGTCGATGCTCCATGTACATGACTGGCAGGAGTGCCACTGCTATGTTCTTTGTGGCTATTGCCAACTGGGAAGATGATCCGAGTCTGCCCTACTATAGGTGCTTGATGCTCTCACATTCTGCTAGCTGAAGTCACTGCCACCAGGAAAATGACATTAGAAATGTGATCTCTCAGTGGTTCAAAAGGAGCTTTCATCATGTTACTCAGAACCAGATGAATTTCCCCAAACACAGGTGACTTCTTAACGAGGCCCCAGAAAATGACTATGGGATGCAGAAAAAACTAGTCTACTTTCATTCATGAAATTCATTCATGAAACACTGAAATGCCGTTTTGATACCCAGTCGCTTTGCTTTTCCTGTAAATGACTTCACACATTCTTCCACATCGCCCTGCTGCTTGGAATGCTCATTCTGAGTGGATCCACAAGGATCTTTTCCCACATGCATTGGTATATTCATCTCATAACCTGCTTCAATGCTGCCAGGATGACTACCCTTTCAGGAGCCACACTGACAGGGAAAAGGAACCCTGAGTAGATGTAAAGAGATCCCTTGTTTCCTTATGATCTGATGTGGTAAGATTACCACCAATTCCATCAGGAATGGAAACCATGTTTGCCTTAGCTAACGGAGGGGCCATAAAGTTCTCTACTGGGCTTAATTATGGTCTTTGCTAGCATAGTGAAGGGGGAGTAGCCATCATGAAATTCTATCCTTCCTACTTCCCCAAAGTGAATGAAGATGTTCACCAGTGCAATCTTTATTAGGTGCCTTCAACAGAACACAGGAGTCCTGGTGTTCAGAGGAGTGGGAAACAATATGGGATGCTCTCCACAGAAGGAAGACTATTGTCCTCTGATCTGGTCACCACTTGTCAAACTCTGTAGCCTGCTCTGATAAAATTTCCCTTTCTTGCCAGGCAAAAGGCATCTAGAATCATCTTGCGAGACATTGCCTAGTCTTGCCACTGCAGGATAAGAATCAAGATCCTTGATATCCTTAGTTTATGTAAAACTGGTGGCCTGATTGTTCTTTTGAATCAGGACAACTTTTTGAGCTATGAGGGCTTTCAAAGTCCACTTTCAACCAGGTCATGCCATAATATTTATGTACTAGGATAACTTTTGGAGACACCAAATATCATGATAATGAAGCCCCTCTGCAAGTTCTTCCCCACCCTCAGCAGTATGCATCCATTATTGTGTCATTTTGGCTCAGAGGAATATGGGAATGAACTTCTAACTGTACATTGGGTTTGGACCATCACCAAGCTGGAGTATCTCAGAAGCTGCCTATCACCCAGATACCGAACAAAAATCTCGATATGCTTTGTAATCATTGATGATGTGACCTCTGGTTGGGGCTTGCTAAAGGCATGAACAGGCCAACATAAATACTCTGATGGTCACCAGACCAATCAAAACATTGTCTTGGCTAGTTCCACAATATTTCAGATCCTACTGTGAGTTAGGAAGACTTTGAAGTGAAGCATTCCTAATAGGGCATCTGTGTACTCCAATTTACTCTGAGGTGCAAGCTAGTGACCAAAGACCTTCAGTGGTAACATGCAGAAATGGTGGGATTTCTTCCAGTATGCTGTTCTTGGTTAGCAAGTCACACAAGTAGGAAAACACATGCACTGCTTCTAGTCTTTTGCAGAACTGTCTCATGTCATGTCTCAAAAGTACCATATATGTCTCAAAACACATATGGTACTGACACAATCTTAAACAACGACACTGGTACGGTTCTGTTGACAGAAACCTGAGATGCATCCAGTGGCTGGGCATGTATGTCTACAGTAAATAGGCATCTGCAAGGTCCAGAATACATAGCTAGAAACAGTAAAGCAATGCAAGAGGCTAAAGAAGCAGGATTTTTAGCAAGGATAAATAAGTCCATCCAAACTAAGGTGCCAAGAGATAGCAAGACTAAAATGGTCCTTGGAGCACAGAGCAAAAAAAAGTCTAGCTTTAAGTATTTTTTAGTTCATCAGAAGTCAAACTATGAACAAAAATTTTAGCAAAAACAGGTAAATCATTGCAAAATCAATTAAGTGTCCCAAGAGTTGTTGGGGATACTATGGGTTTCCAGTGTTCCCATCAGAGCCAGGCACATGCCACCCTACTAATGCTGGTGGCTTAAAGACTTAACTTAGGACATGGGATAGGCTTTGCCCTTGAATGTGTGCCTGTTGCGGTTCCAACTCATAGATGATAAAAAAGTTTTAACTGTTTTATTTTCTTCATATTCTTTTAATCATTAGCGAATACAGCATGAAAGAAAGATTATTAATTATAAGGCAATATAAGATATCCTAAATTCATCACAACTCTGGTTTCATAGTCATGTCATCAAAAACTGTTCTGATTTCCTTATTTAGAGGAAATAGTTAAAAATCAGTCATCACTGGCGTTAACAATCCAATTTGAGAGCTTATCTTTCCTAGGTGAGTCACACTGCAAGCAATGGATGATAGGTCAAGAATTATTACATTAATAAACATAACTGTTCCGCGGTATAGACTACAAAAGCTCTGCAATGCACAGAGAGGGAGGTACAATCTTAAATATCTCTTTAAATAAATGAGACATGATTTGTAATTAGAACCATAGTGAATACTTATGTATGCAACATGGTGTTATGGTGCTGATAAAGACAAAAAATTGGCAATTTTCATTTCAACCAAGCTTTCAATTGCCTGGAAAAGCTTGATGTATTCCTTCGTGATTATATCAGATGTGTGGGCATGGGGAGAAAGGAACTGAAGCAAGAGGGCATATGAGGTGGCATAGAAGCCTCCTAGCTACACACGTGAACTCACTAACAAGTAGGCTCCCTCCTATATGTTCCTGTTTCCATCACTATAGCGATCTAGTAAACATAAGTAACTCCCTTGAAAAGAATACTAACAATAGTGCGAATCTGAGTATCTCTATATAACTTCACGATTACCGCATGCCCTTACTGAAAGTCATAGACTTTACTCCACAGCCTCTGAAATCAATGAGAGGCTTTTCATTGATGTCAGTGAGCATTTGATCTGGTTCCATATATTGAAAGATAACTGTTAGTACCTTGAGGTACATGGATGACAGTTTTAAGCTATTTGGAATGGTCACCATTAAAATATTTCCGAGTGGCTTTGAAAGTGATCAACATCATTCTGTCCCTTTCTAGTGATATTCTCCATGCCAGATCTTTCCTGGTCAAACCTCAGAACTGGCCATGAAGAAATGATAAGAAATGGCTGAACTAGCCACATTGTAAGTATTATAGGGCTAGAGTTGCACTCCTTTGCTATTTGGCTTCAGAGAAGTATCGAGAAAATGTTTTCAAAAATTGAATATCGGAATTTTGGCCAGAATCCTTTTAATACCAGTTGGAGGTGGGATTTCCTCATTTGAAATTATCCATCAGATATGGATGCTTTATTTCACTTTTACAGACGGATCATTCATTACATTTACCTTTCTATTACTTCTGATAACTTTTATACAACCTGAGTATAACAGATTCTCCCCAAACCCAGCATCAGACCTTTCCTCTACCTCATTTTCTCCACTCTTGAAGGGGGTAGGGGGTGGGGGGAGGATTCACCAGCCAGATCAATGAAGTCCCTCCACACTGTCAATATTTCACTCCCTTTTCTGATGGATGTTTTCATTGTTCAAACACAAATACACTTCAGCCTCAATCTAGAGAGATAAACCGGGTTCTTCCACCTATTGATACCCCAGACAAAGCCTCTGACACTGCCTACACAGCTGGGTATCCCCAGTCAGAGTTTTCATCTAGACTGGTATTCCAAGCCCATTCCATATTCTTTCCCTAATCCTACAGGTCTCCTACAGGAACCTTTCTGGTTTTCCAACAAACAATGAAGCTGCTTGTTGGTCTTTTAGCTCACCATCTGGAAGGCAGCTGATTAGTCACAGGTAGGGCTAAAATCAACCTCCTTAAAGGTTTATCCCAGCCTGTGACAGTAAATTTTAAACATATTTGCATAAACAAAATGTGCTGACATTCTGCATCCCCTGTGCAGCCACTACTTGTTTAATCCTCACAAGTTGGTAGTGATAACCTAAGGCCCTGATCCTATAATTTTTGGCTTACTGTAGGGGTGATGGGCAGAAGGGTTTCAATATATAACTAAATCAAAAGCACAAGTATTTTCTTAGAAACTTTCCTGTAATTCATGTAATTGCCTTCTTTAGGCAGACAGACCTTTGATAAAAGCAGGTTTTAAACCAAGACACTAGTCCTTTGATAAAAGCTGGACTAAACTCAGTAGATTTGTGGAAATGTAACATTTACTTTGATAAAAATGGTTTTGGAAACTCCTGTTGTTTTGCTTAATAAAAATAATAAGAAGTGACAAGCTATCTGCTTTTTTTCCCTTTGCTCTTCAGTTTCCCCGACTGTTCAGTGCTGGCTTTATTTCATTTCTAAAATTGAATGGCATACTGCACAGTCTTGCCAGATGGAACTCTGCGTAGCTGCTGTGCTTTGGTCTTGCCAGTGAGGATTTTTATCCAGAATGGGTGGGGGAGGAAAACACATACACTCAAGGTGTACAAATTTAAAACTAAAAAAAGTACAATGAGAAATGAAAATATATTTTCCCCGCTGCTACGGGGAAGGTCACTTTCAGGCAGGAGTGAGCAAAGCCATGTACTGCAAGAACAAATTGTAATGTACAGTCTCAGTAAAAATGTTTGGTGGTGTCTTGATTGAGTTCATTTAATTATAGAGCTTTCACCAGCCAAAAATATTAATGCAGACATGAATGCAAGAGGCTGCTTATTTATGTTCTTTGCCTGAAACTCTCTCCTCATCCCAGTGCAACATCATCTCTTTTTTTTCTAATTCCTCTTCGAAGCTGACTTCTTCATATGCTATCCATCAACAAAAATACTGTCACTGGCCTCTCCCTTTACTATTTGATATAAAAATGCAGAGAGAAAGATGTTCTAAACAGAATCCTTCTCTGTATATTCCATTGTATTTTGTACTGTCTTTCTATTTAAATTGTAAGCTGAGGATCTTCGTAAGCAGATGAAGAGAATCATCTTTTTTTCCTGTCCTGTTCAACATTACCCATACTGTTTGTGCTTTACATATAATATAGGTCAATTATTCTGATGTGCATGTCTGGTTATTCAGGAAACATTAGTCATATGGCTATCAGCCAGATCCTGAAGTCCCTTTATGGTCAAACTACCACTTAAGTTCATATGATTTACTGAGTAAAATCTAAGTAAGGTCTTTGGGAACTGACCTACTATTTGTATTTGAATGTTCTCTCACAGGTGATATTACTAATCTATTTCCACTTGAATCTGCTTTGTATGTGGAGGACACAGCTGTGTAATCTTCTTGCAGCAATCTGAAATCCACATATAAGTAATCTGACTTCAGGTTTCATTACACCCACTTTCAGACCAACTTCATGGGAAGTTGCTAAAGTTCCCAGACACTTAGGGCCATTTCAGAGATAGTCAAAATCATGCAAATATCATAGAAGAAAAATAAGTTTTGCTTTGAGATGTGAGTTAATTCAATACAAAACTCAAGGCAAAACATGGATGGTGCAAACCCTACATCCTTCCCTGCAGTCCCTGTACTGCACTCCTCATCCTCCTGTTCCCTCACAATTTCCTGTCAAGTTTCCAAGCCATGTAGCCTAGTGGTGGCCATCTCCATTCAGGGCAGTATGGTTCAGTCCCATGGGGAACAAAAAAAGATAGTAGCAATTGTTTGGAAAGCCAAAAAATCATTATGGAACTTTGACACACTTAAAAAAAAATCAGAGCGCTTATGAAAATAACATGAGTTGACACCTCTGCAAATGATACACAGGACCCAACTAGCAAAAACTGAAGCCTGAACTGCATAACCCATACTGTCATGACTCAGATGTGGGCAGTCCGACCTACTGGTCAGAAGAGGAGTCAGTCCAAGCGGATATCAGGAGATCAGAATCCAAAAGGAGCCCGTGGGCAGACTAAGAATCAGGCATCAGGAGCAGGCAGGGTCAGCTGACTGGGAGATCAGAGTCCAAGACAGGCCGGAAGGCAAACCAAGGGTCGGATGTCAGTAGGCAGGCATGGTCAGGTTATAGATAGCAATCTAATATCAAAGTCAAAGACAAACTAGAGTCAGAAACCGTATACGTAGGGCCTATCACAAGAAGGTACCAGGCAATCTATGGGCTGTGAGGGACCACCACTCAGATATTGACGGGTGATACTTTCTGCATATACCAGTGCCACAGCGTCCTCCTATGGAAGTCAAGTTTAAGCCTTCTGTGGCAACGTGGCGGTATCAGTGGCACAACACCTCTATGGTCCCAGGTTCCAGCTCTCTGGTTCTAATGTGTCCAGAAGGTCAATGCTGCATTCCACAGTAAATGTACTTATCTGCTTCCTCAGGAATCTTCCATATGAAGGACAAATGGTATCTGCTTCTTAAAGTAACACTGCACAATACATAATTTTCAGAGCCATCTTTTCAAAACTAACCTGCATTTGAATGAACAGAATGAGCATCCATGCATGCAAATGGAAACTTGCATTTAACCATTTTACACATACAAATGTATGTTAGTTCACTCAAGTGCAGCTTGGGTGATCTCCCAAAGAATGAACATACAGTTCATGGCACTAGTTTCTGAAAAGATAGATCTGAACTTTCAAGTTTTATGTGAAAGTAATTTAAAATAAAATCTATGTTACTTTTTCAAAAGCGAAAGAGAAAAGTTTAAGTAGTGCTTTATGCCAAATTAACCCAGTAACAATGGCAATTTTGAATATGCATTGTTTTATGGAACAGTAGGGGTTTTGAATTAACTCAGTGCTTGGAATAAGACAGGAAACTGATCTCCTTCTAATCAATGCATATATGCATACACACACCACACATATATATTCAAGTACATAAATGTTACCTTAATATGTAATATATAACATCAATAAAATAACCAGGGAGGAAGGAAGGAATATTCTGCTTAAACTTCACACAGAAACGGGGCAGCACCCTTTGTGCCACCTGTAATTTCTCAGGTGGCTTACGTGGGGTGGTGGCTGCAAGTCTACCCCTCTGGAGCTGTGACCAACCGCGAATACAGTGAAACAAAAAACGTCTTTTCAAAACAAGCTTTTATTGTATCTGAACAGTAGAAACATGGCATGAAAAGAGAAAAGCGTTTTTAATCACATAAGAAATGTACACATATCTGTTTTACCTAAGGTTTAGGTACAACTATCTTACTCCCAACACCCTAATCTTTGATGACTGGGGGATTCAGTCTGCTCCTCGGCAGTCTGTCACCCTCTCCTGTCCTTCAAGGTCAGTCTTTTTCTCCATCCAAAGTTCTTGGTGTAGTTTTTCCTGCTGGATCCCCAAGGTGGTTATTAGTGGGGATGCCCCCTGCCAAGCCAAATCAGACTGTTGAGTTCAGAGTGCTCAGAGGTAAAACTTCAAAGTGAATGATCCCTACATTATCTTTTAAGTATCAGTAAATGGGAGGGTATTTGAAACTATAGTCCCCTTTCCCACTTACCTGCAACAAACTCATGCTTGGATTAACTCTTTATGTAGCAGACAAACAGATTGGCTACATAATATTCATGAAATATAACAGGCATTCCCATGCCATGTCCTTCACATGCCATACCAACATTTCAGGAGGGTTAATTTTTGTTAATTTCTATTGCTGCTCCAGAAACACTAATTGTACATAGAGATCTCTAATGTTACCTAACACATGCTGTGCCAAGTTCAGGAGAGGGCTGTATGAAAGATTACCCAGCTAGAAAACTACTGCCCATCCAGTGTACCTCATTTTCAACTTCTTCAGAGAACCCGAAGCACAGAAAATCTATAATCACAATAGCACCCCTCATAATACAGAAAAGGAATCAGATAGCAGCACTGCAGTCTGCTCCTTTTGAATAAGAGAACAGAGGAAAAGAAATACTATCAAAAGGATGTTTTACACATACTGTAAAGTTGAGTGCTGGAGATGAGAACTAAAAACACTATTAAAGTGGTATAAAATACTGGAAAAAAATAACAATGAAGAAATCACTTAGGGTTTAACTGAAGAAAGTCATAAAATACAGGAAAGATTATTAGGAAAAATGATATTCTCCCTGACTGGATGTACATAGATGAGCCTCCGAATTATATCAAAGATGAGCTAGGAAAAGATAAGGGCTGGACCAGCATAATGTACAACAGAGAACAGACCAAATTATAAGGCAACTTCCAATAATGGTGCCTTATTTTACGGAAATATTTTAGAAAAGTGTATGACAGTGTTTGCTATTTTACAAAGACCTGTGTTTCAGATGGATAATGAAACACACTTTGGGAAGAAGTGGCCATCAGCAATGGTGCCAGCAACACATTTGCTTGCCTTTTGTGAGCTCTGAACTAAATTTTATACCATTATTTTAATCAAAGAGAATGGCCTGTGAGCGATACAGAAATGATTTAATAATCATTGACTTAATAATCAATCTAACTCATAAATATGTATATATTCAGTATCAATTCTTACAAATTTTTGATGAGGATTACAATAATGAAGCCTTATATACAAAAGGGAATGTGTTCTAGTTGCAAAGTAGTTAAAAGACGTAGCTTTCTATAGGAAGGAGGTGGTCAGAGGTAATGGCAAGGTGCTTAAAGATGCAATAGAATCATTTTACCTCCGCACAATGAAAACTGTTTGATTAGCAAGTGAAGTACTTTACATCAGTAATGTTCAGAACACAAACCTATTGAACAATGCAGCATAATGAGATTTTTTGGGCTGAGGGAAGCCCCATAGAGAGTTAGAAATGAGATACTTCAGCACAATTATTGTAACTAAGATCACCAAAAGGTAACTTAATTTCAATTAAAGTTTCCTTCTACTAGAATTTTGCCACATTTCAAATTCAGTGCATGTAAAGAACTTTGAACCATTTGCCTGTAATATTTTCTTATGAAAATTACTAGTGACAAAGAGTAGGAAAGTCACAGTACACCTAAACATCTCAAAGCAATCTAAATAAAGTAAGGACCAAATTTCAAAACAGGTCTAAGATATTGAGAATGTAATTTTGAGTAATCAAATGTGTTTGTTTATTAATTGCATTTGCACACACAGGTAGTATGAGATCTCATTAAATAATTTGCATGTGCAAATTCAGGTTGTGTACACAAATCAGATATTTTTGTAGACAAAAAATTTAGATGTTAAAATTACATTTGAAAATATTTACACATTCAAAATTGCAAGTCAAATATTAAAGTCTGGTTTCGCAGAAATTACCATAGATACCAAAACAGATCTAATACCCAGCTCTGCCAAGAGACTGGGTGAGTTTTATTTTTTTCAGGGCTTCCCTTCTTCTCCAATTATTGCACCCTCATTAAAGACAGCATCCAACAGATAAGGGAAGAACAAAGGTATATAAATTTATTTTCAGCTCTGACAATATCCTAGCCTAAACATTTTCACACATAAAAATGTTAAAAAGCAATAAACCATGCTTTCAAATATAATAATTGAACAACATAAATAAAGAGAATAATTAAAAATAAAAACTGTCTGATCAGTTATAAATAAATAATTATTTCTTTAACTAGACTTCTGTGGAATCAGATTCATACTAGAAGCTAGTCTTTACATATTTGTGTTGCCTACACAGCCACGACATGCGGGGCAAGGACCATCTTCTTGTTCTATGTTTGCACAGAACCTATCATAATAGGGTTTTGATCCATGAATAGGACTCCTACGTGCTACGATAATACAAATAAATGAATAATAATAAGTTAGGACAACTGTATCTTCTATCCTTAGATCCAGCTATTTTGCTGTTGTCCTATTTGCCAAGGTAGATTCCATGAGCCTGTCCCTCTCTCCTCGAGATGATTCCAACACCACATAACTTTTCCATTTGAAAATCCCAACCCAGAAGATGCATTTCTTTCCTGAACAAGACCGTGTACATAGCCAAGCATTCTATAGTACTGTACACAACCAAACATTCCACAGGACTTTCTGCAGTTAACCTCAGAGGGTGTTTCTACACTGCAATTGAACTCCCATGGCTGGCCCTGCAGGGTCCCAGAGCTCAGGCTCCAGCCCATGGCCAAATGTCTACACAGCAACTTTACAGCCTTGAGCCCCAGCCACATGAGCCTGAGTCAGACGACATGGGCCAGCCGTGGATGTTTCATTGCAGTGTGGACATACCCAGAGACAAAGACCACTTTAAAAACTTGACACTTAAGGCTTGTCTATACTACCACTTAAGAGATTTAACTTACATGGACTTAGGGGTGTGAGAAAGCCACTACCTGAGCGACTAATTTAAATTGATTTAGAGTGATGTCTACACCATATTGTGTCGGCAGGTTTTCCTCTCATTGAGGTGAAACAATTATGCCGATTGGAGAGCGCTCTCCCATCAGCATAGCCCCTCTTCACCAGATTCGCTACAGTGGTGCAGCTACATCGGTAGCATAGACTAGTCCTAAGTGTTATTTAAGAATTTATTAGATAGATACAATAGCCTACAATTAAAGTGGTTACAGTATGTCCATTATAAATCCCACATTATTCAGGGCTTTAAAGGTATGCCATAAATAGTTCTCTGGGATGAAATTTCAATCAGATTAACAAAACAAGGAAACAAAAGACCACATTCAGCCATTTCTTTTTGCATTTATTTTTTAAAATATCTTACAATTCACATATATTTATGTCTATGTAAAAAACTTCTGACTACATATAATAATGCAGATTTCTGAGAAATCTTCATTTTTGAAACTATTAATAGTACCTATCCTATAGCAATTTATAAATTTATAAAATACTAAAATGAAAGGCTCCAGGATCTTATTAAGACCTTGTAAAAAACACTATGTCAGCACTTTGATAGAAACCCCACAGCCAATGACAGTCAATATGGAAGGAGAGAACAAAGACAGATGTCTGGGATCCAACCAGCAAATTAAAATAAAATAAAATAATTTAAAAACCCTAAGACCAACCACTATTAACTCAACAGATTCTTCCCACAAAATATGTCATAAGGGAAACAAAATAAATGTCATAAAATCTAATGCAGCTATGACAGAAATCTGCAGCATTAAAATTGAGATTAAAAGTGTAAATTATTCACAGAAATCTGTAGCACTTTCTCGTAAGGGTCAGAAATAAATACTTTATAGAACGTAAAAATCAGAGACATGCTTATAAATTTATAAATTTATTATAGATGGTGTTATAAACTCTTAATAAACTATAACTGACAGTACTAACTAGTCATAACAACTGGCATAAAGAAAGACAGGTGCACATCAGTATAATATTGGAGATACATTCTCTATATATCTATATTGAGATATAGATACGAATATGGGATGAATATGAAAAAAACAGGACAGCCTGAGAAATAAAAATCAAGGTTTCTAGAAAGGTATTCTTGGGGGGTAAGGATTCATATTTGTATTTACAATAGTCAAAAAGACACCAAAGTTTCCCATTTATTCATTGGTTAGATAAAGCAGAGACAAATTGAGCACACAGGGAAGCTTTGCAAAGGAGTATAGAGAGGGAGTGCAAGAAGCAGATACACCTAACAAACATACTCTAAACTCAGGCCAATAACCCTCCCAAAAACCAAGAACAAACAAACAAACCCCCCTGCAAGACTAAAAATAGTGCAGGCAGAAGTCCAGCAGCAGAGTGGGGGCTATTGAGTTTATTTCACTGGATGCAACATTTATGATTAGGGCCCTACCAAATTCATGGCCATAAAAAACACATCATGGACCATGAAATCTGGTCTCTCTGTGAAATTTGGTCTTTTGTGTACTTTTCCCTATACTATGCAGATTTCATGGACAACACAAACGTTTCACAAACTGCGGATCCTGACCCAAAAGGGAGTTGGGAGGGGGTTGCAAGATTTTTGTGGGGGTGGGTTCTAGTATTGCCAATCTTACTTCTGCGGTGCCTTCAGAGCTGGGCACCTAGAGAGTGGCTGCTGTGGCCAAGCGCCTAGCCCTGAAGGCAGCATCACAGAAATAAGAGGGACATGGTATGGTAGGGTAGGGTAGGGTAGGGTAGGGTATTGCCTCAATTACTTCTGCACTAGTGCTGCTGGGCATTGCCTTCAGGGCTGGGCACTTGGCCAGCAGTCACCACTCTCCAGCTGCCCAGCTCTGAAGGCAGCA
>ML677386.1:1272996-1453531 GCA_007922305.1 Dermatemys mawii
ATAGCTCTCACTCCATCCGTGGGTATTACAGCAATTTCTGGTGCCTGTGGACGCCTGGACAAAGCATCTGCATCTGCATTGCTTCTCCCTGAGCGGTATTGAATGCTGAACTCATAGCTAGCTAAGGCGGCCACCCATCTCTGCCCTGTAGCATCCAGCTTAGCACTTGTCAACACATAAGTCAATGGGTTGTTGTCTGTCCACACCTGGAACTGAGCCCCATACAAATAGTCTCGAAATTTCTCGGTGATGGCCCATTTCAAGGCCAAGAACTCCAGCTTGTGGATAGGATAGCGAGTTTCACTGTCAGACAGTCCTCGGCTGGCAAACGCTACAGGTTTACGTTTGCCTTCCACCTCCTGGTACAGTACTGCTCCCAGACCCTCCAAACTGGCATCGGTATGTAGGATAAATGGCTTGCTGGGGTCAGCAAAGACTAGGACTGGAGCACGTGTTAGGCGAGTAATGATTTCTCGAAATGCCCTCTCACATCTCTCATCCCACCTTGGCCCAAAAGGTTCGAAGGGGCCATAGTGTCTCTGCACTGGAGGCTTTGGGGACCTCCTCTTATTCTTGGTCTTAGATTTGTTCTTGTTGGACTGGTATCCCCTGGTAAGATCGTTCAGAGGTTTTACGATTGAAGCATAGTTCTTCACAAATCTGCGATAGTAGCCACTAAATCCAAGAAAGGTCTTGAGTTCTCTATAGTTACTTGGACGGGGCCAGGTAGTGAGTGCTTCTATTTTTTCGGGATCAGTGCTCACACCCTCTTGAGACACGATGTGACGCACATACTTCACCGAGGTTCTGCAGAACTGGCACTTGTCAATTGAAAGCTTCAAACCATATGCCTCCAACCTATCAAGCACTTTAAGAAGTCTTTCTTCATGCTCCTCTAAGGTTCTTCCAAACACAATCAGGTCATCCAAATAAACTAATACTTGCAGTAGATTCATGTCCCCCACGACTTTCTCCATAAGACGTTGAAATGTGGCAGGTGCCCCAGAGATCCCTTGGGGCATGCGTTCGAACTGGTAGAACCCTAATGGGCAAATGAAGGCTGTCTTCTCCTTGTCTTCTTCTCCCAGAGGGATCTGGTAGTATCCACTCCGAAGATCTAACACAGAGAACCACTGGCTACCCAGCAAACAGTCCAAGGCATCTTGTACTCGGGGCATGGTGTATTGATCAACCATAGTGCGCCTGTTTAGGGTGCAGTAGTCGATACACATCCGGATTTTCCCACTTTTCTTCCGAACCACCACAATGGGAGAGGCGTAGGGACTGCGGGACTCTTTAATGATACCATTTGCCATCAGCTCTTGAAGATGTCGTCGTACATCTTCCATTTCAGAGAGGGCAATCCTCCTAGATCTCTCCCGGAAGGGTCGAGGATCTTGTAGCCTGATGTGATGTTCCACTCCTTCGGCACATCCCACGTCCCACTCATGCAGTGAGAATACCTTGGATCTCTCACCAAGCTTCTTCCTCAGGCGATTCTTCCACTCCTCAGACAATGGTGAGTCCCCAAAATCAAACTTTGCAGGATCCATCATTGGGACGTCCGTGTCACCTTGGGGTCTCACAATGGTTTCAGGCTCAAAGATGTCTGCGATCTTCTGCCCTGGTTGTACAAGCACATTACGACTTGTTTCATTAGCAATCAGTATAGACACCTCTTCCTGGGTTTCAGCAGGTAGGGTTATGACTCCACTGAGAACCAGCACTCCTTCAGGGAGTCCTCCCTCGGCTGGCTGCTCTACCACTGCTAATGCTCCCTTGCTGCCTTTTAGGCAGGTACTCCTGACAAACACCTCCTTTTCAGTCATTGCAGGCACCACTAAGGGGACTGGGCCCGCATACTTCAATGCTCCCACTGACAAATCAAGCATCACTTT
This sequence comes from Dermatemys mawii, assembly GCA_007922305.1. Taxonomy (NCBI): domain Eukaryota; kingdom Metazoa; phylum Chordata; order Testudines; family Dermatemydidae; genus Dermatemys; species Dermatemys mawii. The sequence goes on from ML677386.1 coordinate 1,274,895, forward strand.
TCTGGTATCCTCAATTTTCCTGTAGGCTGCAGCACAATGTGTGTGTATCATCAAGGTGTTCAGGTATTGGTCCCCTGCTCGCTGTCTGCAGTAATTGGCAAGCACCCTAAAGAGACTAGAGTTGGTCCCTATTAGCATAGACACATCAGAGACTCCCTTAGGGTCAGGGCATATTAAAGCGGCAGTGTCCACCTCCTGTCTTACCCCAGCGATCTCTTCTGGGAACTCCAGATGTATTATGACATACTCCTGATGTCTATGCAAATTGATCAGCCCCAGACTTATTTTGCAAGGCTCACTGTAATTCCCATAGTTCGCCACCAGATGTCAGAATATATCTCATTCCTGACACTGCTTACATCAATATAGTTCCATCACAAAACCAAATATTAGAAAATCAGTTCCTTCTTCATTTCCTGTTCAGGATTCACTGTTTCCTCTCCAACAGTTGATGTTACCAACATTTTAAACAGAGCACTGTCTTTCTTGCTCTAAGTGTTAGTAATGTGAATAAACTTACTGGCAAAACAAAGATTCCTCCCTCTTCGCATCTTATATTGGTATTAGTCACAATTATGGTTCTTTCATAATCATGGCTATCAGAGACATAGCTAGTTCCAGGGGGTCATGAAGAGGAAGAGAGTGTAAAGCAGAGCCACGGCCACATGTTTCCCCCATCACTGATCAAAAGATTAACAGAGCTGGGACAGCTCAAGGAGGGCACACCGGTGCAAGACAGGCTGCTGCAGCCCATATTCTCCTGGAGGCATTTTGCCTGAGTAGGGGACAATGTCCTTGGGAGTTACCACTGGAGCATCCTCCTACACTCTGCCATGGACAGCATTGTAAGAGCCACAATTTAATTCCTATTCTATTTCTGATGTAGGATTGATCCTCGGACTGATTTTGCACTTCACCTTTAAATCAACAAACCTGTTAGAACAACAACTTTTCCAGGCCCCAAATGAACATGTACTCAAATATTGTACCATACTATGTATTTTATTTTAAATTAAAACAAATTAAAGGATTTAACCCTATTACTAGAAAACCTGCCAGTGCTCCAAATCATAAAATACTGTAGAAAACCGACTAGTTACATGAATTTATCTGGTGAAACAATACATTCACTGTGTACTAGATGAATTATTCCATTTGCTTGTAGAACAATGGAGCTTCCTTTAAATGAATACCTATCTAAAGAACTGAGTTACCATACAGCTTTGCAACTCTGCATTATACAGAGTATTACTGCATAAAGAGGGGAAAAAACAAAACTCTATCCAGATGTATTCATACAAAAGTGAATAAAAAAGTAAACTCAATGTAAATACTTTGGTGCTTGCTTGTCATTAGACCTACAGCTTAATAAAGCTTTGAAAAAAATATGAGCTAATTATTTAATTTAAACTGAACAGGATACTGTTTTACCTATTTCAGGTACTGATTCATACTGATCAGCATGGACCTAAAGTAGATTAATTCATGAATTTATCATTAATCCATTAATGATTTCTCCCAACAAGTAAGGGGGAAAAATCCAAAAAACTCTTTATACAGGGTAGTTTCCTTTTGAAAAGTGCTAGTAAATGACAGAGAAATCAGCTTAGAACACCGTTTTTTTTTTCTTTACAAAATGAATGGTAAATTTTAGATATCCAGTTTTCTGACACAGCAGGCTAAAACAGGTCATGAGCAAAAAATAACTGCATCGTTGTATTTGTGTTCATTTTGTCCGGTTCAGCTGTTGAGCAGTTATACGGGTTCATGTCCCACAGTATCAGTATAGATGTTCATGAAATGCTGGAGGCCATTTTGGATGGATCAGTGGCCACGTTTTGATGATATTCTCAAGGAGATGATGAGAAAAAACAGCAGTATATTTTAGATCTAGGAGTACTCAGACTAATGCCATATTAAAATAGAGAAGTGGAGATGAACATCATACTATTACCTGACCTGGAACTAATTTGACAGTATATGTTTAGAATTACTTGTCACATTTCTAAAACTACTTCAGAAACTTGGGTTGCCCACTTGCTGCAAGTAAAATTGGGACACAAAGCACTTTCTTATCTTTTATAGGCTTTCTAACAATTCAAAGCACAATGCTAAGTTAGTTTATTACTTTATTTAAGTGAGAAGATGCTTTCAAAAATGCCTTATAAATTATAAAATACCATAAGATTTTTAACAATTACACAATGCAAATATATTCATATTTCAAATAACAGTCATAAAACTACAGTAATATCCTGAATTAAATATAAATTTTCTTACACCTCACCAGATTACATTTTGGATATTCTACTCATCCTTGCTCAAACATTCCAGCATTACACAGGAAGGATGCCTTGAACATACATTCTGCAGCTCTAGCAAGGCCTTGACTAGTAGTATGAAGAAGCAGCAATCCCAAACCTGAGTGTCTTATTCCTCTTTTTTACCTCTTTCTATGACTTGTCAATGGACACTTGTGCACCTCTTAAGCTTCCCTAAGGGAGGATTAATGGAGAAAGGCCTTCTGACACAGTGGCAGCAGCTAAGCTGGTATGCCAGCTATTATATTTATTTGCTTTAGCTCTTCTTCCAGCCATTCTTTCTAGTTTCTAATTTATATTCATTAATATAAACTTCCCAACTGTCTATGTGTTTTGGAGGCATGGTCTATTTTACCACAATGAAAGCTGATACTTTATTACCACCTAGGAACATGGTTATGAATGGGGTATCTGTGCCCAGTATGACGGTGCCAATCTGCCCTATCATCTACAACCTTGACTGATTAAGTGATTAAATTTATTCCAGTTTCCACTGGCAGGAGACAGTACCTCTACACATCGAGAAGGTGCAGGGTGGTGATGGAATGTGATTTTGGCTGAATGAAGACAAGATGAAGCTGCTTACAGACTCATTTGGACTGTGATGTATATACATATGGGACTTCTTGTGTGCTTCACAATGTATGTGAAGATAAAAGGGAATATCTGAGTACAGAATGGATGAAGGACAATAACGGTTTGAAGTCTGTTTACAAACAACCACCTAGTCCACTTCTTGATAATGGTGCAGGATCCATTACAGGATGCCTCGTGTGCCCGCGTTCTCAAGCTGCCTGGCTCACAGAAATCAGACTCCTTGGCATCCTCCCTTCACTCTCTGAATCTGAGGATATTTTGGGCATTTGAACAAAGCAAAATAAAAGTCTGTGACTGTCCTTGAGTCCCACTATGGTCTTATACACTTTCTACATAGCTGGAAGAAAAAATGGCAATTTAACTCAAATACCATTCCTTTTGCTAGCTCACAATAGTAACTATCTTCTGCACACCGCAAGCTTGATTAAAACATATTCCAAGAAAAAGAGCTGTGAGTTACCAAAATCCTCCCACTTCCAAAAATGTAACTTTGATAGCAGAGACTTTAAGAGGAGGGAGGGTGCATTCATCGTGAAACAGAACAGTGCTGGTGTTACATTATGAGTGTAATCAAGTGTAGTATCTCATTGAAAGGTGACAGAGCCAGAAAGAGTGAATTAACTAATAAACTGACCTGACTCTTGGCCAGACTTTAAAGATTGATTAGAATGATATGTAAATGACTAGAGCTTTGAAATGCAGCCGGCACCCGTGTGTCTGATTGGAGGCTGGAGGCTGGGCATTTTAAGGGGAACTGCGTGGTTTGGACTTCTTAGTAACCAAGGAGGTACTAGAGAAGCTGTTTTGTGCTGACTTGGTAAATCTAGGTATTGGAATACCCACCAGCTTTTGGGGTTTGTCTACCCCATTCTGTTTGCAGTTCACCCTAACTGAGTGACCTCAGCTGGCTCCCACAGGCAGCACCGTCACAGCTGGCAATTATTTTAAACTTATTCCAGGCCCTTATGTCCTTAGTTGGCCTGGAATAAGTTTAAAATAATCACCAGTGCTGTTCTGTTTCATGGCGATTGCCCCCTCCCTCCTCTTGTTGGAGACCTTCTGGCTATACAAGGGAAATCCTTCTGTGACTTGTACTGGATGAACTGACAAATGACAGGAGTGAGTCTGAGTGTTACAGAGAAAGCAGAGGGAGGTTTCCTTGTCCAGAAATCTGACAGACCTTATTCAGCTTCTACTGAGTGAAAAATTCTACTTTATCAAGAATGGAGCTAAATAAGATCTCCAATCTACTGGCGGCTATGATGTGAGTACACATGTTGCCTTAGCGTGTTCTCCAGCCCCGAGATGTTCTTCATAATACCTTTAAGGATTGTGTTCACACAAGTTATATTTTGCTTGGGCTGTGGCTGCAATGCTTTTTAACTTTACATTTTATTTATTTATTTATTTTTTACTCGGGCAATGTTTTTATATGAATGAACTGCTACTGTTAGCTGCACCTTTTAAATTCCCCCTCCCACTTCTTTGCCATGTAGAGTGGTCAGTCATAAGAAAAGGAAAAAGCGATGGAAAAAAAGATGTATATCATACAGTTATGTCTGTCCATGATTAAAACAAGAGCCAAGTTTAGCCAATATATTTCATAATATTCCTTATAATAATAACAAAAATGGTTATGCCTATCTTATCCAGATGAGATTCTGCATACTCCTCTGGTTCTTCAATGAGAGAGGTGATTTCAGCTTCTAACACCTGGTCAACACTTAAAACTTAGGCTTATGGATATAAAAAATTCACACTGCTGAGCACCATAGCTATGCCAACCTAACCACCAGTGTTGACGCAACTAGTGATAACAGCTAATTTAGATGCCATCATTTTAAATGTATAGTTGGGATTATGCTTTGTTTTTCCCAATGTGTATTACTTTGCATTTATCAACACTGAATTTCATCCATCATTCACACCATTTATTTTCATCCACCATTCACCCAATTTTGTGAGATTCCTTTGTAGCTCTTCGCAGTCTGCTTTGGACGTAACTATCTTGAGTAGTTTTGCATCATCTCCAAATGTTGTCATCTCACTATATACCCTTTTTTCCTGATCATTTATGAATATGTTGAATAGGACTGGTCCCAGTACAGACCCCCTGTGGGAGACCATTATTTACCTCTCTCCATTCTGAAAAATGAGCATTTATTCCTACACTTTGTTTCCTATCTTTTTACAAGTTACCAGACCATGAGAGGACTTTCCCTCTTATCCAATGACAGTTTACTTTGTTTAAGAGCCTTTGGCAAGGAACCATGCCAAAGGCTTTCTGAAAATCTAAGTACACTGTATCCACTGGATCTCCCCTGTCCACATGCTTGTTGACCTCCTCAAAGAATTCTAGTAGATTAGTGAGGCATAATTTCCCTTTACCAAAACCAATTTGACTCTTCCCCAACAAATCATGTTCATCTATGTATCTGACAATTTTATTCTTTATTACAGTTTCACTAGTTTGCCCAGTACTGCAGCCAGGCTTATTGACCTGTAATTGCTGGGATCACCTCTGGAGGCTTTAACTTACATTTTTGAAAGGATGCTTTTTTGCCTCTCACTGCTTCTTTTACTTTGTTGATTAGCTACAGTTGCACTTTTTCATTTACCTTACTATTTTTTTTAAATTTGAGGTATATATTTAAGTTGCACCTCTATTATGGTGTCCTTAAAAAGTTTCCATGCAGCTTGCAGAGGTTTCACTTTTGGCACTGTACCTTTTAATTTCTGTTTAACTAACTTCCTCATCTTTGTGTAGTCCCCCTTTCTGAAATTAAATGCTCACATTGTAGTATTTTCCCCAGAAGAAAAATGTTTAACTGAATTATATTATGGTCACTATTACCACACAGTGTAGCTATTTTCTCCTATTGGACCAGATCTGGCCCTCCATTTAGAACTAAATCAACAATTGCTTCTCCTCTTGTGGGTTCCAGGACTAGCTGCTCCAAGAAACAGGTCATTTAAGGTCATTTATATAATATAAATACACCGGACGCTCGCTATACTCCGTATTGCTATAGCGCGGGTTCGCGTGTAGTGCGATCACAGTGATGGATCCCAAATTTAAATATTTAAATTGGGATCCATGGCAATGTGTTCCCCATGTTAACGCGATCCCTGCCTGGATCCCGAACCCCAGTCTGTAGCGAGAGGCCAGTGTTCTTATATAACAGCAATACTATACAGTGATTGTTTCCTCTCTCTCTCTCTCTCTCTCTCTCTGACTGACTAGTGACATTCTGTACTTTGACTACTAAGTATCTTAAGAACATCTTTCTGAGAGAATCTTTCTGAAAATAACAGATTTCAACAGTCCTTTCTAGTCAGAAACCAAGGTTTTTGTGCCAAAAGAAAAGAAAAGCATCCTGCAGTAACAGAAAGAAGTATGTTATGCTTTGGAAGAAGCTGGAACATGTTGGAGACTACTGCTACTGTTATGAAAGAATCACTCAGCATATTAGAGTAGATGGTAATAAAGCATTAAAGGACACCTTCACCTCAAAGTCACAGACTTAAATCTATCATCCACTCACTGCTTTATGGCCTACTGTATGTGCACTGAGTTGATGCTTTGGTTCCAAGTGGATGTTTCTCACTTGCAAAAATCACCATCACAACTGATGGCCTTTTGAGCAGTAGAAAGGCAACTGACTGAATAGTTTTGGGGACTAAGCTGCTTTCTGACCCACAGGAGTGAGTAAGACAAAATATTCAGAAGGTAAATGGAAGATCTCATGTAGTTGCATATGATATATTTATTTCAGGGGGAAAAATGGAGGAGTTCATTCTCTACTACTATCAGTTTGATATATTTCACCATCACTACACTCACTTAAAGAAAAAGGCAGAAATCAGTAAACAGGAATCAGATGTTTCAACTCCCAACAATGCAGGTGAATGTGCAGCCACCAATTGATTAGAGGCAGATTTTTTATTTACTTCATTAGTAACAGTGAGACTAATAGCAACCTGAGTAGAAAAGACCACAACAAAGTACCCATCATTAACAACTAGCCAGGCAGAAGAATCACTCAGAGCTAATCTACACTGAAAAGTTAGGTTGATCCAGGTACATCACTCAGGGGAGTGAAAAAATCCGCATCCTCTGAGCGATGTATTTAAGTGGACATAATCCCCAGTACAGATAGAACTAGGTTGGTAGAAAAATTCTTCTGTTGACCTAGTTACTGCCTCTAACAAAAGCGGATTAACTACAGCAATAGGAGAACCCCTTCCATTGCTTTGGCAAGTGTCTACACTGAAGTGCGAGAGCTGTGCTGCTGTAGTGTTTTAAATGTATATATAGCCTTAGTAAAGCTGTCTCTTTATTTTTTGTTCACAAAATAAAGAAATGATTTAGCTGCATCACAGATGGACCTAGTTCTCTAACATGGACAATCTACATTCAGTTACATTATCATCCTGCCATTGGGGGTCCTTGCTATGACAAATGAGCACACTTTGTTTTGTCAGAGGCCTCATGGAGATTGGGGAGTGTGAAAGAGACACAACTCTGTGAAAATATGCAGATGTGCCACAAGAAGCCTTAAATGTGTAAACTGCCCTGTGATGTCAGGCAAAGTTATTAAGTTCATGTAAATATTGTATGCAGAGACAAAAAATAAACAAACAGAAGAAGCCAGCAGTGATTCAGACAGCAAGCCCAATCTCACCATATGTGCCCCAACTGATCAGATTTAAATTAGTATGCACCCCTCTTGTCTCATTACTCATTCAGAATGTGAGATGTGCATCATTAAGTTAGGCACTAATTTGTTCCTAAACTGCACTCATTCATCATTAGTTGGCAGTGAGAATTTGATCAAGTCAGTTGTGGAACACTTCTGTGACCCACCCATGAATTGTATACTTTCTGCATGATTTACTTACGACATTCTCTGAACATTATTTTAACAGTTTAAGTAACCCATATATCGCAAAGATGATTTTTTGGGTCAGGTTAATCTCAGAGGTTTCTGTTTGCCTTATTTCTACAACTGGACTCTTCTGCTTCTACAAAAAAATGTTTGTGTACTGATCTTTTAAATGGCATCTTCAATGAATTACCAAAAAAAGTAACTTAAGTACCGTAGCGTTCCACAGAGACATTGCTACTCATTTAGGAGATGCATAGTTTTTAGTGGGGACTATAGTAAGGATGTTTCCTCTTAGAAGATTGAAATACTATTTTAGGGATCCTTCTAGGAAAAATTGAGGACTTCTCTTTCAAAATTCAGTTTAATTATTAATAAACTGGCTCTTGATATTTTTTACCAATTTTTATGTTACTTCATTCATGCCAGATATAGATGCCAAAAATGAAACATGGATATTGTAAACTCTAATTTTGTGAATAAGAACTTTGTAAATCCATATGATAAGTCATCTGTCCTATATGTTAGTTTGTGTTTGCTGTATCTTTACAAAACATTTATAGAAGTATTAATAAAATTTGTGAACATAAAAACTGCCATAAAACTTGTAAATTAAATTAAATTAAATTAAGTATTTCAGTGCATGAGCCGTCTAACATTCTAGTCAAGAAAACTGGTTTCAGTTTCAGTTACAAGAATAGATGGCGGTTGCTTCTTTTATTCATCCATAATACTAAATAGCATCATAAAAGTTAAGAAAGGGAAGAGCAAACCATTCAGTTCATCCCCCAAGCATAGGTATGATGTACCCTAGTAGAAGACACATAAAAATCTCAGCTATATATTCACCGTAAATTATTGACATTGTATTGTTTGCTTAAAGACTAATAGAAACTGGCTGTGCCATTGCATAGAAAGGTCCCACTATGAAGGATAAGTTTGAAACTTCAATGCTAAGTTTTGAATTGTACAGTTTTAGTAAGTTACCTGATTTATCAGATGGAAGGGAAATGCTGTTGTCTGTAGTATCCAGAATAACAGCCAGACCTGCAGAACAAGATGGGAGGACACTGGTACTAAGGTCTACACGGGTTAGACTTTCGGGCTCTTTTTCCATGCCTCCTAGAATACCTCCAGCGTTGGCAGTTTCAACGTCGGTTCTTTTTTGACCACTGTCTAGGGAACTCTGAACAATATGAACTATACTCTGCTGGGTCAGGTCACAGTTCTGAAAAACAAAAACAAAATCCCAAAATATGATTGACACAAAGAAAAAATTCACTCTGACTCCAATTTGGTATTTGTTAAGCCATTTCCAATCCATTTCATGTGGAATTTCAATAAGCAATAACAGAGTTCAAAGAAAAGTGATCAGTATAAATTGCAAGAATTAGGATTACTTGCACAAGCAACAGGTTCACAATGCTTACAAATTCTAAACATTTAACGAAGAAATGGTGGACCAGAGCCAACAGCTCTGAATAATTCTGGTGGAGGATGAACAGAGACACGTGTTATTAAGTCAGATGCTAAGAAAATTCAATCTATAAAATGTATTCTTACAGACAATAATGAAATTTTTTTATAATATTAGCATTTAACAAGGCACAGGTGGCCCCTTTTTTTCTAACAATAACAACAGTTAAAAGTGTTCACAACCATGCTTGAATTAGTGTGTGAGATGGACAAATGAAATAACGACATCCTCCCACTTCTTGCTGCTACATGTTGGAAAACTGAAAAAAAAGTTGCAGTGCATTGTCATTTTATTTTCTCCAGTTAAAACTCTATGCATAATACGTAGGGGTAAAGAGTACAGTTATATCATTTTAGTTAATCATTCTAGACTTCTCACAAATTTTTTTGGAAGCCATGTTTGTAGCAAGGTGGTGTAGTGCCCCACCACCCCGCAGACAGATGAACCCCACCAGACGCCACAAGAGGCGAAGCTAGGGAGTTCTGCACCTGCCCCCGAGAGGTCACAGCACAGGACTGGAAGTATAAAAGCCTGGGCCCAGAGCTCACTTAGGAGGCAGCTACCGGAGGAGCCAGACGCTACTGGTGGAGCTCCTGACCTGGAAGCCTCCGCGACTCAGCCTGAGCCCCAAAATCGGCTGAGCCTACCCTGTGCCCACAACCCGGAGGAGGACTGGCCGAGCTTGCCTCGCGCCCACTATCCCGAGGAGCTGTCCAGCCCACCCCAAGCCATCTACCCACAAGACGAGCTGTGCCTACCGCTTGCCAGGTACCCAGAGGAGCTGCTGGATCTGCCCCTCGACAGCGACCCTGAGGAGCTCATGGTCCTGGAGCCCTCTGAGGACACGGCCCTAAACCAGGTACCAGTTGAGGGGGAGTCTGGAAGCAGCCCAGGGGGAGACTCAGAACCAATGTCAGTGTGTTGCAGTCAGATCCCCACTGACTGCAGTGGAGCTTTTGCCACTGCTAGGGCCCTGGGCTGGGATGCAGTGGAGTGAGTGGGCCTGCGTCCCCCCGCCATCCTTACTCGTGAATGGCAGTCTCCCCCCTCAGCCAGATTCCAGTGCTACCTGTCTGGTTTTGCTCAGCCCCTGCCTAAGGATCTGAGCCCTGACTCTTGTGTTTATTTGCTGCCCCACCCTGCTTCAGGGCCTGGGCTTATTGGACTACTGCTGCTCAGCCCGTGCCTAAGGGTCTGAGCCCTGACTCTTTGTGTTTGTTTGCTGCCCCACACTGCCTCAGGGCCTGGGCCTGTTGAATTGCTTTTGCTCAGCCCCTGACTGAGGGTCTGAGCCTGTTTATATATTGCCTCACCCTGCCTCAGGGCCCAGGCTTACTGAACTGTTTTTGCTGAGCCTGATCTGAGCATCGGACTGCAGGCTGGGTATTCCCCAACCCAGCTGCCAGTGAGGAGCGAGGCGGTGTGGTGCTCCACTGCCCTGCAGACGGACGAGCCTGGCGCCATCCTCTACAATGTTGTTTAGAGAAATTAAAGTCAAGACTTTTTTCTGTACTTACAATTACTTAAAATTAATTGTATTAATTAAAATTAATTGTATTAATTAAAAGAGAAAACAAAATAAAGCTTCTGAAAGTGAAATAAAGAAAGTTATATGACAATTAATAAGAACTGTATGTATTAAATGCAGTTCGGAAATCTAAAAAGTTTATCAAAAACTGATAATTAAATTCAACAAATGTAATCCAATTATTCTGGCAAAGTGCTGATCTTGCTTTATCCTACTATTTTTAAAAAACAGCTATTGTCCAAACAGATCTTAAAAGAGATGCTTTTTATACTTCTCAAAGACCACTGCCAACACTAACTCTAAAGTCATCAATATGAATATTTGTAACAATTACTTTGTTCCTTAAATCTAAATTTCAAACTATTTTTTCTCAGGTATTAACAAAAACAAACCATATATCAAGTTTTCCCATACACATATATATAACTTATATTTTTGTGTGCCCATGGATCACAGCTTCCTGTTTAAGCAGAATGAATTATTCTCATGTGGTATCACATTTTTTTTTTTTTTTGTCCGCAGATTCCATACAATAAGTTCCAGGGTCAATTTTGACAATCATGTTGGATTCAGTCATGAGCCACCTAATCTGTCTGTGCAGGGGGAAAAAAGGAGTAGAAGGTGTCGTGGAGCATGGATAAGTATGTGCTCACAATATACCTTATCAATTTAACCTGGTATTAGATATCAACTCTGTACAAATTCTGCAGCTATTTCCACAGTTCACATTAGCTGGGATCTTTAGAATCAGAGGGAACTTGCAGTTCAGTTAAAGATGTCACAATCATGATAATTTTTTCCAGTAGTGCAAAAGGATTTCTCTATTCAGCTTGAAACGAAGTGCCACTAGTAAGATGGAGGAGGTGCCTTGCCATACATGTGTTATACCAATGAAAAGTTATGGGTCTGTCAATGCTAATTCAACCAAAAGCAACTCACTCCTCAGTTTTGCCTCAAGATGAGCCTTGTCACTAAAGAGCTCTGTGAAAAGATAACACACATGGAGTTGTACTAAAACTTTGGTGTTAACCAGGGATCCTAGTTTTCTGTGATAAAGAAACCGCAAACTCTCTGATTAAAAAACCATAAAAATCCATCTTTTTCCATGATTAGAATGAAACGCTGAACTTCAGTTTCCCTAGCCACCATAAATATAGGTATCAGTTAAACACAATGTTTTATTGCTACCTTGTTCATCCAATTCTCCATTATCTGGCTCTCTCCATTCATCAAACCACCAGCCACCCATGGCTCAGGCTGTCCGGCCCAGGCAACTGTGGCTCAGACTGTCTGCCTGAATCCCCCATCTTAAAATAAGGGATAGAAAGCTTTTTGCCATTTTATTTTTTTTTTGTTATCCAATCTTGCCCTAGTCCCAATTAGATCAGATAAACATGGTTCCACTGTAAATTCCAAGCACATTCAAAAATCAACCACAAGACGGGGGAGATTATGTGCATTGAATACGTGACACTGGTACTTTTAGTAACATATAGTTAATATATGTTTTTATTTTTTCACAAAAGATAAAAAATAAAGAATCTCTGAAAAATGTTAATTCTGTGTGTTTCCGTGGTAAACGGATTTCTAGGATTGCTAGTGTTAACTCCTCTACCCCCTCCATTCATCTCAGTGCATGTGAATACTAAAGTTAATGATAAAACTCTAGTATTATCATCAGTATTCTGGATATTTCAAAGGTGCCTAAATGAGTTAGTCTCTCTTTAAATTACCAGTTTTCATTAATGAATAGGTTAGCAGACGAGTTGAGGAAGGGGGTGGAAGTGAATGGTAAATTCGGAGCTGCTGCAAATAGGTTAAACAATACCATTAGTGACAGTAAATCAGGAGGACTAATAAGTAGAAATTAAAAGCTAAAATAAGGTTTAGAAGTTTGATCCCATTATAGTAATAGCAGAAGCAACCAAATAAAGCAAAATATCATCCTTGTCCTTTAACTTAAATAGCATAATATATATTACTATGGTGAAGGAAATGAAATAATTCTCCTTTCTGGAATTCCAGTCATTACCTCATTAATAACATTTACTGTATGGTGGTAACTGAAGTGACTATTTGAAAAATGGCAACTCTTTCCTCATCATACCAGCTTCCACTGACACTGCAAAGAGAACCCTGTAGGCCAGGGTGGGCATCTGGCCCTCTAAACATTTTAATCCGGTCCTCACACTCCTGCGGGGGAGTGGGTCTGGGGCTTGCCCTGCTCCGGTGCTCCAGCTGGGGAGTGAGATCAGGGGCTTGCTCCACTCCGTGCAGCTCCCAGAAGCAGCAGCATGTCCCACCTCTGGCTCCCACACATAGGGGCAGTCAGGGGGTTCCGCAGGCTGCTTCCGCCCCTAGTGCTGTCCCCGCAGTTCCCAAGGGCTGGGAACTGTGGCCAATGGGAGCTGACATGGCAGCGTGCAGAGTCGTCTGGCTGCATCTCTGCACAGAAGATAGAGTGGGGACATGCTGCTGCTTCTGGAAGCTTTTTGAGGTAAGTGCTGCCTGGAGCCTGCACCCCTGACCCCCTCCTGCATCCCAACCCCCAGCCCCAGCTCTGATTCCCCTCCCACCCTCTAAACCCCTTGGTCCTAGCCTGGAGCACCCTCCTGCCCCTGAACTCCTCACTTCTTGCCCCATCTCAGAGCCCCCACCGCCAGCCAGAGCCCTCACCCCCTCCTGCACACCAGCTCCTCATTTTGTGAGCATTCATGGCCCACCATACAATTTTCATACCAAGATGTGGCCCTTGGGCCAAAAAGTTTACCCACTCCGGATGCAGGCTGACTTCTGTGCTTACGTGAAGCTCTGTTTAAATCAGTGGGGCTTTGCATAAGCACAGGGTTCACCTGTGCAGTTATCTTTGCAGAACAGTTACTTGTGCATATCTGAATTACATCCAATCAGACCAATGGTCCACCTAGTCTGGTATCCTCTCTGTGGCAGTGGCAAGTACCAGATGCTTTGAAATCAGTTGTAAATTCCCCAGACTGAGACATTATGCATTAACATTTGTTCTTGAGCTAGTACAGTTAGTGGTTTTTACTTTAATAAAGGGCTGGTTTTCACTAGCGCGGGGGATCAACTGTAGATATGCGATTTCAGCTACGTTAATCGGCGTATCTACAGTGACGTACCTGCCATCCTCATGGCGGCGGCGGTGGGCGGCGGCACGCTCCCCCGTCGATTCCAGCTTGCGCCTTTTGGCAAGCTGGAGTTACGGAGTCGACGGGGGCGCTGCTGGCGATCGATGTATCGCGTCTTGACAAGACGCGATAAATCGATCGCCATAAGATCAGTGTCTCCCGGCTCTAGTGAAGACAAACCCAAAGATTTCATTTTAAACATGTTGTTACTGCAGAGCTAATAGCTGTAGGACGGTGACTGAACTCTAGTCTTCCTTACACATTTTCATCAGAGAAATCAGCAGAATCCTTATCTGATCATGATAATGATGGTTGATGACTGATGATAACACAACCAGATAGAGATCATCTTGACTGGCAGATCCCAGGCTGAGTTTGCAAGACTAGCAGTGTGTATGTGGGGGTGGAGGAACAGTGGTGGGAGGACGGAGGGTTGTGGGTTTTTTTTTTTTTTTTTTTTATAATGTCCTGTTTCCACACTTTAATTAAACCTGGCTTCAGTTTCAGAGAAGAAAATACTTGCCCATCCTTGTAGGACAAAAGGGGCAATAAAAATTGTGTGTTTTTTATTGAGAAATATAAAGAATGTATTAGAAACTCTCTGAACAGTTTCTAGAATCAGTGGTGACTGGCACACTGTAAATAGGATAAATTAGATAGACAGATGACAGGGTGGGCCTGCACTTTCTTCACTGACAGAAATGATGTTATTCAAACTACTTCTATAACTTCCTTAGGTTTTTGCCTTGGGTTAGTATTGTAGACACAAATCTAATATGCCATTTTTTCTGTCAATACCTCTTTCACTTTCTACATATATTTGTTTTATGCCTCAGGAAAGGTTTCTTTTGTGAATATCTGTTGTTAATAATTCTAAAGATATTGTCCTGTCTTATCTGTTCATCCAAATTATTGCTTATCCATGATCCATTATCCAAAGGGAAATACTGTGCATGTAAATATCACAGACTATCAAGTACTGCTTCTCTCACCAGAACAAAAGGAACTCACAAGATCCAGAAGTGATTAAATCAAGCGTCAGAGGCTGGTACTTTATACAGAATGCTTTTGGGACAAGCTGAACAGGTGGCTTCATAACAAACTACTTCAGTATTCAAACTCTTTTTCAAAGGTATTTAC
The DNA here is from genome assembly GCA_007922305.1 of Dermatemys mawii. Classification (NCBI taxonomy): domain Eukaryota; kingdom Metazoa; phylum Chordata; order Testudines; family Dermatemydidae; genus Dermatemys; species Dermatemys mawii. Next base: position 1,289,993 of record ML677386.1, read on the forward strand.
CTTCATATCTCTTCCAGCTTTGCAACAAAAATGTCTTCCACAAAGCTAAACTAGCATCTCTTGAATGATGTAAGGTGACTATTCAGTGCTGCCAGTTACAGGTTGACCAGCAGGCCAGTGTGGAACAGTTAGAACAGACAACTTGAGAGAGAGGTTTTTATGAAGTGTGAAGGAGAAGTCCTATCTACCTCTGTTTCCTATAAATTATTCACTTGTTATTTTCCCCACTTAGAAGATATTGTCATAGTGACATACCACTGAAAGAAGAAATGTTGTTCATTTATGTCCTACACATGGACAGATTAATGGGAAATCATCTTCAATGAAATAAAACTTTAATTTAAAACCATTGGGAGATTTAGCACTTAGGCTCCACTCTATCAACAAATGAGACTAGGACAAATGTCATCTGAATTAGTGACCAATTTAAGAATTACTGTGAGCAAGCTAGACAACTCTTTCTGATTAAGAAATACAAAATGACATCCTGAGCCTCATAATCCTGGAGAAACAGACGCCACATGGAAAATAACTTGAAAAGTTGGGCTTTATAAAAATAAAAAAATCCATGGACTCCTACACTGTTGAGGCTGCTGTGTACAATGCCTGGTACATCTGAGCTACTGAATCCAGCTCTGCTGGAAGTTAAATTGATAAGGGAACTGCTCATAACAGTAAAATAATAAAACAAGCAGCTTATTGCAAGCTAGACCCACTGCAATGAAAAAGAGAAACAGAAAGAATGTCTGACATAGAAGGGTAAATAAATGCCCAAGGGCATTGAGATAGAGAGAGAAAGGCTGGAAAAAAGAAATGGTGGCTGAAGCTCCAATAACCAAAATGTGTAGTTAAAGGCCCTTTAGTTTCAGTGAAAAGGATCAAGTATCTAGAAAGTGGTTCCTATCCAAAATGTGACTGCTGAGGAGAAAATTGTTCTGCCTCTGACAAGACACACTCATACTCCCAGATTTCAGTAAAATATTAAGTTATGGGTCTAGCTAACAGTGAACCAAGGGCAATAGGCAATGGTATAACGAGGAAAACTTTCACTTGAATTTGATAGACGTGTTTTCACTGCAGTTCACTGTATCGCTCTCTGATCAAGTGAGCACTGTATCTATAGCATTCCTGCTAGAAATAGGCCACCGTGATAAAGTCAGTCAGAAATAATCATCTCCATTTCTTCTTTGATTAATTCTTGTTCTGTTGCTTTGACTATGAGGAAATTAAAATAAAAAACATGCATTGTTTTTATTGCCCCAGTACACAAAGGAGCATGTAACATTGAAACATCCCAAATCCCACACCTCAGCTTCGTCAAACTACACATAGGATTTTGGTTCAGCTTCCTTGGCTTTAGCAAAACTCTCCTCATTAGGCAGGACTTCCCTCATAACTTCCTCCTGAAAGCAAGGCTGTAGTTGGCTTCTATTCATTTTTACAACTAGCCCCTGTGACTGAAGCTTTGATGAGAGAACAGTGCCTTCTAGGTTAAATTCTCAATGACATTGATTGGAGGCACAGTATCCCTTTTAGCAGCCCACGAACACTGAAGATGGGACAAGAGGAGGACCACCCAATCTCACAGAGAGGGCAAACAGCAGGGAGGTGGTCTGAAGCCCACTCAGTCTCCACAATAGACAATATAAAATCATAGCAAAGCAGGAAGAAGGGCTTCATCTTCTTTTTTCCCCCCAGTACAGGGACATGGACCATCTTCCCTTTATCTGCCCTGCTTCTTCAACTACTGCTCTCTTCTGTCTCTTTCACTCTCAACCCCTCTAGCCAAAAAATGGAATATCTTAAGAGATGATTCTCATTTCCCTCCCACCCACCCATTTTACAAATGGGGATCAGGGTAGGTTTGGTGGGATGGGCCTTGTTCATTCCTTGAAGAGCAGAGAAACGTCCTCAGAGGTTTGTCTTTACTCTCTGCTCTTAGAGGGTTCATATGCAGATCCCTTTTGCCTCCCTCTTCTTGAGAACCTGTGGAGGAGCCTGGAGGAGCATCTGCATAACCTCAGTTTCTTGGTGACTTCATGGGCTGGTAGGAATGCTTTGGTTTGGCCACAGCTATCAGCACCATAATTGCCAGGGATTCAGTGCCCATGACCATGAAAGCAGCGTCACATAATTAGAGGAGTAATAGAGAGAGGAGTCCTGTCAAGACAAACCTCAAAGAATAGAAGATATTTTCCCAATTTAAAACAAAATTCAAAGTAGCTCTTAATATTTTTAAATATGAGAGGGAAACCAAGCGAGCAGAGGGGGGTAAAGAGTAAAGAAAAGGGAAGCCAACAGAAAAACCTCCGGATTTATCATTTCTCTTTGTAGAGAGCTCTAGGGAAGACTCAGTTGTAGCCAAGGGGCCAGTAAACATGTTTCTCTAGGGCACTCCCTGATATGCCCTCTCTCAGTGGGGTTGGGGTCTCTATTTACACCCAGCTACTAATGCTGGGTCAACCCTGTCAGGCTCCTACTTCTTTGACCTTGTGGCAGACCCTGCCACCTGCCAGCCTCCCCATGTTATTTGCCAAGGGAAAAAGAACAGAAAAAACCCTATAAATGTTCTGACATCACTGAGAATATGCTCCTTCCTGGAGCCTATTGGCCAAGACAAAGGTCACTGGCATTCCCTTACTTCAGAGGTGTTTGTGTAGCAGCTTCATGTGGGGCTCCCGAAAGTGCTCCCCCACAGCTTCTCCCAGTCTTGCTCACTCCATAAGATACCAGCAGGATGCACTGAATTCTTTATAAGAAGAGTCTCTAGCATGGGGGGATTTGCTCTCATTGCTCTAGCTGCTCCCTGCTCCAGCCTTCTCCCTAGCTGTCTGCTGCTTCCTCCTTTAAAATTACCAGCGGAGGCGGAGGGGCAGGGCTACCTTAGTATATAGACCCTCCTTGGCCCCTTCCCTGTCAGTGACGACCTAACTACGAAATAAGGTGACCAGGTGTATGGTTTTTGATCAGAACCCCAAGTCAAAAATGGATCCTGGCAGCTCCGGTCAGCACTGCTGACCGGGCCATTGACTGTCCAGTTGGTAGCACCATGCAGTGGGGCTGGCAGGCTCCCTGCTAGGCTCCATGCCATGTGGATCCCGGGAAGCAGCCGGCATTTCCCCCCTCCTTCTCCTATGCACAGAGGCAGCCAGGGGCTCCGAACGGTGCCCCCACCCCAAGTGCCGCCCCAACAGCTCCCATTGGACAGGAACTACAGTGGCATCTGCGGACAGGCAGTGCACAGAGCTGCCCAGCTGAGCCTCCATGCATGAACCAGAGGCGTGACATACCGCTGTTTCCAGGAGCTGCTTGAGGGGAGCACTGCCTGGAGCCTGCACCCCTGACCTCCTCCAGGGCCCCACCCCTGTACCCCAGCCCTGATCCGCTCCTGCCCTCCGAACCCCTCAGTCTGAGCCCAGAACACACTTCTATACCCCAAAACCCTCATCCCAGCCCCACCCCAGAGTTTGTGCCTCTACCCAGAGCCCTCACGCCTCCCCATACCCCACCCCTCTACCCCCATCCAGAGTCCCCTCCCTCACCCTGAACCCCTTATTTGTGGCCCCACCCTGGAACCCACACCTCCAGCCCAAAGCCCGTACCTCCTCCCATACTGCAACCCCCTGCCTCAGCCCAGAGACCCCTCCCATACTCTGAACCTCTCAGCTCCACTCCCCAGCCCAGAGCCCACTCCTGTACCCCAAATCCCACATCCCTGGCCCCACCCCAGAGCCCACACCCTCAGCCATAGCCCTCACTCCCTCCCACACCCCAGTCCCCTGAGCCATCCCAGTGAAAATGAGTGAGTGAGTGATGGTGGGGAGAGGGAGTGATGGGGGAGGGGATGGAGTTAGCGGTGGTGGGGCCTCAGAGAAGGGGTCAGGAAGTGGGCGGAGCAAGGATGTTTGGTTTCGTGTGAATAGAAAGTTGGCAACCCTAGTAAGAAGTGCCAGCTAAATGCTTCACTTTCTTTGTGTTAAGGAAATGTCAGGAGAACAACAGTTTCTGCTGTATTTCTCCCTGTCCAAGCAAACCTCCAAAACAATCCCAATCCAGGTTTAGTTGCACTCTGGAACAAAACCAGCAGAGGCTGGTTTGAATCTGGAGCCTTGAATCTGAGTCAGTGAGCTATGTCCCACTGCTGACGCTTTGGTTTACCTGAAGATTTGCTTGTTTGCCAGATTCAGCATCAGGAAGACTAGAGCAGTGTGAGGGAGCAGGTTTCTATTTTGAGCGGTTTGGCTTTGGGCAACAGAAACTCTCTCTTAATTATCAGAGCTCATGATTCTACACAAAGAGAGACTCATACGGACTCTTAAAACAAATTTCAGTGTAACTAGTTAATAAAACCATTATAATTCCCACCGATCAGGACCTCGCAATGGAGATCAACAGAAACTCTCCAACCAGACATTTTTCATTTTGCTCCCTTACTACATCTTCATAAAAGAAAACAAGAGGGTCTTTTTTATGCCTCATAAATATGGAAAGTAATAAAAATGACCCCTAGAGAGCTAACAATATAATAGCAGCCAATACCAATCTACACAAATAGATCCACATAAGATTGCAGTACATATACTAGCTTTAATAGAAAATCTATTCCCATGGATACTGCAAATAGACATTAAACATCACCCTCTAAATAGGCAGGGGAAGCATATGAAGTTCCCACAAGATTGAAAAATAAACCCACCAAACATGATGTACTATTATTGTAACCCTTTCACACCCCAAGGACAGAGACCAAGTCTTAAAAGCAGCATGCACTGAAAGAAAATCAATTGGAAGAACAACAACACTCTTCTTTTTTCCCCAGATCTCAGCCCAATGACCCAAAAAAGTATGAGAAGCTTGAAGAGATTTTTTTAAAAAATCCTTTATCACTGAGGAGCAAAAGATGGGATGTTATTTCAATTTCAAACTACAGATTACATATGATAGATAAGTCCTGTGACTGTGCAGCAGATGAAAATCTGAAGGGAAAAATTAATCACTCAATAATTCAGATAATGAAAAACTAAGGCTCTCATCTGGTATTGGAATCCACTAGCGTGGCTCCTGCCTGGTGCTGAATCTCAGTGAAGTAAATAGCGCTCTATATGGGAGTAGGGGCAGATCTTGATGCAGAGTTGGGTCTTAAATTAAAAGAAATTATTCACAGATTGTTTAGATTTTAAATTGCAACCCTCAAAAACTCCATGCTGTTTTATGATGCTATAGAGTATATTTCTAGCTGGTGTGAGTTCAGTTTCTGAGAATTACTGCTTTACATTATTAAACATATTAGAGTGTTATAAACAGGGCCAGCACACTCCTGGGCACATCTTAAGGGGCGGCATTCCAGCCAACCTCGGGGCAGCACATTCTGGACGCCCCCATTTTTATTTTTACTTTTTGCTTCGGCACCGCTTTGCTCCAGCCGCCCTTTTTTTTTTTTTTTTTTTAATGCTTCGGGAGGCAAAAAATGTAGAGCCGGCCCTGGTTATAAATGACTGAATTTGCACAATACTCCACACACTGTTATGCTAAGCAACATCTAGGTACAGATGCAAAAAATGAGGACGTTACTATTTAGAATTCCATATGCCCACAGAAAAGTAATGGATAGAAAAGGCACAAAACTTCAGTTTTACGGGGTAATATATAAATATACTGTGTCTTAAGAATATATAAAAGAAATGTGTCTGCACATTTGTATCCTGTCAGATGTCAGTCTTATTATTCTGCTTTTGCATTTAGTTTAAATATGGAACAGGAAAACAATAAAGTGAAAAGTTAAAAATATGAACTATCCTGGAATGAAAAAGAAGGAATCCTTTTTCTTAACCAAAAAGCTAGTATTATTTTATGCACTGCCATTAGAGTTCTAAAGACAGGGTTTCATAAGAAATTAAAGAATGCAAGTTGAAACTCTGTCACCAGCATTAAAGTTCAAGGCAAAGTTAAAGTTAGATGCAAATGAATGACTCAGAACCATTGTCTTTTCAATTCCTTCCAGAGGCAAACACTAGTGAGGGAGAGGGGAACCTTTGCTATGCGCAACATAAAATGATGGAGCATACTAAATGCACTTTGATTTTGGGGAAATCAGAACAAGGGACCTTCAAAATATCTTTTCTTTATGTTATGACATTTTATTCACAGATTTTAGCAGTTTCATCTGACCCCTGAAACTTCTTTTTTAACATCTTATCTAGATGAGGTGAATAAGGCAGATCAGAGTAGATATTAACTGTTCCCCCATATAAGCCTGATCCTATATTTCTTGAGCACTAAATAGTCCCATTGACTTCAATAGGAATTAGGGGTGTGTAATGGAATGCAGAATGGGATCCAGTTTTAACATAGCTGTAAGTGATCATGTTCTATGTACACCACGTGATGCAATTCTAATCTGCTGCTCCTTAAGCTTTTAAAATTTTTTTTTGTATACCTGTTCTTTTATTCTGTTAATCACAGATCCATAGTGCCCACTCCTGGTAATAGGGCAGTCTGCCCTCTTTAAGGATGGGGGAAACTCAGCAGGCAGGTAATAGGATCAGCTGACACAGTTGATGAGCACATCATGATTCAGCCTAATTCCCAGCTGGATGTCATAAACAAGGGTTCCAGCTACAGTGGAGAGTAGTGCCCAGGAGAAAGCTAATAGTATCTGCTCCTATGGCTGCAGCAGAAGGTGAGGCAAGTCAGCCCTGCATAATCTTTAGGTGGGAGAGATCCTGACCCTCTAAGGAGACCAGAGTCTTGGAACAGAACCCAGCCATTGCTTTTGTTATTACTCCATATTTCCTTTTTGTCTCTATTCTGATGAATAAATAGAGCTGTATGGAATGGACTAGAAATGTAACTGTGTGGGCTGATGACTTGTCCCAAGTTGGTGATAACGTGCACTAGCTTGCACTCATCTTATTTATGGTACAGTGAATAAATCACTTCCATATGCAGCTACAATATGTCTTCTGTATACATGTACCAATATTTTAGCAATTCCAGTGCCTCACATTTAAACAATTAGTCCCCAATAATGTTGTCACTAGCCAAACTAGTTCAAACTGGAAACTGAAAAACTCATCTTCACTCCAAAATCATGCTAGGATGCAATTTGTGGCCTCCATTCAATATTCTGGACCAGAATGTCAGTTGACAATTAATTGCTGTTAAGATTTAACAGTATACATGTAAATATATCTCCTTCTGCTAAGTTAGTAGCCATAGTGTATGTAATGGCAGGTTTACCATGAGGGACAATGAGTGTACATATTCCAGACAGGGTAAATGGATTGGTTATTTCAAATTGCTAGTTCCTCACTCACTCCCCATTCCTTTGCATAATGAATGAAATCTAATGAAGAAAGAGTGCATCTAGATGCATTTTCAGATTTATTAAATATAAAATTGCAGGTGAATTAAAATGCACAAATATTTAGATATGTTACTTTTCAAAACCCATCTCTAGAATCATCAATGGCTTTATATGTTTCCTAACTGTAAGAATTTTTCCACAACTAAAGTAGGTTCTGATACAGCAGAGAAATTTCCATGGATCTGCATTTACAGATCATCTGCCAGGAGTTTACCCTCTTATGAGCTGGATAATTTTTGTTAGAATTAGAAGGAGTACAAAGAGGAAGTAGAATAGACCAGCATCCAATGATGTTCTGTCCTGGTGGATATTTTCCTAAACCAGGGGTAGCCAGTTATTTTTGTGGAGGGCCAAACTTCTTGATCAAGATACAGTCCAGGTCCAGACTCTAGAGATAACAATGGAAAATAATAAAAATAAATGTAATAATAAGAAAATAAAAGATGTTAGAGTAAATTCAAAAGCATCTGGAGGTCCACATTTGGCCTGCAGTGTGCCTATTGACTATCTTTGACCTAAACAATGAGATTTTAGCATTCAGGAATTTTGTACCAGCAAAAAGGCACTTATCTTTTTGCATTAAAGTTCAAAAGTTTCATAGCATGTTTTGGGAAAAGTCCCTTTCATGCTAGGAAAAGAAAGGAAAAGAAAAGAAAAAATGACTGTGTCAGAACCAACTTTTGAACTTTCATGAGTTAGACCTGCATTTGGAGTTTAACAAGCCTGTTTGAAAAACACCATGTAGATATGGTATAAACAGAATGTACGTTTAGACAAACCTAAATATATGTAATATTCATGTTGAGTCTGGCTTCTTATCTGAATAATCAAAATCTTTCAGGACTCACAAAAAACCTTCCAACAGCCTTCTTTACTTAGTCCCCTCTCTCTGTTATATGATGTGCCATCTTAATTAGTGGAGGACCTGGCAGACATTAATCCCATTCAATATTGGAGCCTCCTATTCAATGGGAGATCAGGTAACCAGCTGCTTGTCATCAAACGGGTCTCATTTTTGGGGATGACTAGGTGACCTGATCTCACATAGTGTAAATAATTCCTGCTGTGTCTAGATCATTTGCTACTTTAACCATTCAAAAGGAAGCTCAGTAACTGTTATAGGTTAGGTTAAACCTGGCGAGTGTAACAGGCACCCTTCCTTCAGATTACATGTGGAAAGCAATAGGAGGCCTAAACCAAAACACAGATATGTGCCATCACTGAAAACAAAGGCACATATGTGTCTGCTCAGAAATTATATCTATGTGGGCAATGGGTTTCACTAGGTATTGTTTGGGTGGAGGGCAGTATGAATAGGTGAGGGAAAAGCAAGAGAGAGAGAAAGAACAAAATCAGACACAGAAGGAAGCTACAGACACAGCCTGAACAAGCCTGGAGTATGGTCATGAGGGAAATATAAAGAGCAGGCTTTTGAACCAGTGCTGACTAAACGTTTTGGGGCTATACGAAAGAAAACTACCTCCTGTTGTTTAGTTTGTCCTGTGTTGAGGAAAACAGGACTTAGTAAAATCTTTCTAAATAAAAAAAAAAAAAAAAAAACGGAACCAAAGAAATACCTAACTCCATTACAGATTTCTGCTTCCAACTGGAACACTCTACAAGAACCCAAGTTTTGGAGAGCCACTGGGGTCAAAAGGGGTAACAAGACTTTCAGACCAAAAAAATCAGTGAATTGAATTGTCCAATTGTTTTCTGATGAGAACAGCTAATCCATAGGCTAGATCAGGAAAAAGAGGATGAATTTAAAAAAGAAAAAGCCTGGTACATTTTGGGACCTAAAGTAGCATTCCCTTTATATACTCAAATGGCAGTTTAGTGTGACCCAGGGGAAGGTTATTGAGTACCACACATCAGAGAAAACCAATATTCCCCCATAATAGCTCCATCCCTGAAGAAAAAATCCAAATTAGGTCTAGTAGACCCTAGTCATGCTCATCAAACACATAACTCAGCACTAGAAAGAATAGTTAAAGAGGGTAACATTGGTATCTTCCCCTATTTCCTCTGAAGGTGATAAGAGAATGCTTAATTAAACTTTCCCTAAGAACTTCAAAAAAGAATTCTGGCTATTACTCATGCAGGTGTACAGAGGATAGAGAGAGATCCATATCCTCAGACACTTCCATAGAGGAAGATAGAAAATGATCCAAAGAGTTCTAAGAAATTTGGTCAGCGACCCAAATCTGACCACTGTTTCGCATCATGATATAGAAAATGATAAGCAGGATATTACAACCCTACTCAGTTTGATTTTGTTGGATACTTGTCCTATGTTATATTATGCTATGAATTGTGTTGGATCTGCTAAGGAGGAGGGGACTGCAGCTTCCATCAGCCCCGTTGCCACTGGCTAGGCAAGGGGAAAAGGTCCTGACCCCTGTGGCCAGGCTTTGCTGGGAAGCAAATGTATGGGGCCGTATGGGGAACAGACTGTGACTGCTAGACACTACAGTTGTGTGGAACTTATAGGGGAGCAGCAGTGGCTGGGCAGAGAACCCAGCAGGTGGCCTCTGATGAGATATATTAAATGATTCTAGTCTGGAAACCCACAAGCTCCTATTTGCTGGAATAGAGACTGGACTAGAGGACACCCTAAACAGTAGGCTTGAAGAGCCCTGACTCTGAACTGGACTGCCCCAAGGGCTCACACAGGAACCGCTACTGCTCATTTGAATGATAACTGGTTCAGCCTCTGTACCCAGAGTATTTGCAACCTTTCCCTCGCCTCCCAGCCCAAGTAGCCCAAGTACATGTCCTTACACTTAACCATATGTCTGAGTGGTTATTTGACTCTCCAGGGCTAGCCTTTCCAAGGCTTTGCTGCTGAAGCACCTACAGTCCTTGTTTCAGAGTTGCAGTACAACAAGCACACTACTAACATGATAAGAGTTTGGTGTATTCCAGCACTGAGTAGTCCCAATAATTAGACAGTGTTAACCAATAAATATCCATACTGGGTGTTTTGCATGATAACAACAGATCCTGACAGTAGGAGAGATGCAAGCAGAGATTCCCTAATTTAGTATATCTCCTCCAGCTAATTGCTCCTCCTTGCATTAGGAAGTCTTGATTAAGACTGATAGATGCACAAATCAGAGTGAAAAAAAAGGTCTGATTTACAGCATAACACTGGAAGTAACTGATTACAAAGGTCTTGCACTGAAAGTTGCTCATTAAACAGAACTGCTGGTCTTCTGGCTTTCTACTGCTGACTGACTGCGTAATGAGTTAATCATTTACAGGAGATTCAAATGTATCTAACAGATGGTATCTGAACTTTATCAGTATGAATTTAAACTCGAGCAAAACTCCCCCCCCCCTTAGAATTTACTTCATATCACATTCCATCATTCTTACAGTATAAACCACAAAACCTTTGCATTAATTTCTAGCACAATACAGTGAGCCTGCACATATTTTTTAGTTAGCAAATTTGCAGAGTGATTCTTTTTCACTAAGATAAGGGCTTAAGAATGCCATATATACACATATATTAATGGCATTACTCATATTATGACATTAACACCAAAACTTTTCTTTAAGGATGGCTATAGCGTATTATGTGACACAAATGTCCATATTCTCAAAATGACAATTTAGTTCTCTAAATGAAATCAAAATGTTATATTGGAGGCATTTCTGGTGGTCTGCAACTTTACAAAAAACACCTGCTTAATTTATTGTTATTCCGTCTAAGATCCATCATAATGGTCTATAAAAGAGATGAAGGAAGACCAAACTTTCTGACATTAGGTTTACAGAGTAATGGCAGCTATTAGTATCTTGACAATGACATTAACAACTTATCAAGCAGATACTAAAATGGTACAGAACTACCATAAAATGAACACTAAATCCACATGAAATTTATCAGTGGAGTAAGTCAACTTATTTTTTTCCTGCTAGCAGTTTCTACACTACCATACACTAAATAACAGCCCATAAAACTATAACTCATCTCAGCATCTACACAGAAGAGAACTGATCAATGACAGGTTTATAGGACTAAATTAAAAATGAATACAGTTGGGTTTTTTCTATATATGCTCTCTTCATCAAGCTAGTTTCCTTTGTGATTTTAGTTGAACATGGCTATCATTTTTACTTTAGTACTGCACTGCCTGCTAGGACTTAAAACTTCTAAATTTGTTAATTATAGCAGTCAAACATAAAATAAAGAGACCTGTCATTTACTCAGACCCACATTTCCCATTGCCTTGCACCTTGTTTAGTCAATTACACCACTCTATGGTGAGTGCAACATGGGTGTAAAATTCCACCACTTTGATTGAGTAAATGATTTCACACGGTACTGTCCAACTGAGAGTGAGGTCTTATGAACATAAAAACATATACCACCAAATACTCTACGATAATATATTACAGGGACATATACAATAGTCACAAATGGTAGCATTAGAAGTGGGCTTTAGAGACAATGAGTCTAGCAATCTGCATCAAGCAGAATGGGTTCTGCACCCTGTATATCTCCTTGTTTGAATATTGTTACTGAGTTTTAACTCTCTCTCTGACCTCAGTTTCCCCCTTCCTGTATTATTCTTCCTTCAGTCCCTACACACCTTCTTCCAATTCTCAAGTCCATTTGGAAAGGCCCTGTCCCTAGTGCTCATTAAGCCAAGACTTGCTTATCTGGGTCTCGCTTTACCTTGTGTTCAGCCTGTGTGCACTAAGTGAGGAGAGAGAAGGAAATGAGAAGCACAAAAGGCAGAAAGGAAAGCAGTCCCTAATGGTAGGAGACCAGAATAGGATAGACTTTCAGTGATCTCTGATGGAAGCTCTGGCTTGACAGGCTGAGAGGACTGAGTGGGGAGACACCTAAGGCTGATCTAAAGTCCATTGTAATTATTAGAAAGGCTCCAATAGACTTCTTCAGTTCAGGCCCTTAGTGACAAACAAAAGGTGATACTATTGTGGATCTGGGGTATAGACTAGAATCCTCCCCACTTCATACTAACAGATTAGTAACGTAATTTGTAAAGGGTTCATAAGTATGTCTGTGGGTCAGAGGTAATCTTACTGGAATGCGTAAAGTGAATTTTCATGTCTCTGTTGTCAAATAACTATGTCGTACCAGGGGAATAGAATATTTATATAAATTATTTTAACAGGTCATTTGCAGATTTTTATTAATTAATTTTATTGTAATACTTTAGAGCTAGTTTGTAATACTTTATTAACAATGAATAATACTTTTCTCCTGGAACTGTCCCATTGAAATTAATGGTTCTGCCTGCATAATAAGATACTACTCAGTGTGAGTAGAGGTGTCAAAATCTGTTTATAAAGCTTTTGGTTTGGTGGTTGTTAGGTTTTGTTTGTTTATTTTTGTAATGTTAATGACAGTTATGTACTTTTCAAAATGATTACGAGTTACTGATTGTTCACCATCCTTTACCGTAGATTTGCAAAGTTTTTTGACTGTGAATATTTTATTACATTTTCTGTATATCTTTATTTCCACCACACATTGTGATACAGCATGGCCAGAGGGCAGCAGGAGAGTGTTAGAGGAAGCAAGTTACTAGAAGTTGGTTGGAGCACCTGGAACCAATTAAGGCACCTAAAGCCAATTAGAGTAACTGAAGCCAGGCACATGATAAACCCCCCCTGCTTCAGTCAGTCAGTTGAAAGGGAGTTGGAGCAGTGAGCAGCTTGGAGGAGTTGGAGCAGTGAGCAGCTTGGAGGAGTGGGAGCAGTGAGCAGTTTGGAGGAAAGCAGAGGAGAGTTTGAAGAAGTGCTGCGGTGAGCTAACAAGACCCAGACCATAGGTAAAGGGACACCTGGCTTGTGCTGAGATAGGGCAGGAGGCCCCACAAGCTGAAGGGTAGGAGAGGGAAGTAGCCCAGGGGAAGGAATAGCTGGTTCAAGTAGTTTACTGCTATTCTCAGGGCCCCTGGGCTGGGACCCAGAGTAGAGGGTGGGCCTGGGTCCCTCCCTCTCTATTCCCCTACTCTAGGATACTAGTGGGGCAGTTAATACCCTGTTCAGGGGCAAGAAATGGTGCCTTGAACCCCCCCACAAGAAGAGAAAGCATGGGATCCATCATAGTAGTGCAGGCAAAGTGGGATACAAGCGCTGGTGACTTAAACCAGGGTTAGCCAAAACCTTCCTGTCCCTGAGATGGATGACGTGGTCAAAGCCCTAATACAAGCCACTATGGCCCAGCAGGAGGCTACCCGGGTCCAAGCAACCGCCCAACAGGAGGCAACTCGGCTGCAGCAAGAGACTAATAGTCTATTGATGACTCAGGCTGCCCAGGACCGAGCCCTGCTGCAAGAACTGGTGACCCAGATAAAGGCCCTTATGGAGCAGAACCACAACTGTGACGGGACCCGGACTATATGGGCCAGCCATTGCCTACAAAAAATGACACGGGAGGATGATGTGGAGGCATACCTCCTGGCTTTTGAGAGAGCAGCCCTCTGGGAGGCCTGGCCCCGAGAGCAGTGGTCTGGTATCCTTGCTCCATTCCTGTATGGGGAGGCCCAGAAGGTATACTACGATATGGCTGCAGAGACTGCAGCAGATTACCCCCAACTGAAGGCAGAGATCCTGGCCAGATACGGAGTAATGATGGCATTGCGAGCCCAGAGGTTCCATGAATGGCAGTATACAGACAACAAGGCACCCCGATCGCAATTGTTTGACCTGATCCACCTGACCCGAAAATGGCTGCACCCTGAGGCCCTCAGCTCTGAAAGAATGATGGAGCTCCTGGTACTGGACCGGTATATGAGGGGGCTACCACCAGGCCTCCGGGCTTGGGTTGGCAAGAATGACCCCTCCACCTACGATGAGTTGGTCTCCCTTGTGGAAAGACAGCTGGCAGCCTGTGAACTGTTACAGACCCCAGGGGGTGAGACACAGCAAACCAGGAAGCCAGCTCCAGACTCAAGGCCCCGGATCGTTGAGAACTACAGAAGAACCATAACTGGGAGGAAAGACACCGAGGAATGGCCCGAGACCAAGAAGGGACCTGGGGGGTTGGGAAGAGAGGGCTGGGGGGGCCGACCAAATAGCCCCAGGCTGAGGATGGCAACTGGAATAACGGATCGGTGTTATGAGTGTGGGGAATTGGGACATTGGGACATAGCAGCCCAATGCCCCAACAGGGAAGAGCCTATGCAGTGCAATATAGGGAATCATGGGGAACAATGTGGCCTAATAGGCCTGGTAGGGGTTGCAATGAGCTCGCATGGGTATACAAGGTCAGTAAAAATGAATGGTATTGCGACCACAGCATTAGTAGATTCCAGAAGTGCTGTCACGCTGGTCTCAGGGAAATTGGTGGGACAAGACCAGTTAACCAGGGCCAAAAACACAAGGGTAACGTGTGTTCATGGCACTGTAAATTTCTACCCCACAATCCCGGTATGGATTGAGATCCAGGGGAAGACTACCAGGGTAACTGCAGGGGTTATCCCTAGGCTCCCCTACCCGGTCTTAATTGGTAGAGACTTCCCCAGGTTTGAGAGCTTACTTCACCCAATAGAGCCAGGGGAGGGTAGCAACCCCCAGGCTGAGACAGAGGCACCTACAGATAGCATCACCCCAGTTTTTGCCAAATTTGCCCCAGAGCTATTTTCATCCCCTGGAAAATCCCAAAAGTCAAGGCAAGAAAAGAGGGCAGATAAAAGACTAGGGACCAGGATTCTAGTTAAAAACCAGAAAATATCTCTTGTTGGTATGTGAACCCGTTCAGGAGGCCAGGAGACAATTCAGGCCAGTGAAGACTGAGGCAGTTCCTAGCTCAAGTAGGGGCAATCAAAGGGGTGGAGTAGAAATAGGTCCCAGGGAGTTAGGGCAGATTGGTACCGCACGCTAGAATTTTGGGCAGGACCAAGCTAATGACCCCCTATATGCAAATATGAGGGAAGAGGTAGTGGAAGTAAATGGCATACCTGTGGAAGGAAAGACCAAAGGCCCAAGGCCATATCATGTGATCACACGTGATCTTTTGTACCGAATAGTGCAAATACGAGGGGAAGAAGTAGAGCAGCTCTTAGTCCCACAAAAACACACAGGGGCAGTACTGGAGTTAGCTCACAGTCATTTATTTGTGGGACATCAAGGAGTAGACAAGACACTTGATGGAGTCCTAAGATTTTATTGGCCAGGAATACACGCAGAGGTCCAACGCTGTTGTACCTCCTGCCCAGATTGTCAGTTGCATAGCCCCCGACCTCACTTGAGGGCCCCATTAGTACCTTTGCCTATTATTGAAATCCCTTTTGAAAGGATAGCCATGGACCTAGTGGGCCCTCTGGAAAAATCAGCATGGGGCCACCAAAACGTACTAGTCATCCTTGATTACACCACACAGTATCCAGAAGCCATTCCTTTAAGAAACCCCACATCCAAGGCAATAGCAAAAGAACTACTCCAGGTTTTTGCCAGAGTGGGCATCTCCAAGTAGATCCTGACTGACCAAGGAACCCCTTTCATGTCAAAATTAATGAAGGACTTATGTACCCTTCTCTGCATCCATGCCATACGGACCTCAGTCTACCATCCTCAAACAGATGGCCTGGTTGAGCGGTTTAACCGTACCCTTAAAAGTATGATCCGGAAGGTTGTAGCACAGGATGGAAAAGACTGGGATACCCTTCTACCATACCTAATGTTTGCAATACGGGAAGTCCCCCAGGCATCCACTGGTTTCTCTCCCTTTGAGCTACTATACGGACACCACCCATGAGGAATATTAGATATCGCCAAAGAAGACTGGGAAGAACAACCCAACCCTGGAAAGAACGTCATTGAGCACATGACACAGATGAGAGAGAGAATAGCTCGAGTAACCCCTATAGTAAGAGAACATTTGGAAAAAGCACAAGAGACCCAGTGGACATATGACAACTGCCGGGCGAAAGTATGGAGATTTCAGCCAGGAGAACGGGTGATGGTGCTAGTGCCAACAGCAGAAAGCAAACTCCTGGCCAGCTGGCATGGGCCATATGAGACAGTGGAAGCCATGGGGGAAGTGAACTATAAGGTCAGACAACCAGATCGTCGAAGACCAGAGCAGATCTACCACGTAAACTTACTGAAGCCCTGGCGTGACCAAGAGATGTGCCTGGTCATTCAGAGAGCTCCACCCAAGATGGACGACCCACAGGGACAGGTGAGGATATCCCCCGAGTTAGCCCCAGAACAACGAACAGAGGTCATTGATATGATCCAACAGAACCAGGACGTGTTCACTATACAGCCAAGCTGTATGACACTGGTCCAACATCATATCATCACCAGGCCCGGAGCAAGGGTGACGATAAGACCATACTGGATACCAGAAGCTAAAAGAGAAGAAATCAGGACAGAAGTGAAGAAGATGCTGGAACTCAGGGTTATTGAAGAATCCCACAGCCAGTGGTCTAGCCCTATCATCTTAGTACCCAAGCCTGATGGCACCTTCAGGTTTTGCAACGACTTCCGGAAGTTGAATGAAGTATCCCAGCTTGATGCCTATCCAATACCATGTGTTGACGAGCTAGTTCATCAGTTAGGTAAGGCCCGATACCTAACCACTTTGGACCTGACCAAAGGATATTGGCAGATTCCACTGGCCAAGAACACCAAGAGAAGACTGCTTTATCTACACCTGATGGCCTGTTCCAATACACTGTCCTCCGTTTCGGACTCCATAGGGCTCCTGCTACATTCCAATGACTTATGGACAAATTGCTGCGACCCCATGCCAAGTATGCTGCCGCCTATTTAGACGACATAGTCATCCATAGCTCTGACTGGGAAACGCACCTAGGAAAAGTAGAAGCACTACTAGATGCCCTGTGAAAGGCCGGCCTCACTGCCAACCCTCTCAAGTGCGTGACAGGACTAGCTGAGGCCAGATACCTCAGGTATGTAGTAGGAAAAGGCTTGGTAAAACCCCAATGGAACAAAGTGGAGGCCATACAAGATTGGCCTCAGCCAGTGCGTAAAAAGCAGGTCAGAGCATTTCTAGGGTTAGTAGGGTACTATCAAAGATTTATCCCTCATTTTGCCACAAGAGCAGGGCCATTGACAGACCTGATAAAGGCTCGGGGCCCCGAGATAGTAAAGTGGACTGATGCAGCGGAGGCAGCATTCGCAGATTTAAGGACAGCCTTTTGCTGCCATCCAGTAGTCATTGCCCCAGACTTTGGGAAAAAATTCATCCTACAAACAGATGCCTCAGAGGTAGGGCTAGGCGCTGTCCTTTCACAGATGTTAGGGGAGGAGGAACACCCAATCTTGTACCTCAGCCAGAAACTCCTCCCCAGGGAACAAAAATATGCCGTCGTTGAAAAGGAATGTCTGGCGGTAAAATGGGCTATGGAGACTCTCCGCTACTACCTACTGGGGCGACGTTTTACCCTCGTGACAGACCACGCCCCGCTCCAGTGGATGCACAGAAACAAGGAGAAGAATGCTAGAGTGACTAGATGGTTCCTATCGCTGCAACCCTTCCATTTCCGGGTACAGCATAGGGCTGGAGGCCAACACGGCAATGCTGATGGCCTATCACGACGGCACTGCCTCTCGTCCCAAGTATCCCAATCCCATGATGTTGAGCAGGAGGGAGGTTATGTGATACAGCATGGCCAGAGGGCAGCAGGAGAGTGTTAGAGGAAAGCCTATAGTAGAGGGAAGCAAGTTACTAGAAGTTGGTTGGAGCACCTGGAACCAATTAAGGCACCTAAAGCCAATTAGAGTAACTGAAGCCAGGCACATGATAAAAAACCCCTGCTTCAATCAGTCAGTTGAAAGGGAGCAGAGAGCAGTTTGGAGGAGCGGGAGCAGAGAGCAGTTTGGAGGAGCGGGAGCAGAGAGCAGTTTGGAGGAGTGGGAGCAGAGAGAAGTTTGGAGGAAAGCAGAGGAGAGTTTGAAGAAGTGCTGCGGTGAGCTAACAAGACCCAGACCATAGGTAAAGGGACACCTGGCTTGTGCTGAGATAGGGCAGGAGGCCCCACAAGCTAAAGGGTAGGAGAGGGAAGTAGCCCAGGGGAAGGAATAGCTAGTTCAAGTAGTTTACTGCTATTCTCAGGGCCCCTGGGCTGGGACCCGGAGTAGAGGGTGGGCCTGGGTCCCTCCCTCTCTATTCCCCTACTCTAGGATACTAGTGGGGCAGTTAATACCCTGTTCAGGGGCAAGAAATGGTGCCTTGAACCCCCCCACAAGAAGAGAAAGCACAGGACCCATTATAATAGTGCAGGCAAATTTGCCACAACATATACAATCTATTTTCTTGCCACTTTCTTCCCCATTTCTATGTACAACTAAGTCTTAAACAGAAAACCAAAAACCAAAATGCAGATTACTACAAACAAGAACAGGAAATTTAGGGGATAAGATGAATGCCAAGAAAAAGATACAGCTGGAGGAATAAAATTCACTATTAACAACTAAAAGGTCAAAATCAAATTGGTATTCCTTTGTTTTACTTCTAAAAAAATCTCTGATTTTCCCAAAATGTTCAAGATAAATGGGAATCCTCATGAAATAAACGAGCCCTTATACATATTCAGTTAAATAATGAACACATATACTGAATGCACTGCTACACAAGGGAGAGAAGGAAAACTTGTTGAGTCACAGATGAAAGATGTTTTTGAATGTCAGAATAAAAAAAATAATGACCTATAAAAAAGATAAAGAAAATCTGCCTTAAGAGAGGTCTTTTATCCTTATCCTGGGGAAAAAAAAACCACTTGCCCTGTTTTCCCCTGAGGTGACTGAATTTTAAGATAGAAATCTTCAAGGATATATTATCCATTATGAGAGAAAGTTAGTGTTCTGCTTTCGTTAGAAAACTGAAAGTTATGGAGACAAAGAAGATTCTTAGAATAAAATTAGAACAAACTCTATCTTCTAACTTTTTGTAACAAAAAGATTGCCATGTCAGAACAGAGAAATGGTTGTCCAGGTAGTTCAGTATCATATGTCTGATAGTGGCTGTTCAAATCCAGTGTGTAAGATGTAAGATCATACCTTTTTGTTAAATATTGTATCACGGAGTGAGATTTTTTGTGATGCCAGCTGGCAATCATCTGAGATACCGTTAGAATTTTTATCTTAGTTACAGTAACTGCAGACATCATTCTTATTCCATAAGGATCTATATTTTAGCTTCCAGTACAAATGTGATACTGTACCTTCATGCCTGTCTTTCATACTGTCTAATTTTAACTTGGGCACCCTTCAAAAATTGATAGGAAGCATTAAAGTCTACCAAAGTTTGGGTACATTTTTTTGGCCTTGATTCAGCGAAGCACTTTCGATTACTTTAATGGGACTAACATATTTTAAATTAACTACGTGTTAAGTGCTTTGCTGTACTTGAGTTTTAAAGAGATACATTTGAAATACCATGTATCCAAATAATGTTAGGCAGTTGGCTGTGTCTAATAGGAAGCAGACAGTGAAGGGCTTTTAATAATGAAGTACAAATCCTGTTCTCCTGAAATCAGCTACCACTAGATTTAAACCAGAAAAATTGTTCATGTTGTGCATGCATTTATTGGTTCACATCCAGCTGATGATGTTGCTGCATCCAATTTTAATGGACTTTGGGCAAGTGAAATCAAAGGGACAATAGGCAAACCTTTTACAAATTTTAATAAATAAAGAGCATTCTTCATCTCTAAAATAGAAGGAAAGATAGTCTTTTGCTTACGGTAAAGGGTTAAGAGTCAGGTGATCTGGGCTCTAGCACCGGTTGTGCCACAGATTTTGTGTGACCGAGCAAAGGACTTAAACCTTTCTGTGCAACAGTTTCCCCATCTATTAAATGGGAATAATTAACACCTACATTTTAGGCAAGTGTCAAGGTTAAGTTAATAATATCTGTACAGTGCTTTGAGATTTGCAGATGGAAGATTCTGTTTCAAAAAATTAAACAAACACCACCAAATATAACTTTGAATTCAGTGATTTTTTTAAAGAGTAAATCATGTTTTTGTCATTGTTTTCTCTTTGTTTTTTATATAAATCCATGGAATCAAACACAGGGCAATGGCATACGTTAAATAGGCTGTAGGATGATCTAATTCATTCTGAGGCTGTCACAGACAGGTCCACAACTATGGAGAAACATAACTGGCTATCTGACAAGCCCTCAAAACTTCTGGAATTTGGATGCAGGGGAAAATCTGACCCTATGTCTCATATTCCCCTGTCTGGGATGGTGCTGTGTCTTTGCTGTCCCAATGTATGGCTGGGACAGAGATTTGGATGAGAATGAGCTGTCTGAACTTTAAACAAGACATCAGAGTAGAAGATTTGTATTTGGCTGAAGAATCTTGAAATTATAGAAGACCAGGGTCTCATCCCTGCTATTAAAGATCTCATCCCTTCTCCAAGACATTTGCAAGCAGTACATTCACTTTAAAAGAAAGAATGGGATGGTTTAATATAAGGCAATAATTGCCATTTATTGCTACTGTTTTTAACCATTAAATATCATATCCAATATAGATTTATAATAAAAAGGTAACCTTCCTGTTTACTCTGAAGGGTAAAAATATGTTAACAATTTTTTCTAACAGCTCATGTTATCTATGGAAATATACACTGAAGTGATGGCATCTTATGTGGCAAATCATGATTATATATCAATTATAGATGGATTTTTATAATCAATTTATTCTATTTTCTGTTCCTGTTGGACTTCTGTATCTATAAAGTTGTTATTTTTCATACTTAAAAGTATAGCCACAATTTAAAGAACTCATTTGAATTCTAGAATTTTGCACCATGGACTCTGCAAAACTCTTTCTGTAAAAATCTTGCAACAAATTCTGTAAGATCTAGCTAAGTCCACCACAGGGAGTCAATGTTCATAAAGCTAAGACTGTACTATATTGGTCAAACAGTGTTTCCTATAATTTTCGACAGTGATGACTACTGACAATTCTCCTCTGCAGTACCTGAAAGGGGATACAATTACATCAAAGGGGAAATGAGTATAGAAGACATATTTTCCAAGTTATATTTTAAGCACTTAAAAAACCTGTCACTCAATATTGGTGACATTCTTTATGTATTAGCATTTCAGGAGCTGGTTTCTTTTGTGGCACGCCAGACACACAGCAGGATTAAGAATCCTCTGCCAGCAGCTTCCCACACAGGACATATGCAGAGGAAAGATGCATACAAAACAGATACACACTCTGACTTTTGTTCAGTACAAAAATTTATACCCCAATTACATGGGCAGTTTGTTGACTTTACGCACAAGGGCAGAAATGAAGCCATTCCACAGTTAATAAAAGTCTTCTTCACTTAAGCACAAAAAGCTAACTTTACTTTGTGCCCCAAAGGCGTACAAATCAGTAAGCGGTGGTCAGAGAGGAAAGATACTAGTTATGCATATTTAAATTAGATGAGAAAGTTTCTCCAGATGAACCTATGCAAATGATTGCTGCCCAGGGCAGCTCTTTCTCATACATAGGCCATTTACATAGATTTCTAAGCTAATATTTAATCTAGCATTCAGTAAAACATCAGAAATTACTTTTGTAAACACCCAACATATCCTATGGGAGATCTGTTTCCTCTGAGCTGCAACTCAGAATCTTAAAACATTCTCTGCTACCAAATGTGGAGCGTGACCACTTTCACTGTCTATGTTGTGTTTTGTAGTGTGGAAAATATTTTCAGTTTTAATCTGATTTGTGTAAAACTGATTTGCTTTTTTATGTATTTATTCTTCTTCCCATTCATTTGTCATTGAGAAATGATGAATTACCATGAGAATGAGAGGTTTTGTGGCTACAAAGAATAGAATGATATTGCCACAAATTTCTGTTGAGCAAGCAATATGCAATATAATATTAATTTGATGGGCACATAGGAATTGCCATACTAGATCAGACTAGTGGTTTATCTAGCCCTGTTCTGTCTCTCTCTACGATACGAGTGAATACTACTGTACTAGTTGCTTCAGAGGAAGGTGCAAGAAACGCTGCAGAAGGCAGTTACAGAATAAACAGCATGCAGAAAGGCTTTCTACCTAACCTGCATCAGTTAGAACAGGGGTAGACAACCTATGGCATGTGTGATTTTCAGTGGCACTCCCACTGCCTGGGTCCTGGCCACCGGTCTGGGGGCTCTGCATTTTAATTTAATTTTACATGAAGCTTCTGAAACATTTTTAAAAACCCTATTTACTTTACATACAACAATATTTTAGTTCTATATTATAGACTTATGGAGAAGAGACCTTCTAAAAACATTAAAGTGTATTAGAATGAATAAATGAAGACTCGGCACACCATTTCTGAAAGGTTGCCGACTTCTGAGTTAGAGGGTGGCCTATGCCCTGAAGTATGAGATTATATCCCCCACAAAGTCACTGTTTTAATCCTTGTGGATATTTTTGTCATATAGACATACATTTATAGCATAAGCATCTAATCCTTTTCAGTCCTCTGACCTCTGATTATCAATGATATCTTATAGCAATGAATTTCAGAGAATACTTGCATTGTGTAAGAGAGTATTTCCTTATCAATTTTAAATTTGCATCTTTCTATTGCATTGGATATTCCCTTGTCCTTGTATTATGAGGAAGAAATAGAATTTGCAAATATACCTTTTCTGTTCCATTCATTATTTGATATACTTCATAGGCGTAGACAACTGGGTGCATTGAGGGGTTTATACCCCTCCTCTTTTTGCTTCCACCCGTCCAATTTAAGGAATTGCATTAATAAATAAAGGAAACATTGAGTTAGGAACAGAAGATTGCTTATCTTGCTTACTAAAGGTGGACAAATGTAATTTTGGCACAAAACCACTTATTAGAGCAATATTCAACTGCTGTTATTTAATTATTTTTTAACTCTAGCCCCCTCTCCTCAATAAAAAAAATTTTTATGCCTCTGTACATTCATCATACTCCTCTACTTCATCTCTTCTCGAACGTGATCAGTTCCAATCTGGTTAGTATTTCTTCATATGAGAGCTTTTCTGTACTGCTGAACATTCTCATCACCCACCTCTGAAATCCCTCTAGTTTTGCTCTATCCTTTCTGCGACAGGGTAATCAGAACACACAGGGCAACTGATAGACCTGACAGGTCTGTATGGGAAGACTTAGAGGTTCCCACCCTCCATTAGTCTTAGGGTCACACCTTGAGTAAGCGTGAGCAACCCCTAAAGCTCCCTGCCAGGGTCACGGTGAAGTGTTTGTTGGAAGATGATGAGGAAAAATACATTGCTGTCAATGGAGAAGTCGGTGATGAAGCGTATGCCTTGTGATGGCATATAAGGGCAACCTGCATTATCTACACAGTAACTGACCAACCACTACACCACTGGTCAGATTAAGTTCTTTAGCTCTGGTCAGCAGCTCATCTAGGAGAAGCCCAGTTCGGAATACAACTCCTGCACCCAAGTCAGCTGTTGGTGGCATCTATTGCTCCACTGCAGCAACAGCTGCTTGTGGCAGAGAGTTGGAAAAGACCTGCACAAACCTCTATCACTTAAATCTATTCACAGGGCAGGGTATTCAGCCAATATACTCATTTAACACATTTAACCCAATCAATTTGCCAGAGTTCTGTGCAATGGGGAAGTGGCGATGGCGACAGGCAGAGGCAATCCTTAGTCACAACTCTGCACGCAGATGGCCTTACGGTGATCGTTGCTCTCCAGAGATCAGGGTAGATATGGAACTCTTATTCTTCTTAGGTGACAGAGCAGGCCTTTTTAGGCACAGCCCTGCTCTCCCCAGTCCAGGGAAAGGACTGAAAAAGAACCCTAAATGTAGCCTTACCTTTCAGTACCTGTCAGGTTCTCACTCCTGGCTGGTCAGCCAACTCAGTGGCTGAAATAAAACAAAGACTCACAGACTGACATTTGGTCATGGAATATCAGAGATCTTCTTGATAATGACCAATTACCAGAATATAGAATAGCCCTTATTGTCAAAACACTGAAGAGGTATAACAGACGTCACTGCACTCAGTGAAACCAGACTCACTGATGAGTCCCATCTTGAGGAAGTAGGAGCAGGATACACCTACTACTGGACTGGAAAGGACAAGGATGAGTCAAGATGGTCAGGGCAGTGTTTGCCATAGTCTGACATTGCCCATCAGCTTGACTCGCTCTCCAAGAGAGTCAATGACCAACTTATGATGCTCCACATAAACTTGTCCAGGGACCATGATCAGTGCCTATATGCTGACAATGACTCATACAGAAGAAATCATACAGACGAGATGTTTTAGGAAGATCTTTAATGGTGTGCCACACAAGGACAAACCAATTGTCCTTGGAGACTCTACTGCTCATGTGGGAGCCAACTCTGACACATGGAACAGGGTGATAGGACATCATGGCATTGGAAGGTCAAACTCTAATGGCCATCTGCTTCTCTCTAAGTGTGCTGAGTTCAATCTCACGATTACCAACAGTCTCCCAACATGCCACAAATATAAGACAACATGGATACATCCCAGATCAAAACAGTGGTAAATGCTGGACTATGTAATTGTACAGTCTAGAGACATTAAAGATGTGCATATCATCTGCATTTTGAGAGGCGCTGAGTATTAGTCAGACCATATGCTTGTGCGAAGCACCATGTTACTACACTTCTCACCAAACTGTCTAAGAAGATGCCTCAAACTACCAAAGAAGATCAATGTGGCTGCCAGGAAAGACCCCAATAAACA
Organism: Dermatemys mawii; assembly: GCA_007922305.1. NCBI lineage: Eukaryota > Metazoa > Chordata > Testudines > Dermatemydidae > Dermatemys > Dermatemys mawii. The sequence goes on from ML677386.1 coordinate 1,315,064, forward strand.
AGCAAAGTTGGAACAGACACGACACTGCATTAGATGAGGTCCCAGAGAACTCCACAGACATTGAGGTAACCTGACAGAAGCTCAGAGATGTCACATACAACACGGCATACTAGGTCTTGGATTTGTAAGGTAGAAACACCAAGACTGATTTGATGAGAATGACCCTCAGATAGACTGGCTCCTGGAGACCATGCTCACACAATCAAGTTAATCTTGAACAAGAAATCAGCAATGAAGGAGGGTAGAAACCATCAGAGGAAACATACACTGCAAACCTGATTATGGTTAATGAAGAACCACTGGTGGAACCAGAAGGCTGCAGAACTGCAAAAGCAGCTGACAAGCATGACATGAAACTTACTACAAAGGTCTCTGTGCTGTGCATAACCCAAAATCCAGTGGCATGTCCCTGTCCTTACAGCAGATGGTAACTAGCTGCCTAAAGACAAAGGTGATATTCTCTTTTGCTGGGCAGAGCACATTGATAGTCACCTGAACTGTCAATCCACTATGTCTGCTCAAGCCATTGACTGAGGCATCCTATCCTAGAGGAGCTGTCCATGGAACCTTCTTTAGATGAGGTTACTAATGCTATCAAGCAGCTATCCATGGGCAAGTCTCCAGGCCCAGACGGCACTCCACCTGAAGTGTAGAAATGTGGAAGTGCCCACCTAATCAGGAAACACCAGCCTTTTCAAAACTTTTTGGGAACAGGATACCATGCCCCAGGAGTATAAGTATGCTTTCATGGCCTATCTATGCAAAAGGAAGGGATGCATAACTAGCTATGAGAGCCATTGCAGAATCTCATTATTGTCTATAGTGAAGAAGATCCTTGTGTGGGTTTTCCCCAATAGCCTTATTTGTCACCTAGTGCACTCGATGTACCCAGAGTCAGAGTGTGGCTTTCATGCTGTCCATGGCACCATAGACCTAATATTTGCAGCCCAACAATGCAAGAGGATGCTTGTGAACAGAACAAGGACCTGTATATGGTGATGGTTAACCTGTCCAAGCCCTTCGACACCGTGAATTGTGAGAGCCTATGGAAACTCCTTCATAAATTTGGCTGCACAGAGATGATGATTATTGTCTTTCACATATTTCACGATAGCCAGGGTGACAGAGCACTGTGACTTACCAGAAGCCTTCCCTGTCACCAATGGCACCAAACAAGGATGCATAATGACTCCAGGCCTCTTTGCCATTGTCTTCTCAGCCAGGCTCTTTTTCACATTCTGGAACTTTGATGGAAGCATACACATCTAGTTTAGATTAGAAGGGGTTCATTTCAATCTACAGTGACAGAGGGCCTGCATCAATGTAACTGAACAGCTCTTAAGAAAGCTTCTGTTTGCTGAAGACTGTGTGCTCATTGTTGCACACATACGCAAGGACATGCAGCTTGTCATGGATCACTGTACCTTTGCCTAAAAATGCTTCAGATTCACAATCGGCCTGAAAAAGACAGAGGTCATGTACCAGCCAGCACCAGATCACCAGTCTCACAAACACCACGAGCCCATCATCACAATTGGCAACACATCCCTAACGCAGTCAGGAAATTCTGCTATGTGAGTAGCATACTTTCCAGCAGTGCTGTGGTGGATGATGAGGTCATTTGTCAGGCCCACCCACAGACTCTGGAGGGAATGTGGGGTCTGCCTCAGAACCAGGATAAAAATCTACAGTCCTGTTGTACTCCCATTACTCCTCTATGGCTGTGACACATGGATGCTCTAATGAAACCACATCAAACAGCTGAAGAGCTTCCACCTTCACTGCCTAAGACCTATCTGCAACATCAAATGGAAGGACAGGATCCCCAATACTGACGTCCTTGAGAGGTGCCAAACCCCTGGAATTGCGAATATGCTCATCAGGGTTCAACTTCACTGGGTCAGACATGTGGTCCACATGGAGGCTTCCTGTATACTGAAAGCAGTGTTTTACAGCCACTTTGCAAAAGAACTTGCTCTAAAGGCTAACCCATCCTCAAATATAAAAACACCTTGAAGGCCAACCAGAAAGCACACAAGACAGACAGACATTAAAATCTGGCAAATTATTGCACTGGACAAACCCGGATGGAAATGTCAACACTAGCTGAAATTCATCTGTTGAAGCGACAGGAGATTCCAGGGTCAGAACACAGTATTTCAGGTCAGGGCATACCATTAATTTATATAATAGCAACATAATATTTCAGTAAAACTTCAATAAGATGCTGAGATGCTATGATAAGACATACAGTGTGTAGCTAGAGAGATAAGTTATATAATATGGATGTAATATTGATCTGTTGTGCACATTTGCCTCTTCGAACTCTCCACACCTCACATTCTTGCATTTTGAAGCATATTTTTTTGTTCACATATGCATTAGACACACAAAATGCAATCCTGTACCATATAATAATTCTACAAGAATATTTCAGAACATCTATATATGTAATGTCTTTTATTTCATGTATTAAAAAACTAGGGCATACTCTTATAGTACCAGTCAATGTCATTTAATAAAAATCCATGGCAGAGGATTGATCTTATTGAGCTTGTATCTGATTCTTAGTGCGTCAACTTCAGCCCTCTTTGCTCTGAAAGATATTTTTATGCCTACCTTTCTACCAGATGGGCTCCCAAGTATTTAATGAGAGATGAGAGAAAAATTACTTTATATTAAGTTGGGAAGAGGGGAAGCAGACTAATATCTAAACAGAAAAAACAAGGTACAGAAATAATGAATTTGCCTGAACCAATCTCCAGTTTCATGACCTCATCATGTAGAAGCTGCCTATCAATTTTGCAACAAGCAATAAATATTAAAATGAATTTTTTTGCATCTTATCAAAAGCTCCTGACATCAGTTGTTTTTGCAAGTTTTCTCCTGTAAGCACTGAACGCCTCTTCATCAATCTTTTATCAAAAGCAATCTTTTTCTGATTTCTCTCATCACAAAAGCTTCTCTCTTGCCCCTACCTTTTTCTTGGTGAAAGGTACATGAATATCATTTTACACTCCACTGTCGCTGCATCTCTATCGATCGGGAAATAAAAAGTAGGTCTGAAGAACGTGTCATGACCCTGCAGTGCTCCAAACAACAGAAACACATGTAATGATTCCACTGTGCCTGATACAGTGACAAAGGAGGGAAGCATGTATGCACGCCTGTGTTTGCATTTCTTTTTTCCAAGCGATGCTTCTATTACAGAGCATTTCCAAGAGGGGAAACAAGAGATTTCACAGTGGACTCAATTTCCTGATACCTCCTTGACAAGATCATCAAGCTTGAAAGAGAATAAACATTTATCAAAGCACCCATAACGTACAGTGCTGAGGTTGTCATCCTTGCTTGCTTGACCTCCTTGAACCCATAATGTATTCAGAGTTTTTCAGTCTGAAGTTTCATTTTATATTTACCCAGGCTGGTAGGGACAAAAAAAGTAAAAGTATATTATGTGTCCTAACCAACTACAGTTGGAACTGAATACACTGCAGCCAAGATTTTAAAGTTTCTGGGGCAGATTCTCAGCTTGTATAATCAGGGCCATTCCCCTGACTTCAGTGGAGCTATACCAATGTACATGAGTTGAGGTTTTGGCCTCCATGTGCAAATGGGTAACTCATTGATCTAGTTCCAATGTACCTCGGTATTTGGGGCACATGTGATAACCCTTTTCCATATAATTATTGACACAAAATGTTTTCTTTTAACTTATCTAATCCTTTCAGGGTGAAATTCCTTTCACACAGGCCCAGGGAAACAGCGCAACGTCCTCGCCACTGCTTCAGCCATGAGCCGGGGTTGCCTGGGAAAAGTCTTAGGACGTAAGCAGAATAGCAATGTGAAAAGTCTCTTCACAGCCCATGTATCACAGAAAGAGGCATGTGTAAAGCATGCCAGGAAGAGGTCAATGGATCTTTTACATGCATTCAGTGGCACATATCTCTAATCATCTGATGCAGTGGCCATTCTAGCCCAGGCTAAAATAGCAGCACCGTAGCCCCTCTCTTGCTTAGGTTCCTACGAAAAGGCCAATAATTACTACCTAGGCTTTGTACAAAGAGGGCTGAATTTTATCTTGAGGTTTCATTGCTTTATATTGGAATTCAAACATATCACCATCATGGAAATGTTGTCTCTGTTTCCATTATAAATACCCATTTTTAGGAGATAATTTAGGAACATACGATTTGCCACACTGCATCAGACAATTCAAATCTTAAACGGGGAGCTCTTGAAGGCAAGGATTGTTGGACTTCTGTGTTTGTAAGATTTCTAGCATAACTGAGCCCAAACCCAGATTGGGGCCTTTGGATATTACAGTAACAATAATAAATAATAGTAATAATTATTATTATTTTAATAAATCAGGTATCTAAACTTTAGTAGTGGCTAATACATAATGTCTGAGAGAGCTGCAATATCCCCATAATGAACTTAGTGGGCATATGCAACCCAAGAATTGGACATCACTCCTAGAGGTCTTTCAGCAAGTCACTGGCAGATCTGGGGACAGAAGCCAGATATATGTGCCTGATTCCCATCTCAGTGTCCTATATGCTGAACTACTTTGTTTCCTATTATAGTATTTATGCTTATCCTTGATGTTTTATAATGCAGTTTATATATTTTGTAAGATGACAAGAAAGCTTTTGGCATTTGATAATTAAATTTTCCTAGTATTAGTCACAGTTGATGATAAGGAAGAAAGGGAATCATATTCCTTGTACAAAATGCTTAAAATAAACTAAACACGCATTGAGAAAGCATGTAACTTGAACTAGACATACCCCTGGTAAGCCTAATGAAAGAGGCAAAAAATGTACTTGTGTGTCTGGATGTCTAGACAGGTGACAATATGTGAGATCCTTTCTCATCTGAACGTTTAAGTAAACGTCTGCGTATTACGTTAAGGCCCAAAACTAAAGACTTTCATCCCTTCCTGAGGCAAAGATCTCATTGCTTTTCCTTTTTATTTTCTCTTAGCAACTTGACTTTCATGGCAAGTTTACCTATGAATGAGGAAGAACTCCACAGTTTGACCTTAGGCAATAAGTTCTGGTTGGTTTTAACAAACCCATGCCTGAAGGAAGGAGAATCAGTTACTAAAGCACTTTAACTTTCCTAGTTTTCTCACTGAGCACAGTAAATAAAAGAAATGCTGTTTCCCATGACATCTATTTTGAAGCACAGCACATAAGAACAGAATGGCTGTATTTTTTTAATAATCATTTTAAAATTACTGCAAGATCCCAAAAATTGTACAGTACCTGATTTCAGGGAGCTTTTGTGTTTTAAAGTGATGGTAAGACGATAACCTATCATTTTGCATACAGCAGGAAATAGCATAATGGTCTTATCTTGGAGCCCGTGTATAATAATTGCCTGTGGTGAGTAGATTCCACAAAACTGAGTGGGCATGATGACATCTTTTTGAGAAGATGAGAACATTTGCCATCTTACTATCACTTCAGAATTTTAATATACAGATATGGGCAAGAAATTATAATGGCTTCTTCAGATTCTCTGATGGACATTTCAGCCTGAAAGAGACACATCTCTGGGGAGGTGTATTTGCATATTTTTTTGACACAACCCAATTGTCCGAAGTAATCCTAAGGTATGTACCAGGTGTGCATACAGCAGTCAGAACATGCAGTAGCAAGGTTACACTACAAACCAGTAAAGCAATTACGGTTTGTAACGATGACTAGTGAAACTGGACAGAAAAAAAGAATAAGAGCACGCTTCTCATCTGCTAGAACTCAGTACAGTAAACCAATTATTGCTACTGACAATGTCAAATAAGTTTGGTATTTTCACGTCTGTTATATTTTCATGGTACTATAGAGGTTTCTGTTCTACCATAAGCGGAAATCAATTTTAAGGAAAGAAATCACTGAGATCAAATAGTCTGACCTCCATATGTTTATGGAAATATGCTTATAAGTGTAAATATACTGTAACTGGAATATGTTTTATGCAAAAGGTCTCTTGTAAGGTATCATTACACAGCTTATAATCTACTGTGTTCATTTTATTTGTATGAATGTATCATTCTTGTATGTGAAGCTAGCAATATGAAGTATTACTCTAAAGTCCTGTTGTAACTATGCAAAGTGTGGGCCATTAATGGTGGCTTGGAATCTTGATAGCTCCCATTAACTAGGACAACTAGTTGTAAATGACTCTGTTTACTTGTAGGCCTTCCTGTATATGTGGGTGCCGGCCAGTGAGTAATGAAGTATCACAAGTCATGTGGCCATGTCACGATACTGAAATTCATCTTAAATCTGGTGCTTTTCCATTTAGAAGGAAGGGTGGGAACCCAGAGAGAGAGAGAAAGGATTCTCACCTTGTGCTAAAGATATAAAAGGGAGTGGAACAGAACAAAGGGGGCTGCAAGTCATGAGAAAACCCCTAGTAACCACCTGACCTGGAACTAACAAAGACAGTATGAGGGGAAAGGATTGGGCCCAGACTAGGAAGGGGTCTATTGAAAGAAGCTTATCGGAACATTTCTGAGGGTGAGATTTACCCGTATTTAGTTTCTTAATACATTATGCTTAGACTTGTGTGTTTCTTTTTATTTTGGTAACTTACTTTGTTCTTTCTTTTATTACTTGAAACTACTTAAACACTACTTTTTATAGTTAATAAAATCACTTTTGTTTATTAATGAACCCAGAGTAAGTGATTAATACCTGGGGGAGCAAACAACTGTGTGTATCTTTCTAACAGTGTTATAGAGGGTGGTCAATTTATGAGTTTACCCTGTACAAGCTTTATACAGAATAAAACGGATTTATCTGCTGTGTGGATCCCATTGGATGCTGGAGATAGATGACTCGCTGAGCAGTTTTTGGTTAAAGTCTGCAGCTTTGTTGATGTGGACCAGACCTGGGTCTGTGTTGCAGCAGAGTAGCATGTCTGGCTCAACAAGACAGAGTTCTGGAGTCCCAAGCTGGCAGGGAAAACGGGCTCAGAGGTAATTCCAGCACATCAGATGACAGCCTCAAGGGGGTATCTGTGACTGAACCCATCACACCGTATAACACAAGTTACAGAATTTCCCCAATATAATTTCTAGAGCATATATAAATACATTGTAGGCCGGGCTGGCGGCTTTTTATTAGGGTTGCCCCCCAAATTTCCCCTTATATGATGCTATTTTAAGTTGCATTTAACTTTGTCAAACTTTAACCATATGGCTGAAATTTTCCATGCCAGGTGTCTGCCTCAGGCAGAATTTTTGGGGAGAAATTTCAGCCAAAAACAGTTCACAGAAATGTAGCATTAGGGGTGACCTCAAGACGTCATCAAGTCCAGCCCCCTGTGCTGAAGCAGAACCAACTAAACCTAGACCATCTCTGAAAAGTGCTTTCCAAACTGTTCTTGAAAACCTCCAATGATAGGGATTCCACAACTTCTCTTGAAAGCCTACTGTAGAGCTTAACTACCCTTATATTTAGAACTGTCTTCCTAATATCTAAACTACTAAGCCCCCCTTGCTGCAGATTAAGCCCATTACTTATTGTTCTACTTTCAGTGGACATGGAAAATAATTTAGCGCTGTCCTCTTTAAAACAGCCCCAAATGTATTTGAAAACTGTCAGGTCCTCCTCTGTCTTTTTTCCCCTCAAGATTAAACACACCCATTTTTTTTTTTTTTTAACCCTCACAGGTCAGTTTTGTAGACCTTTTATCACTTTTTGTTGCTCTCCTCTGGGTTCTCTCCAATTTATATTTACTAAAGTGTTACATCAGAAATGAACACAAAAGCCTAATGGAGGCCTCACCACCGCGAAGTAGAGTGGGTCGATTACCTCCCATGTCTTACATACGACACTCCGGTTAATACAACTGGAGTGATATTAGTCTTTTTCATAACTGCATCACATTGTACACTCATATTCAATCTGTGATCCACTATAACCCCCAGAGCCTTTTCAGCAGTACTAGTAGGCAGTTATTTCCCATTTTGTAGCTGTGTATTTAATTTCACCTTCCTAAGTGTAGTACTTTACACTTGTCTTTACTGAATTTCATCTTGATTCCAGAACAATTCTTTAATTTAGCTGTTTATAAGAATGCGAGGTGAGAAAAAAAATACAGTTTTGCCCAAATTAAAACATTTTGGCAACTTTTTCTTACAAAAGCTTGAGCACCCCCATCTGTTGGAGCAGTGACTTGAAATTAGGCAGAGAAGTGGTCTTCTTATCAAGGTTGTGACCTTTGCTATACCCAAGAAATCTTTCATATCTGAACAAGTTATAAGCCTCTGAAAAATTGCAACTTGCACATGCCTCGAACAGCTTTTTTAGACTTCAGCAGTTAAATTCCTGAATTCCATGTGTGCTGAGCATGCTGCAGCCTCGGGCTGAGTAGGACTTTCCCTGGAATTGCAGTGCTGGACTCTGTGTGTCATGCAGTGCCCATGTCAGGGCACCTGAATTAAGAGCAGTGAGCTTGTTTCCCCTATGCCTGTCTCCCCAGGCAGCAAGGAGGAGGAATCTGCCTGATGTGAATGCAAAGGGACAAGAGTCAGGCCTATGGGAAGGCAGTAGAAGTAGGCTGGGACAAGGAGCCGTGTGGATGGGAGGTGGTAAAAACTGGGACTGGAGGAAAGCATGAGGGAAAAGAGGAAAACGAGAACTGGGAGTTCTGTTTCGGGGAGAGATTGAGACTTGCTTGGCAAGGACCCTGGGACTGGGAGCAGGGATGGAATCCAGGACTGGGAGCTGGTCTGGAAGCCTGGTACTGACCTGGTCAGGTGACTGATTGTGATCTCTGAAAAGAAACCTGGGACTGGCTGGCAAAGGAGATTGAAAGCCAAGGAGAACATTGCAGCTGCATGGTCAAGAAGACTGAGATTGGGCAGGAAAGCGGGAGACTGGAATACAATAGGTAGAAGGGAGACTGAGATGAGATAAGGAGCTGTGCAGGAGTCTAGGACTACCTGGGCAAGGAGACTGAGGCTGAGAGCCATTAGGCAGGGGAAGGAGTTGAGAAAGGTAAGGACAGAGATATGATAAGGAACTGGAGCATGGAGATAATTGGAACGGCTGGGAAAAGAGACTGGGACAAGGAGATGTCTGGGGAGACACTGAGATTGAATGAGGAGACTAGGGACAGGGAGATGTAATGAGAGACAGTCAGGATGGGGACTCCTGCCTCACTCAATGTCCAGGATAGATCTGTTCTGGGGATGAATCAGCACTATGTATAGGAGACTGTTGTCTACTGGACCCCCGACCTCATTTATGGCAGAAATTGGAGAGAGTGTCATGAATTTTAGGCAGAGGATTGCAGATAGGGAAAGGATTGTCTTGTGGTTAAGACAGTTTAATTCTATTCAGGGGAATTAAATTCTCTCTCTGCCTCTGCCACAGAGTTCCTATGCAATGCTGGGCAAGTGATTTAAACCATTCTTTTCACAGGTGGTCACTATTTGTGAATTCCTCATCTTCTGGATGCCTGACGTGATACCCTGGTGTCAGATTTGCAGAAGTGCCTAGGCCTCACAGCTGCAACTGAAGTCAGTGGGAACTGTGGGTTGAATATAAAAAGTGCTATATAATTCTAAGTATTCTGAAAAAAATGGTTATAGGTGGGCAAATTGGACACCCAAAGTCAGTGGGCAATTTTGAACTTAATATTGTACTTCAGTTCCCCTTCTATAAAGTGGGGATAAATAATAGCCCCTCAGTTAATATGAATACTGTGAACATATATTTCTTAATGTTTGTGAAGCACTCAGATACTATGGTGACCACCACAGAACAGCCCATGAGGAAATTAATAAATCTATATTCAAAGCAGGGTTTGAATAGGCCTAGGGCCACACATTGAACAACAAGGAAAAAACAAGACATTGAACAGATGTTTATTAAGTGAGCACTGTAAATTCTGTACTCTAGTTAAGGCAGGTGTCCTGTGGAAAAATATTATGTGATCATGAAATTAAAGAATTTATCATAAAGAAAATAAAGAAGGGGATTTTATGACAATCTTAATTCTGGTATTTCCTGATTCTTTTGTGGTTGACTTTGCAACCTTGATAATGTCCCTTTCAGGTAGTTTGTTTATATATATATATATAATGTTGGTGTTTCTCTCCACCTTCTTTAGTAGATGGGACAAGAAAAAAAATGCATTGTTACTGTCACCTACAAGTAAATGAACTCAAGAAATTGTCCAAAGAGGTCTAACAAAATATTTCTGTTCTTGTGTTCTAAATATTATGGAGGAAGCTGGTAATGTTGGGAAGCAAAGCTTTGTGTCTGAATGGTTCAAGTTAACTGGATGTGGAACAATGTGTGTAATGGAAAAAGAAAAATATTTAATAGACTTTAAAAATACACATGCAACCTTTGAGCTTTTTGCTCCACCTAAGTTCTTATACTACATTCATAACTGTGGAATCTAAGCCCCCACCCCTCCACAAAGTTTAAATAATCTACATGATTTGTCTACTTAGAGTTCTAATTTTCCACTTTTCTCTCTCTTTCCCCTGGTCAAAGGCTAGATAGCATTTGGTAGGATTTATTCTTCATGTCCTTTTTTTGGTTCTTCTTTTCTGTATTTTGAGAGTATATCTACACAGTAGCTGGGAGTGTGTATCCCAGCACAGGTAATCAGACATGCTAGCTCTGCTTGAACTAGTGTGCTAAAAATAGCAGTGTGATCATGACAGTTCAGTCTAGCCACTCAAGTACAATCCTGCCCAACGCCTTTGGCACATACTTGGGCACCTTGCCTGAGTTGCTGTGACTACAATACTAACTTCAGCACACTAGCTTGAGCAGAGCTAGTGTGGGTCTATCTACCTGTGCTGGGAAGCAGCCTCCCAGCTGCTGTACAGGCGTACCCTTGCAGGAGGCAGAGTAGGATTTTTTTTTTTTTTTTAAGGTGGACATGAGGGATGGAACAAAATCCTTTTTGTAGGAAAACCATGTCAAAAAGACAGGTCTCGCACTTAGCCCTGAAAGTGTCCAGTTTAGTTGCCATCTGCATCTTTTCTAGCAAAGAAATCCACATTAAGACTGAAGAGACTATCTCCCTCTTATGCCAATCTCATCCTGTCTGAAAAAAAAAGTTATCTTCCTTGACGATCATAGCTGCCTCAGGAGACTGTAAGTACAGAGAGATAGGTTGGTCCTAACCCATTGAGACCCCTGTCGATCAAGACTGGGACTTAGAACTAGATGTAGCATTTAATAGGGGGCTTTCCTGGTCATGTCTGAAACTGACTATTACAGCATTATCTGTATAACTCAATATGCTGAGTAGATAACTTTTCTTTTAAAAAATTATTCACAAAATCCTGTAGTGTTTCTAGTGCCAGAAGAAACTATCCTTAACAGACAGATAAGAAAAATCTATTTGTTTTTTGGTGTGCATATATAAAGAGAAGTGGAGGTAGATGACATGTACGAATACACATCACAAAATTTATTAAAAGCAGAAAGGGTCATGTGTTTATGAATGCAAAGTAAACAACAAAGACAGTAGAGATGAAGCTGAATTAAGCCCCTGGAAGTGAACACCATTGAACTTTGGGGAGATGTAATCTGGATCTGAACTATGCAGCTAGATCCCACCTGTGCAAAACCACAAGAATTATTATTTGCTGTTGACTTTTTGAGAGCTTTGTGCAGGAAGGAATTTTAGGCACAGATTTTTCAATATGCAGTAGGATAGCAGCAGCAAAGTAGTAACTTACTCTCCACTCAAGCTAAAGAAGAAACACAGCAGGCCTGCTGTTGTTTGAAAGTTATTTCTAGGGATATTAGTCACTGTTTAAATAAATTGTACTTCGCATTATAACTGTTGAGTGTATTAATTTGTTATGTTAAGTGTTTGTTAGCTCTCTAATTATGACAGTATCCCACAATGTGACATTCCAATGTACTTCTATGAATGATGCAATGTATCATTGCATTTGGTTGTGCTCCCTGGGACTCTCTGAAAAGTTATGGGATATCTTATAGGTTTTAACCATAGTGGGTGAATTATTAATAAACAAACAAAACAAGCTTAGAAGACTGGAGAGTGTCATGCCTCATGCTTTTCAACGAGCGCATCATGGTTTTGAGGTCCACACAACTGCAATTATAATTACTAACTCACTGTTGTTATCTAGAGAGCAGCATATCCAGATGGGATCTGTTAACATCTGGAGTCACCGGGAAGTGCTGCAAATGGTGGTGGTGGTGGTGGTGAAGAGGAGAGTTATGTGGTATGTAACCTATCACTTAAATCAGATTCTGTACCAGATGACTGGAAGATAGCTAGTGTGATGTCATTTTTTTAAAGGTTCCAGATGTGACCCCAGCAATTACAGGCCAGTAAGTCTAACTTCAGTACCAGGCAAATTGGTTGAAACAATAGTAAAGAACAGCATTCTCATACACAGAAATGAACACGATTTGTTGGGGAAAAGTCAACCTGACTGGGCAACAAAATGGCAGATGAAATTCAGTGTTGATAAATGCAAAGTAATGCACACTGAAACACAATCCCAATTATACATATAAAATAATTGAGTCTAAATTACCTGTTACCACTCAAAAAAGAGATCTTGGAGTCATTGTGGATAGTTCTCTGAAAATATCCAGTCAATATGCAGCAGCATTCAAAAAGATAACAGAATGTTGGAAAGGGATATATAATAAGACAGAAAATATATTACTTCTTTATAAATAAATCTATGGTATGCCCACATCTTGAATACTGCATGCAGATGTGGTCGCCCCATTTCAAAAAATATATATTGGAATTGGAAAAGGTATAGAAATGCAACAAAAATGACCATGGGTATGGAACAGCTTCCATTTGAAGACAGATTAATAAGACTGGGACTTTTCAGTTTGGAAGAGAGATGACTGGGGGGGATATGATGGAGGTCTATACAATTATGACTGGTGTGGAGAAAGTAAATAAGAAAGTGTTATTTACTCCTTCTCATAACACAAGAACTAAGGATCACCAAATGAAATTAATAGGAAGCAGGTTTAAAACAAACAAAAGGAAGTATTTCTTTACACAATGCACAATTTGTAGAACTCTTGACAGAGGATGTTGTGAAGGCCAAGACTATAACAGGGTTCAAAAAATAACTAGATAAGCTCATGGGGATAGGTCCATCAATGACTATTAGCCAGGATTGGTAGGGATTCAAATCCACACACTGAAGTGTCCCTAGCCTCTGCCAGAAACTGGGAATGGGCAACAGAGGATCGATCACTTGATTGTCTGTTCTGTTCTCTCCCTTTGAAGCATCTCACACTGACCATTGTCGGAAGACAGGATACTAAGCTAGATAGACCGACCATTGGTCTGACCCAGTATAGCCATCCCGATGTCCTTATGTTATACCCCACAGAGAAGCCAGGTAGTATTTGACATGGTTCTGTTTGGGAAGGGCATCTGTAACCTGAAGCCAGGGCTCCTACTAATGGAGACTCTATTGGGATGTGCTGAATCATCACATCTCTTAAGCTCCTTGATCACACCCCTTCGCCAGGTAACTCTATGGTCTTTTGGGGCCATGCATATTGGGTTTGTGGTAGAGCTGTTGTGGGCACTTTGTCCTACTGCAACCACTCCATGCTCTAACTTTTTTTCCTACCACTGGCCTTTTCTTCCACCACTAGGGACTAGTACTACTTGAGACTGAATCAAGACCAATCTTTTAAACTACATTACTTTTTTATTTCTCCTTGTTTTAGTCCCTGGTAATGTTTAACATTCATTTCTTTATTTGTTCTCCTTCACATGACCTGCTGTTTCTGTACTTCAAAGGCAAAATGTAACTCTCTAAACAGCAAGATTAAATAACAAAAAATTGTGCAACATATGGGGAGAGGGGATTTCAGCAAAAGCAAAAAATGTTAATCAGCCCAAGTGTTGCATTAGCAGCTTTCTGAAACATCAAGGTAGTTCCTGGATTGATTTAATATAGTAGGAAATACCTCAAATAGCAAAGAGGGAAACAGTTTTTCCTTATAATCACTGACTAGACAATGACTTGGAAAGGTTGTTCAGGGCATCTCTACAGTCTTCCTTGTGTCTTGGATAAGAGATGAGTACGATAACAGACAGGTGTCTAGTAATTTGCATGTGCAGTCACCTAATTTTCAGAAGTAATTACAATAAGTGTTTGTACTACTAAGTAAAGGTCATAACTATATGCATGTATTTGCATGCACATTTCAGGACCCATTTAAAAAGGCCTCACTGTCCTGCTATTTACATCAATGTAGTTTTGAATAAACTGAATAAACTGGTATTATCCAGAAAGTAAGAATTCAAACAGAATTCTGGATCACATCCTTCCAACTTGGATAATTCTGGATCACTTCCTTCCAAAAAGGAAACAGACGATATTGAAGGGTCTACTGTTTATGTTATAAAGAAACTAGGTGCTAATTTCCATTGGTTACTCAAATTCAAGAAATGGATTTGTTGAAATGACACTTGATCCGTTTTTAAAAGCAAAGTTTGAGGCATTAAGAAATCTAGTGTGAGGGAGTATTAAAACATGTACAGGTGGCTGGAGCATCTGAAACTCTAATTAAGAAAAAAGAAATGTGTAAGAAGCAAGCAATAGCTGCATGTGCTTCATGAGCGCATGCTCAAAGAGAAAAAGGATAAAACCAATAAATATATACTGCAAATGGAGTATTGGGCTCATGAAAAGAGTAAACAGAAATATACAAATGGATTTAAAGCTGGCAAAACCATCAATAAAATTACCATGAATTGGCTTATTGTTAGCTGCCTTAATAGAAAGACCATTGGGTATGGAAACCAAACTACCATCATACCTTCAGAAGTGGTGACTCGGGGGCTGGTCATAAAGAAGATGAATATTTAGGCCTAAACAAATTGACATTGACCCTGTAAAACTGAGTTTCAAATGTGTACACTTAGAAAAGGCTTTTGAAATTCAGTATGAGTCAATTCTACCAAGATAGCACAAACACGGAACAAAAAAATTACTTCCAGTTATGAGAAATATTTGTATTTCATACATCGCAAAAAGATTATTTTTAACCTGTTCCTATCAACAGATATAGTGCACACATGCATTGTGCAGGTTCATACAACATATACTAAAGAAATAACAGGCAGCTGTATATTATAGGGCTATAATTGCATTATTTGGCTCTGCTAACATCCTAAACAATGAGCATGCCATAACACTGTTTTTATTTTATATATTGCATCCATTAGTGTTATATCCATGTCAGCACAGCCTCACCAAATTCTGCCTTCTAAAGCCTCCCATTGACACAACACTGACTACACTGGGAGTTATGTTGATATAACTGTGTCACTCAGGGGTCTGGATTTTTCACACCCCCGAGCGATGTAGTTATACTGATATAAGTTTGTAGTGTGGACCTGGCCTAAACCACACACTTTCCCTATTGCTCTTCCTTTTCCTGATATCAGTGCCTTACTTGCTTCCCTCCTCTTGTTCCCTCAGTGTCCCTGGTCTGAATTTTGCCACTTTGGCTCATTCATGCAATTCAGAGATGTGACATCACACCAAGTAAATCTGATTGGTTGAACTTCCTAATTTGTGGGGTAATGCCACCTCCCAAATGGTAAAATTTTGTTTATATCTACTTCCTATATAGAGATGAGTCCATGATATTTTTTTTAATGGATCTGGATCCAGATTTCCAGCTCCCCAAAATCCTGCCAAATTTGGTGATGTTCAGATTCATATGTTTGATTTGACACATGATATGGCTTAGAGTTACGGTTTTAGTTGGAATATTCTGTCTCTGCGCATCTTCAGCGTGCAGGGCAACATCACCCAGCTAGTAGGCCCAGAAGCATCCAGAAATGGGGCGTAGTAATTACTGAACATATTCAGTAACTGTTTCTGAAGCTCTATGGGAAATTTTCATTGTAGACAAGTTGCTTGGCACATCACATCCAGTCATCCTCTGAGAGCTGAGCCAATCATTGTGTGTGTGCGCGTGTGTGCGGGGGCAGGAGGGGGGGATTTTGAATACAAGACTCAAAGAAAGATCTGTGGGGACAGATCAGTGCAGGACCAAGAAATGTATTTGCTTTGACGGTGGAGTCCTAACACTTGTACCATTCTGGATACAGGTGAATGCTATTCCAACTTTATTTACTAGGGAAGCCCTCTTTTAGGATAATAGGTTCACCGAGGTATGTTTTATAGACCTAGCAGGAGAGCTGGGAGGAGAGCATTTTTTTCCCCTAGAGGCTACAGAGCCTATGGAATTTGCATTTCGCTATCAGCTAACTGGTTTAAACTGGGATTCTGTCTCAGTTTCCGAGACAACTGTGGCAGAGCTCAGTGAAGTGAAAGTCTAAATTCTTACCTGATTTAGCTGGGCTTATGGGAAAAACAATGCTCTGTAGAATTAGAACCTTACAGAAAATCAGGGAATGCTTATTTTATATGCTGATCCCAATTCCTGTACACTTTGGATTCAGGCTACGGATTTCTGTTTCATCAAGACCTGAGATAACCAGTCAACTATTAATGCAAGGGCTGTAATGCTGCTAGCTAGAGAGATCCCCAGACTATTTGTTTGCTGACAGACTTTTGAGGTGTCAGAAAGGACTGAGATGCTGACATTCACAAGCTATGAAGAGTCCAGGTAATACACACTACAGATTATGGCCACACTATACAGAGTGATAAATCATCTGAGAGAAGATCAAAGGGGAATGTGTTTATATATGTGTGCAAAAGTACAGAATTGTATTTGTTATACTAGAACCTTATATTTGAAATATATAAACAGCAACAAAATGGGAAGTCTGTATAAGAAATTTCAGTAGAGTTACTGCCTAACAACTTTTTGTTTTAAAAGTTATTCATAGTATTCCAAACACTATTGATAACGTATTCTGTGTGTATTAAATGTTTGTGTTACCCAGAAACTGTGCAGTACTCCCTCTTTGAAGCTGACTGGGATCTACAACATTTAGTTATGAGGGTTTTATATATAATAGCCCTGAGGTTTAACTGTACAATGCTTTCAGAAAAGTCCTGAAAAGAGAGAACTCTAACCTGTCTCAGCAAGGAGTTAAGCTGAGATGTACAAAGAAGAGGAGTATAATAGTTATTCAGAATATTGTCTCAGAATCCCTCCCTAACCCGTTATACAGGCACCTGGGAGCTCTCTGACTTAGTTAAAAGTGTTTGAAAATATGAACAATTAAATATCTAAATGTTAAATCTAATAGTTAGGGGCATCATGTGAATTTATGGCACTTCCTATAAAACTTTCAGTCCACACACCAATGAATAAATTTCACTCATCCATATACAGAAATAATTCTTCTGTGACATTACAGTTCTTTAGTTCAGTATATGATTTTCCATTTAATAATAAATGTTAATACATTATTAACTTTATTTAATATTTAAATAATAATTAAACTAAACATAACTGAATAAAACTTAAAAATGCAAAATAAAAATGTTCATTTTAACAAATCCTCAGAACGAACTTTGCCAGCAAACACAAAAGAAAGGGAATTGTTGACACAACATATGCTGCACATAATTACCCAGAGGTAGCATATATCTCAGTAAAATCTACTGTAAGATTGTACTAGTCATGAAGAGGATATAAGAAATGGGGGCGGAGAGGCGGAATTATTTCAGCAGCTGGGTATTATCCTAGAGAAGATTGAACTTTAGCATCTGGTGAAATAATTCATTATTTGCACATTTTGCAACTACTTGAAACGCTATATAAATGATTTGCATACATTTTGTAAAAGATTTTGTATATATACACATGTTTTATGGAGGCACAGTGGTGCCTCCTTATTTAAGGTTATGAAAGGAACTTCATTCTAAGCTTTACTTTGAGCTAACTAACATACTTTTACTCTAATTTCAGTAAGCAATGTGTTTGAAAATTTCCATATGCATGGCAGACTAGAAAATTTTTCTGTGCCTGTAAATTTTCCTAACTCTTCCTACAAATCTGTTACATTAGTTAGTAAGTACAATTATAATTATTAAGCAAATATATTTCAGTAGCAACAAAAGCCAAAATCAGGAATATGGTCCCATTGTTTCAGGTGCCATACAAATACTGGAAAATTGGGACCTCTTTAAGAAGTTTTTATTGACTGGCCAAAAACCTATGACTTCTTAATCAAGAAAAGGACAACTTTGTCTAAAAGCCCATCCTTGTTCAGTGGGGAGATGAAGGCAGCAATTAGAAATAAAAAATGCACTACATAATAAATGGGGAGAAGGGGAGAGATAGCAATCAATGCAAATTAAAAGTTGCAAAGTATAGAAAATTGATAAGGGAAGCTAAAGATATCAGGGAAAAATCCATGATTAGCAGGCTAAGAACAAAAAAGAAGTTTTTAAACTATATTAGAAACAAAAGATATCCTAGAAACGTTATGACAATTACTAGATAGAGTAGATGATACAATTGTTAATAATGGTGCCATTGGTGTATTTGGAAATATGATACACTCATTGTGAGGCTGGCAGGTCAGATGACAGTTCTTGGCAAGAATGCAGACATTAGCTAAGAACTGACAAACTTATAGCTGGAGACAAGACAAGCTGAAAGTATGTTAGTTAGCTCAAAATAGGTATTAGTCTTATAAGAATGTATTTAATGTTTAGCCTCTCTGAAATGCTTGTAAGCTGCCACATGCATTAATATCATTTGCAATGGTTGTATTCCATGCTATAAGAAAATAACTACGTTTTGCTTTATAACTCTGAAAAGGTATGCTCTGAACTTGTGAACCCAGGCATGGGAACCATCCCTTCCCCACACATCCAGGAAGACTATCAAAATTTAAGTAGGCCATTATAAGACAAAAGGTTTGTTAATTGCCCCATTCACCCATGTAGAAGTATATGCAGAGGGCCTTTTCTCATCACTGTGAATACTAGAAAAGGGAAATAAAAATAGTTGATATGGAGATTTTTCATATCTTTTCTGTTTGAACTCTCATAGGGCCAAAGAAACCAAACGGAAGTCATCCTGGGACTGCTCAGAAAGATACTCTGAATTGACAGATCTCTACAGCTCTGTCACTCTTAGGATTTAGATGGTGTGTATATGTTTGCTTCAACTTTTGAATAACTCTCTTATTTCTTTTTCCTAGTTAATAAATCTTTAAGATAGCTTATTACAGGATTGGCTACAGGTGCTGTGTTTGGTGTAAGATCTAGGGTACCAGTTGATCTGGGGTAAATAGCTGGTCTCTTGGGACTGGAAGCAACCTAAACACTGTGTGATTTTTCGTGTAAATGACCATTTATCACTAAGACGAGTTTGTATAGGTGGCAAGATAGACTGTGGCCCAGTCAGCACACAGCCGTGGCTCATGTGACATCCTCAGGTCCATACAGTTAGCATATATATTGTGTGTAGGCGACCCACATAACACAGAGAGCTACAAGTGGCCAATGATGCTAAATGGGGTGTTTGCCTTGTTTTTCACAGTCTGCTTTGAGATAGGCCATTCCCAACAGTGTAACACTCAGATCACTTGAGGACCACGAGAAAGGCAGATACAGATGTGAGGACAGTATTTATGTCCAAATCCTCCAGTTGCCTCCTCTCCTTAATATGTGCCTCACCAAACACTTGAATCTAAACATCACCAAACATTGTGGGGGCTGGAGACCTGGATCCAGATCCCCCCAAAATACACACTTTAAGTCAAATCTCAATTCCTAATAGTTCTTGAATACAACAGTCACAGTTCTTTAAAACATCATTCCTCCACTTTATCATCTATAGTAACATTACATATAAAAACACGAAGAAACCTACAGTCAGAAACATTTAAATATTTTTATAGATTCCCATAATACTGGAATTATCACACAGAAGCTTAAATAGATGCATTGGTCTATAACAGGGGTCTTCAAACATTTCCCTCCTGGCCCCTTTCCACAGAGGGAAAAATCTGGCGGCCCCCCTGCGGGTATGTCCGCCGAAATGCCGCTGCAGAAAGCGGAAACTTCCGCTTTCTGTGGCGGCATTTTGGCGGGATTAAAATAGCCCGCCCGGGAGTTCGGCAGTGTCCCAGGTGGGCTCGGCGGCGGCACCAGGGTCTCGTGCACCCTTTGGGGTGGGCTCGCACACCCCCAGGGATGCGCACACCCCAGTTTGAAGACCACTGGTTTATAAAATTGTCAAAGTTTAAAGTTTCCTTTAACTTGAGTGCTGCACAGCTGTGCTCCTGTAACTTTCCAATGTATGGTTATTACCACTCTTGTGGCTTCTTAATATGACCAAATTATTGTACTTTGGTTACCTAATGGTAGGAAACAAACTTCTCTTGGACTTTGTCCCTATTTTTCTGGTTGACCAAACATTCTAAGTTCAGTTCATGTGTAATGATTATCAAAACCTGAGGTCCATACTAAATACTATTGTCTCTTTAGCCAATATTTGGGACCTGGAACATCTGTTTCTATCAGAAGGAGAAAAAGATGATACAAGTCAGGTATACTTTAGGAGTAATTGTTTATTTACAAAGAATGTATACAAAATTCTGTTTTCCTGAATGCAGTAAAATTGAACAACAGGCAGTTTCCTTGCTCAGAAATCCACTAGTCTGCCTTTCCAGTCAGTTCTGTGCCCAAGGAGCTCTGTGTCCCTCTCTGAGGCATGCTCACAAACTTCTCATACTTTCTGCTGGCTTTCTCCTCACTTTTTGCTTCCTACACTCACATGGCTTGCGGAACAATTTCCTAGCCACTGCATTTGCAATCAGAGAACTTCTGGGTAGTTTCTGATAAGACATCCCCATGTGATCCACTGCTTTGGGCTGTAGCCTTCTATTGTTTCAAGTTATCACTATATAAAGCATTAATTGCTCCTTCGACTTAGCCTGTGATGGGGTAGTCTGTCCCTTAAGGACAGTACTGCCTACTGATCAGTCCTCCCTGCCATGTGACATGCCCTTTAAGAGTTTGGACTGATGTTACACACAAGGCTGGGAAGATATGGCGAGAGAGGAAAGGGCTCCTAGGAAGAAGTATCAGTTAGAAGGAATCACGTTAACGTATTTTTCTAGGCCTAGGATCCGGAGCCTTGAAGAGACAGTCAGGCAGGTCTCCCGTCTCACCCAGCTAATAAGGAAAGAGGTGGGAGAAGGGTCCTGCATAAATTCTTTTGCATAAACTCCTTCTTCACAGCAAGGCAGTGCCTATACATACTTCAGGGTGCAAGAAGGCTCCTGCAGGGCCCTGAATTAACAGGAAGTGACAGCTGCAGTGGAAGGTCTGCCAGCTGGACCCGCCCCCCCCTACCCCGCCCCCCGTGTGAGGGTGGAAGTACTTATTGGTAAAAGGGCCAAGCTGGAGGAGAAACTGGCTAAAGCCTTGCAGCTGGCCTGAATCACAGCAAAGAGCTGTGGGAAATGCCTGCCTTAAGGAGGGACAGCCCAGTATGTGCAAGACAAGCTGAGCAGGAGGCCTAATAGTACTATGCTCTGCCTTTGGAGTTGAATAAACAAGACACATGAAGGGGCCCTGTTCAATATACAAACCTCCTGGGACTTATTAAAACCCTCACTCAAGGAAACTGAGGCAGAGATGCACTGGTGGTGCTCAACGGCTGAAAGCCCCACTACACACCCCCATTGGCTTTAACTGGCTCTGTGATTACTACATAACAAAGACCCACCTGATGTCTGTCATTTACACCTTCCAGCATAACAACAGCATTTCTGGCATTATAAGAGGCAGCTATCCATACACCAACATAATTAACAATCCTTTGTCACCATAGTGCTGAGAGTTTTAGTGACTAAACAATGACATTTACTGACCACTGTCCTCTAGGATACAAATGAAATAGTCTCTAGTGACAAGTATACATTAAGATATTGTTTCTATTAGCTGTATTTGAATCAGTGAAATAAAGATGATATTATGCCAATAATATACCAATATTAATCATTGCTTCATTGTTAGAAATAAACCTGAACCTTAGGAGATTTTGGGAAAACCCATATCTGGCTCCAGCTGACAATTTTGCAACAGGCCTAATTTCAGTGCAGGTTAAACCAAAACAGAGAAACAACCACTCTGAATCTGGAGCCAAACTTTGCATATCAAACTCACAGCTGTACCTAATACAGAGCTTAACTACAGCAATGAAGTCTTATATAGTTGTCCAATACAGGGCAGACAACAACCAGCTGAGACAGTCGAGAACTCACTCCACAACCCAATCTTGTTGTCAGTGCTCACACCACCAGTCACTATCAGAATGCTACAGAGGGCCTTAAAAACCGTTTTGCTGAACAGCTGATTTCTTTTTACTAGTTCTAATTGTACCATCCACATAAAGTAAGCATTTGAGAGAGAAGCATGGTATGCTTTGTAACCAAAAAACTGGTGCTCTATAAAGGAAATAGCCTTCCTTTTTTAAAATTTTAGTACTTGCAAGAGGTTTCAGATTAATATCTCTGGGATATAGCACCAGCAGTACAATGCAAGTTTCTCCACAGCTATCCTGTCAATCTACTTTAACCTAGTCCTGAGAGTATTCCAATTTTCATAGGTATGTCTACTTATCCTGGGGGAAAAATCCTCCCAGCCTGTGTCAACAGAGTTGGGTAAGCAGGCTTATGCAAGCACTTTAAAATTAGCTGTGTACGCAGAGCTTTAAAGTTGCAGTTTGAGCTGGAGATTGGGTCTGAAGCCTAGGGAATGTGGTGGTCTTCAGAGCCTGGGCGCTAACCCAAACCGTAGTTTTAATGGCGTACACAGCTAATTTTAGAATGCTCATGTGAGTCCCGCTAACTCAAGAATGTCGACTTGGGCTGGGAGGCTACCCTCTGTGAGCTGTGTAGGCACACATGACTATCCTGTCCTTGGCTCATTTGGTCAGACTGGGAACTAGAATAGTCCAGCAGTGCCAACTGTTGCGGTGGGTTGTGTGTTGTGTACAGTTGACCCTTATGAGATAGATGAGACTAACTCTTCACTGCATACAGACAATCTAAACCAACTGGACAGTAATGTCTTTTGGTTTCTAAGAACAGGAGCTGGTTTACTGACAGGTGACGGATTGACAAAGAGTCCTGTGGCACCCTAAAGACTAACTAAAGTATACTTCATAGTATTCAAATTCATACGGATTGTATTTCCCATTGCCCATCTCTGAGGCTATGTAATATCACACAAATAAACATGTACTGTTTTTAACTTTTTCAGTAAGATAAGTGAAATTATCAGAAACTGAATATTTTGTGCAAAAAACAATGTAAACAGATCATTGAAAATGAAAAACACTTCTGCACTGTTGGAATAATCCCTTGATGTTTGCACTCAGCATGATACAGCAGTAGGAGATAATGTTTTCCCTCAGTTTTGTTCCCATATATGTCATTATGTTAACATTTAGCAATTTCACACTGTGAGGCAGAATGTTCCCAAAGGGACAGCCGCATACTTATTGTGGGGAACTGTACTTTTTAGAGGGTGTGGCAATAGCCCGCTGCAGCCAGTTGTTATGTTATGCAGAGGCTCATGTTAAGCAATGCTGATCAGTTAGAATTCAGATGCTGAATAAAGGAGCAAACGGGTTGTGTGGCAGGCGAAATAGGGGGAGACCCTGAGTAGAACGGGGTGGGGTCCCAGGAAAGGGGCAGAAAGGGGTGGGGCTGTGGATGGGGCAGCAGACGGAAGGGATGGGAACGGGCCAGACCACAAGCAGAAGGGGTAGGGAGGAGCCCCTCTCTTGCTCAAGGAAACCTTAATCCACCTCTAGACTAGGTATAATATGCACATTCCACTCTCCTTCTAAATCTAATATGGAATACACCGCATGTATTAACTTTTGCACTGAGCCCCTCTAGACTGTAGAATCTTCTACTTTGAAGTGCTGGTGCAACTTCAACCAGGGGAAAATGCTGGGAACATAGCTACTCACATGCAATACTGACAGTGGGTGGAGGAGAATTGCAGGGAAGTGGGAGGAAGTGTGAAAGAACAAGGCTTATGTGTAGATGACGCTGGCTTCTAGTGAATGTGCCAAAATCCAATTTTGAGTACCTGTTCCATGGTGGTGCAATTCCCCCACTTCTTCTACAGAATAATCTGGAGGAAACTACTGCCCACAACCTGCGTTATTATTTTTAGTATATGAGTATTTTGTCACTTGTACTATTGAAAAACACTTCAGTTATTTTTACCAAACACTGGTGCTACTGAAACTCTCAATTTTCTAAGTTTTATTTTAAAATTTTATTTAATTTGGCTTTTCCTGGTGCACAAGCAATGCCTCCAAAAGAGATGCACTTACTAGATTAGGTCATAGGATAAAAAACAGGACAAAACACTTAATGTTCTTACTGAAATTAAAACTAGATGCTTCATTTTATACTATGTCCCAAAAGGGTAACTTTAGGTCTTTATAAAGGATATAAATGTTCACTCTTGCAAAAGGTGTCATTGAAACTTCAATGAACACAAGAATCAGGGCTTCTGTTTTGTCTCATTTAGAGTTTAGTGTCAGAAGTTGGTCTGAGGGCTTCCTGGCTACAATGCCTACAGAAATGAAAGGAGATTGGGTTTAAGACTGAACAGTGACTATGTAAAGAGAGAAAGACAGTCGAGATGATTAAAAACTAAACAAAAACCCGAGAAGCCTGGACTAAACTTTGGTCAAGGCCTGGAATAGCAACAGAGAAACTTTGATTTTGATGTCTGAGGCAAATTTTTTTAAAAATGGTGTGGGTTCAACTTATTGGCAGCATGAAACATTGCTTATAGTTTTAATCTATTTCACAGCATACCTGAGCAAAGGAGGAACTCTGTAGAAGGCTCTATGTTTAATTTTAAAGTTATCAAACATCTGTAAACCAGCTTTGTGCAACAGGGAAGGAAATTACCAGTTCAGAGACAAGATTTACTTAACTACCCTTTATCACAGTGATGGATGAGGATGAAAAAAGAATTATATTTTACTCATCTATCAAAAAACACTTGACCTGGGCAAACAAGTGAACAGATTTGCAAGACTGCTGTAATTCTATGGCCGCTGACCTCCTCATTCAAGCAAGGGATTTTTCTTTCAGTTTTAATTTTTTTTACAAAATAATATCAATTGGTGGCTTTGGTTTATGAAAGTACAGGAAACCACCATATGCAGCTCACTGAAACAGAGATAAAGATTCCTCTCATTGAGGGTCATGCTAAACGTCAAAGTGAAGTGGTGACAGTAATCTGTTGCTTCAGAAACTACCTCAATATTATAGGCTTTGAGAATGGTAAAGAAAGATTTGTACTCCTCTCGGTGTGATAGTACAATAGATTTGAGGTATAAGGACTAATGGAAATCCTTTATAGAAGTATTAGCCTTGCCTCCAAAAATGTGAATTATTATATAAATACTAGAATAATACTATTCAGCAAAGAAAATCCTGATGTAACCAGGGAAAATGAGTCACATAAAATTAAACAAATAATATTTGTATACTTTGTTATGTTAAGCTATATTACCCAAAGGCTAATCCTAAAGCAGGATCATTCTTGTTCTTTTATTGACTACCTAAAGATTGAAAATCAAAGATGTTTAAAAAGATGTATACCTTTTATATTATGCAAATCTTAGACCTGCACTCTAATCTCTTAGTTAACCAATGATAACTGTTCTTGCCTGAGGTTCCTAGTACTAAAATTTCAAGATATTAAAAGTAACTCTCCTACCCACTGTGACAAAGCTCTGAGTCTGTATTTGTGGGTCCCACGCTTCCTGGCAGATTCAGAGGCCTCAGACACTCATTTAGGTCCCAGAGTGACCTTCCTTTCTCAGTAAAATGGCAAGAGTCACCACCTAGTGAGTTATCTTCATCACAGGCCAGTATGGTAGGTGGAAAGGGGGAATACCCTACAGTCTTTGCTGCTCTGCAGAGCTCAGGAAGCACAGTTCGGCCTCCTTAATGAACTGTGTTCTTGCTTCTCCTCTCAAGAGGATTTCTGTAGAGTATGAGGGAAGTGGGAACCCATGCCCATCCTCTACCCGGGGTTCCAGCCCAGGGACTCTAATGGTAGCAGCTGTTGGTGGCTTTCCCTCCACCACTAATGCTGCTTTGATTCCCTGGGCCACTTCCCCAAGGTTCAATCTTCCTAGCTTCACCCTTACTTCAGGTTACAGCAAAGCTTCCTCTCCTCCAGCTCCTTTTTCTTTGGCTCCCCCAAGGGAACGGGAAAGGAGAGCTTTAAAGCAGTTTGAGTGAGACCTTGATAGGCTAATGGAGACAGGTGGAGCCAAACAGCCTTAACTGATGTTTTGCCAGTTAATTGGGGTCAGGTGACAGCATTAGCCTAATGACCTTAACTGGTTAATTGGCATCAAGTGTCTTGATTAGCCTGGACTAACCTTTGTTTGACTATCCAGGGAACAGGGACCTGCTCATCCTGAGGCTGATATATCTGCCTTCCAGCACTCTCTTATATCCTTCTGGTCTGACTCCATCACACCACATAACTTTTCTTTGAAATCAAATAACCTTTATTAAAAGCAAAGATGTTGATAAAGAAAAAAAAGATTGGAAAGAATAGTAATGTTTCTCCTCTTAAAAAAAATCCTAATTTGAGATATTAGTTAATGTTTTTACCCCACCAGGCTTGGGTGGGGTACAGGTGCTGGAACTAGGTGCACTACCATACCCGCTAGTTTGAAGTGGTTTCTATCATGTACAGGGTTTACAGTTTGGTTCAATGGCTCTCAGCATCCCAACTATGCAAATTGTTGCAGCACCCTTGACTATGGGCACCCAATTCTTCAGCCCTTATTCACACAGGGAGTCCTACTGAAGTCAATGAGACTTCTCCTGAGAGTATGGATTGTCCTAACCTGCTAATTAACAGCATACCTTTAAGAGGGGCACAGCAACTGTTTTCAGAACCTCGGATGTTCAACACGTCACAAGACTGAAACATTACAATAGCTCTAAAACATTACAATAAAGAGAGGTCTGTGTTAGAATCACTCTCAGCAGTTTGTAATTATTAATTTCAAATAATGCTGGCTGGGAAAATAATTTCTGTCCCATGAAAAGAAATTCTGTTCAGGAAAAAAAGTGTCAAAAAATAATTTTCCAAAACTAAAATTCCACAACAGTTCATTTTGTAAATACTAGTGTTCCCACAGGAAGAACATTTCAGAGTTTCTGTAATAAAACATTCTCTCTGCCATCTCTTGTTGCCTGCTTGTCGGGTGCCCCAGGCAGGCCACCTGCCCAATAGGTGGACATCCTGGCAAGCCAATCAGCCAGGCTGCAGGGGAGCTTGGGATCTCTGGGACCCTGAGTAGCCTGCCAGGTGGGCTATAAAGGGAGTGGGGATCTCAAGGAGCCTGCCTGCTTTCTGTAAAAAGATTCAAAAGAAGCACATTACTGCACAATGTTTTCATTCTGTCAAATCAGCATTTTCCAGTGGAAAATTATCAACCAGCTCTAATTTCAGACCACGTTTTAGTTGTGAAATCCATCACAAAGAAAGAAAACCACAGACCAATGGGCTTCTGTTTTTTTTATTTTTTATTAAGTGAGGGAGACGTTTTAATTTCCTCCATGCAATAGAATCTCGTTGGTTCTGTGCAGACAGTTGTGCTCTCAAAAAACCCACAGAGCTACCAGCTTATTGACTACACTGCTTAGCAAAGACTTGACAGCTCTGAAAAAAAAAGGTGAAATTCCTTTGTAGAGGGCCAACAAAAGGCCTATTCATCACTGAGGTCTCACTTAAGACCTCACAATGGAACATAAATAGTGCATAATTTCACCCTAAATTCTCAAATCACTATGGCCTCATCTATGTGAGAGAGGTTTTTTTTTGAATATGTTTATCTGCTATAACTAATGCAGGATAGCAATAGCAAAAGAGTTCATCCACATCACCTTCTTCGTTCAAACTTAAGCCCTTGTGAATTGTGCCCACATAGCTCTACCTTTTCTTCAAATAACCACACGGTATTCTGGGCAGATATCCCATGGTGCAGAGTTCCTCCACTAAGCTCTATGCATTCTGGGATTTTTCTCAAAGCACTATGAGATGCCAACCAGAACCTACTGGAATTCTGGGAACTGGGGTCAACAATCCCAGGATCTCTCTCCTGGCACCCCAGAATTCATCTGTTTTTTAAAAAAATTATTTTGATTGTTTTTTTGCAAACCAGTCCCATTTTTGAACTGCTGCAGGCAGCATGGAGGGAACACTGCTGAGCACCATGATCCTTAACACTAACAGGATGCCTCACTTGTATTTTCAATTATGCTGTCAGATGACTTTGGATGGATTGTGAGGCAGCCATGGTGAAGTCACAGCTATATGGCTAGAGGAGGAAGAGAGAATTAAATTGAGCAGTTATCTCTGCAAGACATTTTCTTGGAGCAGCTTCACTCAGCAGAGTGCTGCTTCTGGGCTTGGCCAACTAGCATTGCTTGGTAGGACAGGAAGGATAAGGAATGCAGAACTGGAAGGAACAGCAGTCATGACAGAACTTCAGGATGAGGAAGGCTACTTTCCTAGAGTTCTGTGCAGACCTCACCTTGGAGCTTCAGCGGCTGAACACCAACATAAGATCTTTCCTCAGCACAGATAAAGGTACGGCCATTGCCATATGGAAGCTTGACACCCCTGATTGCAACCAGTCAGTGGCTAACCAGTTGGGGGTTGGTAGATCAACTGTTGGGGCTGTTGTCCTGGGGTGTGTACTGCTGCTCAGAGGGTGCTGCAGTACTGGGTCACAAATCTGGTCAATGCACAGGAGATTACCGATGGACTTTCATTTTTAGGGTTTCCAAATTATACTGGGGCCGTTGATGGGACCTATGTGCCTGATCTTTGCCCCTCATACCAGGCTGAGCTCCTTTTTTTTGTAGTGGGCCTGGGCCATGCCCTGATTACACCTCTTCTCGTACATTTGCTCTGCAAGCCTCCTGTAGAACTTGGCATTTGATAACTGCAGTTCAGACGGGATTAGACATGGTCCTCTCCAAAGAGGCCAAGGAAGTACAGGACAGCCTGATGGGACTACATAGAAGGACGGGGCATGGTTTCTATAATGGGTATGTGGCTCCGGGTATAAGAACTCACCACAAGCTGGAATTGCACCTGACTGCACACCAGCATTTAAATGAGGATGTGGCATTCCACTAAGGTGACCCTAAAAATGGCAAACAGGTAAAAATATAGGCCTGAAATACAAATGTCTACACAAAAAAAACTTCATTCCAGAACAGAGTTATTCTGCTTCCGAAGAGCATTAATTAATGCAGAAAAGACACGAAATAATAATAATTAAAAAAAGATATGTATGTGTGGAAGCAAGGCCATTTATCTCCAAAAACCTAAAGTTATTTAAAAAAACCATTTTCCTGTGTATAGAATGGCATTAAGTACCAGTTCAGCACAGCACTTAGCTATATGCTTAACTTTAAACACATAAATTATCCCATAGATTTCAACTGGAATAACTCTCATGCTTGAAGTTAAGGATATGCTTAAGTGCTTTGCTCAGTTGGACTTCTCACGGACTACAACAGGTGCAGGCCCCTAAATCATCAGTAGTTTTATAGGATAATCCAGAGGCCATCTACTATGATGCAATAAAATACACATACGTAAAACTAAACAACACTTGCCAAAATAAAAAACAACAACAAAAAAAGTACATTTTGTGATACAGTATCCTTGGTTTTGCTAATTTGAAAATTTTCTTAGCACACAATATGCCTCCTATTCATTACTGGGAATTAGTGATTTTTTTATTGCCTTTCATTTTTAAAAAGATTTTGTATTCAACCAAACCCCAAGGCTTTACACCTTCCCTTTCTCTTACCATGAAAAGTTAGTGACTATCTGACAATTGTTCAGAATAAGAGTTTATAAGTTTTGAGTTACAGTGAGCCCATTTACAGAAATTTGACATTCACTTAGCATTACTTATCGCATCAATCATTAAGGCACATAATACAGATAGGTAGATTGCTTTAGAGACAGAGACAAAGACTTCTTGAGGTGGTATAAATAATATAAAGTGTTGAATACTTTACAAAGTTTTAAACAAAAGTAATGTTAATCTGAAAAATATATGTCAATGTCCTTATGAAAGTCTATATAAACTATTTTACTTTTTACATATTTGTTTAATAGTTATTCTTATGGAATAATTTATTGAATAAACAGAAATAATATCTAAGCATGCACTGTTGATAATTTTACAAAATAAAGACTTGATATTTCTTTCAAGTTAATTTTCAAAACACATCCAAACACAAACTATATATAAAAAGAACATGGAGGACTGTAAGCTGCTCCACAGCTAAGAATGAAGATTGCACTCAAGTATATGAAAGATTTTCTTTACTCAGCCCTAACTTCAAAAACCCCCCCACAATTTTCCAGATGTTTCTGCAATCAACATCTTATCTTAGGGTATAATATTTTTAGCTGGAGGATGTTTGATAAATATCAAAGATTTTTAATGCTATGGTGGTGTGAATATATGTTTGTAGTTCATTAAAATCTAATGTTTTCTTGGCTCATGATATGTTAAAACAGCTAACATTTGTTTTGTTCTGCTGGTCTTGCTCAGGGTTTAGTGGATGTATTGAAGAGAGAAACACTTATTTTTATATGTCTCAAATGAATTGATTAAACTGTCAGCATCTAAAATATGTTTATGGATATGGATCTCACCACCACAGCGTATGCATATATCTCAAAGTATCTGTATGACACTCATCACTATAACACACATCAGTATATTACCTTGTATACAGTGGTCTTCATAAAAAGTCAGCATTTGTCAACAATTACCACACTGTGGAATATGAGAGCAAATATGAGATAAGCTATTTCCTGTTCTTCCCTAAAGTCTGTTGTGTATTAACAGATGACAAATGTTGACTTTTTAATATCAACCATGATATATTTATATAAATAGTGCACACACACATGATATGCACATAATTTACTAAGGAAAATCATACTATAAAATAAAAATAAATATGACAAATTAAACAATTTAATTTAAAAAGTCTGCCTGTCTAGGAATGATTTCTATTATAACTTTTTAAAAAAAATCACAAATATCATTAGTGCCACTCTGGTTTTTCTTTGCTCAGATGTTCTGTCAAAAGAAAAAATACCAGTAGGAAACAACGATCCTTTTGTTTGGTGATCAGTTACTGATGAACAAAATAGATCACACTATTGTAGTTTAGCCTGCTGGAAACTGCAGCAGACAAGCTGGAAACTACAGCAGCCAAGCTTTCACATGACAAAAACAAATTTACACATAATTTTGCTAAGGGTCTGTTGAAAAAGCCAAATCTTGATGGCTATGAAGACTAAAGATGACAAAAAAAACAAACAAACAAACAAAAAAAAAACGAACAACAGTTTCCTCAATAGTTTCAGAGTTGTGATGAGACCTTGAGGGGTTTTTTGCTTTCAGATATGTTGAGTGTGTTTTATTCCTCTCAGCCACCAGTGAACATAAAAAGATGGTGAGAATGTGTCCAGTGGAGAACCAGCACATTTTATGAGAACTGAAGATGACAAGCTCACAAGTTGCAAAGAAGCATAACTTGTACCATGAATAACACTGATCAGGCTGAGCCTTTTTCACAATATGCCAGGGGTTACCAAAAGGTTGTCAATTGCTCTGAGAAGAAGTTTTATTTTATCAGGAATTTCACAGATGTGATTACACTGTGTAATTTCAATATATTCTCCCGGCTCCCTTCAGGCACAGTTAGCTCTCCACTGAAAAAAAATATCAGCAAAGGTGGTAAACTACTTCAGCATATTCAGAAGAATAGGGATGAAGCCAAGTGGGTAGTTGTAAGAGATTTAAACTCTCAACTGACTTCAGTTTTGTCATCTGGTGGACACAACACAGAATACTTTGTTTGAGATTCTCAAGTTTTGAATTAAAAAAACGGGAAGTGTTAATTGTCTCATCATATTTTGTATGCAGTGACACTCATTTGACATCATATGGGAGACAATATGACACACATCCTTTGTGGGTATACGATACCTGAATGATCAACCACAGATGATGACATATCTACTAACAGAAATGTTCCTGCTACTGTATGGAAGGAAGATCGCAGAATTTAATTATCTTTCATGAAATATTAATTTTGGGATTTGAAATAAGCAGGTGAGTTTTATAAAAGACCATAACTGACGCTCTAGTCTTCACTGCCTACAGACAAAATTGAGAAAGTTTCTTAAATTACTCCAAGACGGGTTTGCCTTCAGTTTAAAAGACTTTATCATAACTCATTCTGTATTCTGCTTCTGAGCTCCAGTCCAGTTCTAATAGGTTCATGTGAAGATGGAGGTGAAATCCTGGTCACATTGAAATCAATAGGATTTTTGCAATTTACTTCAATGAGGTCAGGATTTTACTGTGAGATTTTTATCAAGACATTTAGATCAACTGATCTTCTCCAAATTCTTTCATTCTGTTTAGCCAGTACCCAGTACTAAGTTACCCAAATCTCTGTAAAACAACACAAACCCCACAAGCTAAGGGACACTTAGTTTCATGGACAGGCGCTTAGACTCTCAGCTGGTGATTGTTACTTCATTGTGAATGTGCAAAGATTTTACTTTCACCCTATACCATCAGCCCCTTTTTAAATGAATGGATTGGTCCTTCCCGGTAACATACCTTTTACTCCTGCAGAATCCTCCTCTGCTATCCTGTTCTCAAATGTGAGAATTCAGACACAGCTCTTTACCAGACCCACATGAATCCTAGTGGGTTAGATTATTGAGATGTAGCCAAGGATAATGGGCAATGTCTTCTTATGTGCTCCAGGAATAGAATGGTAAGGAGATAAGAGAGGCAAGGTTTTCCCTCCTGGTGTCCTCAGTGCTCTGGGGAGGCACTAAACTGTGACAAAACCATACATGTGTGTATGAGTATCTGTCTACACTGCAACTGCGGGCATGATTTTCAGCGTGTGTTGGTGTACCCACACTAGCTGTACTCTAACTAGCTTGCTTAAAATAGTAATGAGGATGCCATGGCATGGAGTTCAGTGTAGACTGTGCAAGTCTTCCTGATCTTCCTCAGTACATACATATTTGTGTCTCTACAAAACCTGCAAATTACACCAGGGCTGCAGTGTATATTTATCCACAGAGTACCCTCCCTAATGTGCTGACATAAGAATGTCACTGGGGGGTGGGAGGACGTGGAGTCAAGGCTGCACCTACGCTCTGCCACTCTCCCATCCCATGCCCCACTGTGGATCTGTGCAGCCTGCTTCTTCCAGTGTGCAGGAAAGGGTGGTATGGTACATGTGCCAGCTCACAAGGTGGGCCACATCCCAGTAGTAATAGTTGTAAACCTACTAACAACTAATTTTACTGCCATCATCTTTATGTCTCCTTTTGGGAGTAGTCAAAGAGAACCCCCTTCCCCCCAACCCTCACATAAGCAAAGCAACTATAAAAGGCAAATGACAATCTTTCCTTTAACAACTGGTTATAGGATCAGAACCATCACTCACTGCTTTAGAACTGATCCTACAAGATATAGTATGCCATCAACTCCCATTCAAGCCAAAAAGAGTTATGAGAACTCACCACCCAGCAGGCGGGGCTCAGTACCTTTAATACCTAATACCGTTAATAACAGTATCATTTTAACCAATCACCGGAGGTATGGGCTCCATATGCTGGAATGAGTAGCCTGACCCACTCTGTGGACACCTCCTTGCAGTTCTACGGAAGAGCAAATTAATTCCTGAACATGAGTTACTTCTAGATGTTCAACTAAGTGTTTTTACTGAAGCCTCTTTCCTGTTCTAAGCATATACTTCATGTCTTGTTGCAACATGGATCCTTCTATGTTTCAGTGAGATATTAATATAATGCAGGGTATTGTATCCAAACAGCCTTTACTGTTCTGAAACTTAAAGCCACCCAACTGATACTCAACTTCATGCCAACTGTTAACTACTGAACTGATAGAGGCTTCTAACAAAATGTTAATTCTGCTTTATTCTTTGTGTAAGAATGGCAGAATGAATATAGAGGCTATTAAAATCTGAAAATGATTGACGTCTGCCACTGCATTAACAGTGTCTCCTATAGTTAACTCCAATCAATGATTCAGATAGATAATGCCAACCCAATATTTCCAGAAAATGTGTAAGGAGTTTGGCAGCTACTTTAGTTTCCCTACCCAGAGTAACAAAAGTTCCATCAGAGAGAAATCATATAAATCTCTCCTTCTAAGAATGTTTCATGGAATGATATCTGCAAGCTGTTAATAAGAAAGCACTAAAATTGTTTCAGCATTAGAAGCAGCAAGCTCAACTAAATCCAGGGGAAAAAAATCGGTCTTGCTCTCCAAAACCAATTCTTATGTTGCTAATTAAGAGGTTTTTTCCCCCTGAGTGTTAGGCTCATCAATTAAAACTACAACTTTGTCTCTTGAGCAGCTCATCCTCTAGTTGATTATTTCTTCTGCCCTTTTGCTCTTCTTGCTGGCTCTGTATAATTATATATGTGCACACTGAAAACTTTTTGCATGTGCACTTTCATTTATAAGCTGCACTTTTTATTAATCAGGAATTCTGTTTTGCCAATGTACTCAAATTCTATGACA
Source organism: Dermatemys mawii (assembly GCA_007922305.1). NCBI lineage: Eukaryota > Metazoa > Chordata > Testudines > Dermatemydidae > Dermatemys > Dermatemys mawii. Next base: position 1,349,731 of record ML677386.1, read on the forward strand.
AAACAAACACTTGACTGAAAGTCTAGAGACCCGAGTTTCATTTTCAACTGCTTCAGTTTACCTCTTCTGTAGTGGGCTTTGCTTTGGGGCCAGCAAGCCTAATGGTCAGGTGGTGGCTGAAAAGCCTCTCTGAAAACTGGAGGAGGCTCCTCTGGGCAGTCCAGGGACCTGGTGGCCAACTTACAGTTTCTGTCTGTCCTGCAGTCATCTGGGATCTCTCAGGAGGCCAGAGGAAGAAAAGGATGGATAGGGTGGGATTTGGGCCTCTCTCCCCCCACCAGGTCCAGGCACAGGCCCAGACCCACACCCAAAGGGGAGAGAGGCAAGGGGTAGCTCAGTCCCTTCTGGCTTCCATTCAAGATCAGCCTCCCCAGGGCCATTTTCTAACTTCCCTGTTTCCCTTCAGCTTGGGATATGACCCCAGAATTCTGTTTATCTAGTCTCAGTAGTTCAGGTTAAGCTGGGGTAGGGAATGCTTCCCAGTTCACTTTCAGAGTCCAATTGTCTCCCTTTAGTCAGCGAGAAGGGTAATAATCTGCCAGTTCTTACGCACAGTCCTGGTCCTTGCCTGTAGAGTGATGTGCCTCAGGGGCTGCAGCTTGTCTATGTTCTTGCAGCCCACCTCTACTCGGTGCTCTCCTGCCCTGAAGTCAGACTGCTAGAGCTCCCTTTTTTGTAGGTTCTCCTTTGGGAGCATGCCCGAAAGTTTTTGAAAAGAGGGGCCTTCCTGGCCAGTACTGTTCCACCACTCCTTTTATCTTAGTGTGGGATCTGTAAACCCAATCACACTTCCATAAAATGGGAATAATGATACTTATCTTCTTTGTGAAGTGCTTGGAGATCTACAGATGTAAACCACTATATAAGAAGGAGACATTATTAAATACTAATTCACCACCAACAATGTAGTTGGTGGTATAGATACAACGAGAGTCACTGCCCCCTCAGTTTAAAAGACAGAGAAGACGATGCACTAGAAGATGTACCAGAGAGAGTAAATAGGATTTGAGTTTTTAAAAGTTTTTTAATTCGTGTGTCATTTTGTATGTCATGGTACAACAATTTTTCTATTTCAGTCTCAATGTGATAAGAAATGTTAGCACATGAATTCACAGAATGAAGTAAATGACTCATGTCAAAAACAATTTGAATTTTCCAGCTGAGATTAAGAGACAGATCAGTGAATGGCGTGCCTGACTTATTTTTATCATAGCTTCATCGCATTTAAAGCCAACAGATCATTACATCATCAAGCCTGACCTCCTGTATATCAGAGGCTATTACATTTCACCCAGAAACTCCAGTATGGAGCCCAATAACTTAAGTTAGACTAATGCATTGCAGATCTTAAATGACTAAAATGCTGTGTGTCACAGGCAGAGCACAGAACAGACTGAAGTCTCATCAGTGCCCGAGGTACCTGCAATGGCGGGCAATTGATTAGGTGAGATATGTTCAGAGGATCCTAGCAAGCAATGCACGCCTCATGCTGCAGGTGAAGGCAAAAAATCCCAAGCCTCTTTCATTTGGGGGAAAATTCCTTCCCAACCCCAAATCTGGCAATCAGTATGACCTTGAGCATGTGAGCAAGACATCAGCCAAACATCTGACAATGAGGCTTCCTTGTACCATCTCAGAGCACTGGTTTCCTATCTCCAGCCGTGGCCTCTTTTGGATTGTTCAGAGGAAGGTGGGGAAAAAACCTACCACACAGCTTGCCACTTCTGCATTGGAGGAAAATAATTCTTTCTTGACACTTGAAGGCTACTAGCAGGGTTACCATCTGACCGGATTCTCCCGGACACGTCTGGCTTCTTGAGCTATAAATAGTGTCCAGGTGGAAACCGGAAAAAGTCTGGATTTCCCTCACCTCCCTGTGCAGCATGGCTGAGAGAGGCCAGCCTGATTGGGCCACTCCAGCAGTGAGAGCAGCTCCTCCTCCTCCTGCCCTGCTGCATTCTCCGATGGCCGGCTGGTGCAACTCTAAAGCTTGTCCCTTCCTCCCTCCTCCCCCATCCCCTACTGCATTCTCAGATCTGGCCGGGGCTTTCGCATTGGCCGGCAGCTCTAAAGGCTGAGCTTCACCCCTCCCCTGCTCCCTCGCAGCCTCAGATTGCCGACTGGCTCTAGTATGGCGACAGCTGTACAGATTCTCCTCCCCTGCTGCCCAGCAGTGCTCTGTGAGGGCGGGGAGACACACTGTTTTGAACTGCACAGTAAGTGAGCGGGGGGGAGGGGTTGGAGAAGGGGCAGTGGGTTTCTGGAGGGGACAGTCAAGGGACAGGGAATAGTGGGGTTGGATGGATCAAGGGTTCTGGGGGAAGGGTCTGTCAGGGGGGGCAGGGAGTGGTTGGATAGGGCGTGGGAGTCCTGGGGGTCTGTCTGAGGATGTGTGTGGATATGGGTTGGGGCAGTCAGGGGACAGGAGGTAGGGTTCTAAGGGGGCAGTTAGGCTAGGGGGGTGCCAGGACGGGGCAGTCAAGGGACAAGGAGCAGAGAGGCTTAGATAGGGGATGGGGTCCTGGGGAGCAGTTGGGGCAGGGGTCCCAGGAAGGGGCAGTCAGGGGACAAGGAGCGGGGGGGGGGGGGCTAGGGTGGACCCCATCCTCTGTCCTCTTTTTTGAATGTTGAAATATGGTAACCCTACTACTAGTTAATGCCTTGAAGCATGAGATATGATTATAGTCATTGTCTTAATACAGAGCTGCAAGTATTCTGAGCAATGCGGAGTTCCCTATTCTCTTTGAGGGCTGTAAAGAAAAAGAATAAACAAAGATTCATAGATTCACAGATTCCAAGGCCTGAAAGGATCACATAACTTTCCAACCTGACCCCTGTGCACACAGGCCATTGAATTCCTCTCACAAGATAGACTAAAGCAGTAGATCTCAAGCTTTCCAGACTACTGTACCCTTTCAGGAGCCTGATTTGTTTGCATACCTCAAGTTTCACCTACTTGCTTATCAGTCATGAAAATACAAAAGTGTGACAGCACACTATTACTGAAGAATTGCTGAGTTTCTCATTTTTACCATAGAATTATGAAATAAATTGATTGGAATATAAATTTTGTACTTAATTTCAGAGTATAGTGTATAGAGTATGTGGAAGAAAATTTAGGAGGGCCTCACTTTAGGCCTAGATATATAGTGAAGTTAGCATAAGGTTTTCTATAGAGCAAAGAATTATGGTTTAGACCAGGCCTGCACAACTTGGAAAGCAGCGAGGGCCATATGATGCAGCGAGGGCCTGCAAAAAACCCAGCTGCGGGCCAAAAAGCCCCGCCCTTGTCCCTCCCCCATCCGCTTCCCTCCACCCCACCACTTGGCTTGCCCCACCCCTACTCACCCCCCGCGAGCCGCACAGTGAGCCTATGCGGGCTGCATGTGGCCCCCGGGCTGCATGTTGTGCAGGCCTGGTTTAGACCATCGGCAGTTATGCTTACAACACAAAACCAGAGAGATCTGGAGATGTTAACCCCCGCCTGGGTGACCGCAGAAATGTCTACCTTTAGTCATTTAGCTTGGTAGGCTTAGAGGATGACCACAGAAATGTCTGATTTTAGCCATTTTAGCTTGGTAAGCTGATCGTAATGATCAGTTCTGACTAGTAAACTTGTTTATTGAAATTAATGTTAAGAATATGGTGATTTTATTGGTACTTAATTGTGTTGACTCCTTATATGGCATAAACAAGAAAAGTTTGGGACTTTCCAATTCGGGAAGTAACATGCGGATGTATGACGTTTGTGTGACGTTTGCATAATCAATAAGAGCCTATAAAAATCTATGAACAATGCTGTACAGGGAGGAGTCAGCACCGCACTTGTAGGTGTTAGACTGTCACTCCTCCCCAGCATCGATGCTTGTCTTGCAATAAAGGCGCCTCAGGCTAATTCTGATTCCAAGAAAACTGAGGGTGGTCTTTTTTTCCGCAATAAGTAGTAAAGACAAGTCATTGAATGAAATGTTAAAAAAACAGCAAAGTCAGTATAAACTATGTGGCCTGTTGTAAAACGAGGCAAATAGCAAGATGAGTTGAAGATCTCTGTGTACGCCCAGCGGTCCACATACACCTGGTTGAGAATCTTTGGATTAAAGCATATATTTTATAAAGATATCGTATCTCACTTTAAAGACTAAGTTATGGTGAGCTCATGCCCTTCCCAAACACACACTGTTCCAGACTGTTCCAATATTTAATTACCCTCACTGCTAGGAAACTGCATTTTAATTTAAGTTTGAATTGATCTAACTTCAGCGTAGAGACACTGGATTAAAAGCCTCCCACAATCAGATATATTTTTCCATGTATAAGTACCTATATACAATGATTAAATCACCTCTCAGCCTTTACTTTGAGACACTGAATGGGTTGAGCTCTTTAAGGTTCACATCATAAGGCTTTTTTCCCAGCTCCTGAATAATTTTTGTAGCCCAGTATTTTCATACCATTCTTGAAGTATGGAGACCAGAGCAGAACATGGTATTCTAACAGGGTCTTACCAGTGCTGTATACAGAGGCAAGATCACTTCCTTACTTCTATTTAATGTTCCTTTTTATACATCCAAAGATTGCATTAGCCTTTTTTTTTTCCTTTGGCCACAGCACTGCATTGAGAGCTCAAGTTGAGGCAGTTATCCACAGTGATCCTCAAGTTCTTCTCTGAGTCACTGCTTTCCCAGAAAGTCTCCCATCAATGCGAGTAAATACAGACAAGCATTAATGGTTCCCAGGTGTATTATCTTGCATTTGGTTGTATTTGTTTTGTTGGGTGGTGACCACCTGAAGAAGAGCTCTGTATAGCTCGAAAGTTTATTTCTGTCACTAACAGAAGTTGGTCCAATAAAAGGTATCACCTCACTCCCCTTGTCTCTTTTACAAAGAGTGTGTCAGTTCCTCCTTCACAGTGTCTGGCATTTTTTCTCTTTTTGTTATGCATGAACCAAGGGATCAATTTCATTTCATAGCTAGTGAAGGAACTGTGACATCTGCTAGATTCTACGATTTAGTCAGGGGTATAGTACAAGTCGTTGACAGATTACAGGCCATAAATGTTTATTTACTATCCGTGATCTGTCCATGACTTTTACTAAAAATACTGGTGACTAAAACATAGCCTTACCCATACTGGATGGAGGGTTCTCATTATACTCATCCCAAAACCCGATGGGTCAACATGATTTTGCATCAGTTTTCAGAAAGTGAATGCAATATCAAAATTCAACACGTATCCTATGCCTAGAGTGGATGAGTTGCTGGAGAGGCTAGGAGCTGCCAAATATACGTCCACTCTTGACCTGACACGGGATATTGGCAGACTCGTTTAACAACTGAGTCATGAGAAAAAGACAGCATTCTCCACCTCTACTAGTTCAATACTATGCCATTTGACAGCAGCCACCTTCTAATGCCCGATGGACCAGGTATCAATGTTAATAAATGCAAAATAGTGCATACTGGAAAACAATCTCAACTATATATATAAAACGATGGGGTCTAAATTAGCTGTTAGCACTCAAGAAACAGATCTTGGAGTCATTGTGGATAGTTCTCTGAAAATATCCACTCAGTGTGCAGCGGCAGTCAAAAAAGCAAACAGAATGTTGGGCATCATTAGGAAAGGGACAGACAATCAGACAGAAAATATCATATTGTCCCTATATAAATCCATGGTACACCCACATCTTGAATACTGTATGTAGGAGTGGTTGCCCCATAGCAAAAAAGATATATTGGAATCGGAAAAGGTTCAGAAAAGGGCAAAAAAAATGATTAGGGATATGGAATGGCTTCCGTATGGAGAGATTAATAAGACTGGGACTTTTCATCTTGGAAAAGAAATGACTAAGGGGGAATATGATTGAGGTCTATAAAATCATGACTGGTGTGGAGAAAGTAAATAAGGAAGTGATAATTACTTCATCTCAGAACACAAGTATTGGGGTCACCAAATGAAATTAATAGGCAGCAGGTTTAAAACAAACAAAAGGAAGTATTTCTTCACACAGCAAACAGTCAACCTGTGGAACTCTTTGCCAGAAGATGTTATGAAGGCCAAGACTATAACAGGGTTCAAAGAAGAACTAGATAAATTCGTGGAGGATATGTCCATCAATGGCTATTAGCCAGGATGGACAGGAATGGTGTCTCTAGCCTCTGTTTGCCAGAAGCTGGGAATGGGTGACAGGACATGGATCATTTGATGATTACCTGTTCTGTTCATTCCCTCTGGGACACCTGGCATTGGCTACTGTCGGAAGACAGGATACTGGACTAGATAGACCTTTTGTCTGACCCAGTATGACCTTGCTTATGTTCTTATACTCCAACCTTATAGGCAATATGCTGCAGTGTATATCAATGGTATCATCATTTACAGTTATGATTGGAACAACCACCCTTTAAGGCACATCACTGTAGTCCTGCAAGACTTCAAGGAGACAGGACTAATAGCCAACCCCACCAAATGTAAATTGGCCAACCAGGAGGTGACTTATCTGAGCTATACAATAGGGGGCTGACAATTATAGCCACTAGTTGGCAAGGTCCAAGCCTTGGCAAAATACCTTGTCCCAACTTAAAACAAACCCAAGTGCCGCACTTCTCAGCCTTGATGACTATTATAAGTGCTTTGTCACAGTTTCAATGTCCCTAATGGAACCAGATAAAGGACACATGGCCTAAGAAAATTCAGTGGATCCAGTCCTGTGACAAAGCTTTCAGGACACTGAAAGACCAGCTAAGTCAGGAACCTCTTCTTCCACCTGGACTTTTCAAGAAGTTCATCCTGCAGACTGACACCACCGATATAGATTTTGGGGCCACACTTTCCCAGGACTTCAACTGGGAAGAACAACCCATCTTCTCTCTTTGTAGGAAACTGTTTACCTCAGAAGTGCCGAACTCTATCTTTGAGAAGGTGGCCCTGGTGGTAAAGTGAACCTAGGCACCTTAAGATATTATTGGGGAATTCTTTTCTCCTAGTGCAAAATCATGCTCCAGTCCAATGGCTTAACTCAGTGAAAGATGCCAACCCTAGAATTATGTGATGGTACCTCTCCTTGTAAGGCTACGGCTCCCAAGTACTCCACTTAACAGGGAGGGAAAATTAGAATGCAAACTTTTTTCACATGAAGGGGAGAACAAGGGTCGCAGGGTAGGACCACAGCCCTGGCTTGAAAGGGAGGTGTGTGATGGGGTGTATAAACCCCACATTGGAACAGAAGGGGTTAAGGAGCAGTTCTGCCCTCCTGCATCTGCATAGCTTGCTCTAACAGGAGGAGGAGCTTAAAAGGGATCTAGACAGCTCAGACAGGGTAGGAGGACAGATACTGAACAAGGATGCCACAGAAGCCCCCACTGCAAGGAAGGGGCTAGAAGCTGAGCCCACCTGGGCTGAAGGTTTAGGTGTTTTAGGGGTTGTTTTTTACTATCTTATGTCTGACTTTGAGCAGAGGCAAAGTGTAGGAATTGGCCTGGAGGCAGTCATGAGGCACTCCAGGGCATTTGATATTGTTGCCTCTCATGGGATCCTGGGCTGGGATCCGATGGAGTGACTGGGCCTGTGCTCCCCTACCTACCACCCTTGTTGCAGAGAGGCATACACTTCCTTTCCAACCCTCCTCTCCAACATAAGGAGGGAACAGTGAGCCACCTGCAGAGGTCTGGAGATAAGCTAAAGGCCTTTCATATTATGAGGAGGTGAGATTCCCTATATTTCTTTCAACTATTTCCCCAAAAGGAGAAACTCTAAACTGATGACCCACTCAGAAGGCCGAGTTGCTGCTCTCTAAAAGTCAGGCCATGAAAGTATTGCAGTAGTTGCTGGCAAGAGGCACCAGAGATGTGGAAAAGTAGAGGCCCAGTGACCTAACCAGTAGAACATCAGCAAGCCCAGCCCCCTGTACAGTTTGTTTTTAACAAAACGACATAGGTCACAATATTGCATTGTCAGTAGCAGTCAGTTCAGCCCAAACTGAGATGTACATATTTAATTTTATGCACTATACATTTTAAACTGACAGTATTTGTCTTGGCAAAACTAGGCCACTACAGAAAGACTTGCTGTAACTGAATTGTTTCAGCTGAAATGAAGCTACTTACAGCACAGTTCTTATGACACACTCCCATTTTTTTTAAATCCGCTTCTCAATGATGATGGATTTATTAATCTCATCTGAATATTTGCACATCCAAGATACGATCTAGTCTTTGTGTCACATGAGAATAAATCCAGATTTTGCTCTGAAACCAAAGCAGTTAAAGTATAACATAATAGAGTATATGCAGGTGCAGATTTGATACAGAATCGCATTTGCTACAGTTTTCTTAAGTATAATCCTTAGCTGCAAAATCTAGACCATTCTTTAGTGCATTTTTTTTATTCCTTAGCATGACAGAATAAATTAGAATATACTGTGAAAATACTGCATTTAATACATTTTATAGGACTATTCAAGTCATGTCTACTTTAATCACCAGAGTTTGTGTTAAATATTAAAATCCCTATTATAATGTATTTTTGTTATTATGGTATTTCAAATAAAATGTCATACACACTTTATTATTATACTCCTGTGGGCATATTTTGAAAATAAAGTTTTGCAACATGTTTTATACAACTCTTTAAAAATAGAAACAGACGATCTAACTTTGCATTGGGTCACTAACTGGATTAGGATGAAGATAATTAGCTACATTGACTTTGACCTGTGGGCTAGAAGTTCAAATCCTGCACTGGGCAGAAGTGACTCAAAGTTGACACCAGTTGATGAATACTCCATGGCTTATGTTAAATAAGATTCATAGAATTAAATCCAGAAGGGACCATTCTGATCATTGTGTCTGACTTCCTGCTTAGCAAAGGCCCTGGAACTTTACCCAGTAATTTCTGTATCATGTTCATAACTTCTGTTTGAGCTAAAGTGTATCTTTAAAAAGATGTCTTGTCTTCATTTAACGATTGACATGATGGAAAATCTATCACATCCCTAGCAATTTCAATGGTTAGTTAACCTCACTGTTAAAAATGTACTAGTCTTTGTCCAGACTACAGACACCACAAAGTTACAAATTTCAGCATCACAAACAGAATCCATGTAGTCTCTTGCAACTTGAATGGACATAGGCATTGGACTCTTCTCTCACTTCTAGTGAAGGTCCCTCAGAGGTATACCTGCTGTTAAATTGAGAGGCAGTGATGCCACTGATAATGAAGCACCTGTCCCATGATTAAGAGACTTTAGTCTCCAGAGCTGTCAGTTCATCATCCTTCACAGACACTCATTTTTTTTTTATCTGTAAAATTATATATCCCCTTTTGTTAATAAAGAGATTTTGAGTTATAAGGTTGAGTGAAAGTTTAGTAATAAAAGGCTTAAAGAGCCACTATCCATGGCTTGACTACATCAACAGACCACACAGTGGGTATTTTTATTTTAAGGCTCTCTCATTGGTGATTAATAATTAAACCATATAATGAATTATTGAGATTTCTAAGCATCCCCATTTTAGGGCACCACTGAAAGCAGTATCAGATCTTTACAACATATGCAATTAGGCTCTAAATCTTAATTATTTGCAATGTGCAGAAGGTAGGAAGTGGAGTTAACATATAAACAAACTTTCCTATTTCCTTTTCATATAAACAAACTTCCCCCATTACATCAATCTCAGGAGAAGCAGAAGCAGCCCAAGAGAAACAAACAGATAATACTTAGTCCTGCCTTGAGTGTAGGGGACTGTAATAGAAGACCTCTCAAGGTCCCTTCTTGTCCTACAAATATATCATTCTATAACAGGGTGATTTCAGAGCTTTAGTAAACACCTAGATTGAGAGAGTAACATGGCAGTCCCCAACTGACCACCCCTCATTGAGGCTCAACATGATGTTCGAAACAGCATCCCTACTTCAAGAAGAAGCATAATCTTGTAGTTAGTCCTTCAGTGAACTGCAAACTGGAAAACTGTCTGTTATTAAGGGGTGCCACTTATCAAAGTTTAAATTCACAATTTATTTGAATGTGTTAGCATAGCTCTGAAGAGCAACACCTCATACATTGTTTTAATGCCTATTAGTGGAAAACAGAGTACAGGAACTCCTCACTTAACGTTGTAGTTATGTTCCTGAAAAATGCGACTTTAAGCAAAACGATGTTAAACAAATCCAATTTCCCCATAAGAATTAATGTAAATAGGGGAGGTTAGGATTCAGGGAAATTTTTTTCACCAGACAAGACTACACACACACACACACATATATATATATACATACATACACACACACACACACAGAGTATAAGTTTTAAACAAACAATTTAATATTGGTACACAGTGATGATGATTGTGAAGCTTGGTTGAGATGGAGGAGTCAGAGAGTGGGATATTTCCCAGGGAATGCCTTACTGCTAAATTAGGGGTTCTCAAACTGGGCTTCAGGACCCCTAAGGGGGTCATGAGGTTATTACATGGGGTGAGCAGGGCACGAGCTGTCAGCCTCCACCCCAAAGCCTGCTTTAAATCCAGAATTTATAATGGTTTTAAATATATGAAGTGTTTTTAATTTATAAGGGGGGGGGTCAGACTCGGAGGCTTGCTATTTGAAAGGGGTCACCAATACAAAAGTTTGAGAATCAGTGTGCTAAATGAAGTAGCAATTTGCTGAGGCCTCAAGGGTTAACGCTCACACTCTTCTCCTTTAAGTATCAAGAGTGAGGTCAAAAGTACACTGTCAATTAGATCTGCAAGCCTCCCTCCCTGTGTTCCCTCTGCTCTATGGAAGATGGGGTAAGCAGGGTGCAGGAGCAGGGGGAAAGGAGACACACTGAGATTAGCCCCACACTTCTTCCCTTCCCCCCCCAGCAAGCAGGAGTCCCAGGGAGCAGCTTCAAGGCAGAGGGCAGGAGCAGCACATTGCAGTGGGGGAAAGGACATGAATTGCCAGCAACTGACAGCCTGCTAGGCAACTGAAGTGCCGGCAATTGATGACCTGCTGGGCAGCTGATGACGTTACAAGGGAGCACTTCACAACTTTAAATGAGCATGTTCCCTAATTGATTAGCAACATAACAATGTAAGAACAAAACAACATTAACCAGGACAACTTTAAAGAGGAGTTCCTGTATGTGCTTTTATAGAACAGGCAGTAGCAGAGAGTGCAATTCTACACTGAAAAGGGATGCTAAAAAGAGCACTCAATGGGTCTTCTCTCTGTATAGCTAGCTTAGGTACTGGAGCAGTGAAGCTGTAACAGCACACACTTTAGCACAAGCTAGGCCCCCTCAACCAATTACCCAGGATTCTGGGCAGGCTAGTAGAGCCCATGTTGAAGCATGCACTCCTGCTGCTTCACTACTCCAGTACTGGAGTTAGCTAGAGTAAAGCTAGTTTGGGCATGTCTACTCGAGGGGGGTAATAGGAGCTTATATAAGAAAAATCCCCAAATGTTGGGACTGTCCCTATAAAATCAGGACATCTGGTCACCCATCACATCCCAGGATTGCAGTACAGACATACTCCAAGTGATAACTGGGAGACAATGGGGTTGAACAGATGCCACATAAGGAATCATTGTCTGCTGAACCTTTATAATTGGTGACAATACATGAGAAGGAAAGAACCCATCTTAGATTTCAGATCTCAGGTTGGATTTGAAGGGATGGCAGCTACAAATTAAGGTTCTACTTACAAACTGAGCATTTTTTATATAGATATCAAATGAGACTGTCACAGAAAGCCTCTTTTGCTACTCAGTGTGCCTCACTGTCTGGCTTGTTTCTTGATCTCAACCACACACACCAGGTCGTTACCTTTCACCATGTGAGTGTTTGTTCTTTACTTACATAGAATAACAGAACATACTGCACGCATACAGCAGGAAGAGACTTCCTCACGGCCTTCTCTCCTCAGCCCAGACTCTCAATCTGAGAGGCTCCTTCTTCCTGTTCATCTACTTCCTAGCTTCCCAATTAACGAGCCAATTCTTTCATTAGCCCAGCAATTGCCACCCAGGTGTCAGTAATACCTAACAGAAACTGATTAATTGGTTTCAATTAACCTACACCCTTCCCAGTGCTGCTCCAGCATCAGTGACCAGGGTCCTACTAATTGTGCCCTATCACAGAGAAAAATGCAGACTTTCACAATGCTATTTTTCAGAGCAGAACCAAACTTAAACAATTACAAAAAGTTTTCTTTTTTATTATAATGCTCTTTTAACATAATTATAATTTGGGGGAGGAATTATCTGTGGGATTGAAAATTTTCATGCATGGTTTCCCTAAGGTAAACATTTCTGGAATTAGAGCAAAAGACCTCTAACATTTTTTGCATTTAAAGCCAGTGGCAAGATAATTTCCACTAGGAGAAAAAATTGTCTGCTTTTTTCCCAAAGGATTGTAGCAATAATATATAATCTTAAATTTGGTGCTGACATAATCTTTACGAAGGAGTGTGTGCTTTCCTAGGCTTGTAGGAGAAATTATAAATAACACTAAGCATTGAAAAGTCACTTCTGCATATGTTCAATGAGCATTATTTAAAGAAGCCTCACTACACATGCACTCATTCCAGGCACTGCTGCTAAAACACTCCATAGGAGGGAGATTTAAGATGTCATACTGAAATGTGCACAGCAAGATATTCAATAAAGTAAAATAACGGATCCTGGAAGTTTTGGGATGTTTTGTAGGTTTGGAACAGAATTCTGTAATATTGTGTACAGGTTTGTTTTTTTAATTTAAATATCTTTTAAAACTCCCTTTTCTGATCATCACTGTCAACAGACAGCATGCAACAAAAGCAACGGGAAGGAAGGAGATTAAGGACGTGTCTTCATGGTATAAGCCCTTCAGCTGAATCCCATCCACACACAAAAACCCTAACCTTGAATGGGATGGTGCTTTTAACTCAAGTTGGCTGGCCCATCATGGCTAAAGGCTAAAATGTGAATTAGTACAACTTGTCATTTGATAACAAAACCAATCTGTGTAGCTGGAGTGCTATTTTACAATGTAGCCCTTTTAGTCAAGCTAGGTTAACCTTGAAACACTAAAGAAAATCCAAACAACCACATGTGAATCAGTCAGAAGTGCCTGAATCGTCTGCTTAGCCATATATCTATTACACCCTTTGGTCAAGACGCTTTCTTGGACCCTGAAGCATATGGTGCTCCCTAGTGCTAAAGAAACCACTGCTCAGTGCAACTGAGCCCACTAAGTACTACCCAATATCTCATCTCCCTCTTCTCAGCAATGTAATGGAAAAGTTGCCAACAACCACCTCCAGCTACACCTGATCTCTGCCAATATCCTATAGCCTTCCCAACTGAATTTTAGACGAAGTTATATTGCAGAGAAATGCCACTGGTCTTGTTATCTATCCAGTTGTTTGGTTTTCTTTTTTGCGAGTTCCTTACGCAATCTCAGAGACCACAGACAAAAAGCCATACTCATATTGTAGTTCTCATGAGATGCTGCTGGTGCAGCAAAATGAAAATTTATTTCATTACGTGAAAGATTTATTTTTGTCACCCTGAAGGTAGTTTGTGGGAAATTTAATAACATTTCAATGAGTCATCTCTGAGTTACCTTGGGGGAAAAAAATACTGAAAAGTGTCTAAACTGCTGGAAAGTTCCCTTTTAAGCTCACAACCTGAAACCATCAATCTACAATTTTTACAAACTTTCAAAAAATAAATCACCTTTTGGCTGAGAATAAACATGACAAATTTTAACAGAAAAGATAATTTTTCAGAAAGTCATGTCCAAAGAGAGACACTCATAATGAAAGTGTTTTCTCAACCATAACTGTAACGATACTAGCACAACACTTTAATTCCTAGTGTGTACTTAAGCAGATCCCTTATTTTGTTTGATTTGAAGCCAATACTCTGATTCAAAACCAACAGTTTTTCCAGATATCTCTTCTATGACATTATTTGTTTGTTTTGATAAATATAAATAATAGTGCATGTGACAAGCCTGATAAGGACTCCAAATTGACAGAAACACTGTGCCAATCTGTGTCTATATCCTGTTTACATAACCCCCTGTTAACTTCCACGCAAGCTGACACAGCTGCAAGAAAGATACTGTACTGTTCTCCATTTATTGAAAGAGCTCATCTGACTAGATCATTTCATTTTGGCAGTATTTCTGAAAAGCAGCTTCATGGATAATGACTTCAAAGTCAAGTTCTCAAGAAGGTTCTAATTTCAGGTGCCATAATGGAGCATTACAAATTCTGTGGCTTGCATTTTTCTGTTATGTCATTTTGTTCTCTTGTACCTGTAGGCTGACTACATAAACAGTGCTGGTACACTTAAAATTCATGAATATATGTTAATACAATATTAACATTGATATTTCATTTGTATTGTGTTGCATGCAGGAGTGCAAAGCTCAGAGAGGAGTGTGTGGCTGCGTGGGGTAAATGCTGCATTAGTAATAGCTCAAAAGTGACACAAAAGAGTAAACAGTACTTCCAGGTGCAGTGGCCCTTGTACTGGTAACTCTTTAAGCACCCTCTAGTGAATTTCCCTTACTTCAGCTTCAGAACACTCACCTTATTTCAGCTTCAGAAACACCCTAGATCGTGAACTCTAACATTGTCAAATTCTAACACACATTAACATTAGAAAGCCTAACAAAGCTAACTATTTTTACTTTAATGGAAGACTGAGTTGGCTACAGCCACCTCAATGCTTATTGAAAGGATTGTCTCTCTTGCTCTATTAACATACTTTGATTCTTCTTTGAATCTTAATTTTCTTCTCTTAAACTTTCAAGTTGGCTTTTTATTTTAATCTGATTTTATTATTTATGTCTTTCTTTGTTGCACTTTCCACACCCTCTGACTCCAAATTCCCCTTAGGAACTGAGCCACAATTCAAGCATTTCTTGAGCAGACTCTTCTGCATTACAAGATCTGTTAATGGCAGCTGTAAAGCGCTCATTCCAGCTCTTGCTCTTCACTGTGTGAGATCCAGTTCTTTGGAAAAAAACCAAACCAAACCCTCACACTTCTGGTCTCCGGCGACAGAGGTTTGCAAGCTCACCAGGAACATGGACATTTAAAAATCCATTTTAAGACCAAAATCTTTGGTGAGAGACTAATTTGTGTCCAAACCATGAGCTATCATTGCTTTCATCTGTCACAGGTTCCATCCTTTTAGAAGATTTAAGATTACTTGATTCAGGTTGCTTGACTGGTATGAAATTTCCACACTTTTTACTCTGACTGATCTGTTACATTAGCTGAGTAATTGATTCAGCAGCAATGATTATAATCCTCAGCAAATTTATTAGGATGTGGTTGATGGCAGAGGATGAGAAACATCATTCTCAACATTGCCATAATTAGACATATATTTTTCTGGTTCTTTTAAACTACATATTATTTCCAACTACACTGAAGATCAATGTGGTGGCATATATTGTCACTTTTTATAACATGAATGGAATTAATCTTCTCAGGCTGGAAACATTTTCCTGGAACGTTGAGGCACCCTCACATATCTTAACATCTGTAAGAAGTTTTCTACTCTTTATTACTCCTCAACACTTGCTGTTTAAATTGCTCAGGTTTTCTGCTGTTTCTTTGTTTTTTTTTCTTTACCTCCTCACTCCCACATTAGTATCCTTGTGTTCCCCTTTGATAGTCTCAAGGGGTTGCTCAGGGTTCCCAGTGAAAGTTACAAACAATTTGTGAAGAAACATGTAGACCTGATGTTATCTGTCTTATTTCCCATAAAACAGAAGAGGAAGTTTTCTTTATATTAATTGTTCATATTTGTTTTTTGATCTGTTTAGCATCGCCAACCCTACGCAAATCATGGGCCAGGCACCCCCAAAATAATGAGTTTGGTTTCAAAATAATAAGAATATTAAAATCAAATCTCCATTCTTTTTATTTGCTTTCTGGCTTCTAATACTTGGGCCATATTTTCTATGACACTCTGAGGGCTAGAAACTTACTTAAAAATGAAAGCTGAGAATCTCATGAAATCACATGAGTCCAGGAGCTGGGGCTTTAAGAAAAACTGCAAAAATTGTGACAGTTGGCAACACTGCCTACAGCCATGTTGCTCATCAAAGCCTTCTCTTAAATGGATTTATTTCTCTCTACCTTGCCTGCTTTTCCCTTTGCCTCTTCCCTCATCTGTGGCATTCCCTGCCTTCACTCCCCTTCTCAGAAGCTTAGCTGCTCTCTCTCCTTTTCTGTACTTTTCAGGACATCATGTTGTAAGGGCTACTTCAGTTCTTGGGGTGATGTAAATGGGAGATGTGGGCAACCAGCACCTTGCAGGATGGGGCCCTGAGAGCCAGAGATGACATCTGGTCCCCAATTAAGTGAACAGGAATTTTGACACTGACTTCAGTGGAGCCAGCATGCCACAAACTGTTCTTCTAAATGCTAGCCAGGCTTATATGATCTTTATTGGCTATGCACTGCCAGACTATTAATGATGAAAAATACCCAAAGCTTCCCCACTCAGAACAATGTCATGGTACCTGAAACAGCCATGTCTGTTTATCTGTGCAGGCATTTACATCATGCCCATTCCTGTGGTATTAGTTCACTACAGAAGTGTTCAAAACCTTAAGACACCTCTTCTCAATAGCAGAGGCTCTTCAGATATTATTTCAAACAGAAACTGAAGGAAAATTCAGTATCGCAGACTTACCAAGTGAAAACTTGAATTTCAAATCATGTGGCAAAATTTATTACAATAAGCTCTACAGCAGTTCTTTTATTTCCAGAACTCCTATGGCAAACATTCTCTTCAATTAGTGCAATGATTTCACTATTGCCTGATTCAGTAGTAAATCAGTTGTCATATAATTTTTTTTTGTACTTTTAGGAAATGTCCTTGCCATTCTCATTTTCTGTTTTCAAAGTTTCAGTGGGTTTGTCCTTTGGAACTGTTCAGTTGTTTCTGATGTCTTCATGGCCTCTCTGTACTTTGTATGTTAGATTATATCCTCCAGTTCATATTGCTGTTTAATAGAAGTCATGAACTGCTGCTGGGAAGGGCAAATCTATTTTGACAAGAGCTCTCTACAGAAGGGGCAGAATGTACGTGCGGGAAAAACAGGCAAGTCTCTTGGAAAAAATGTCTGTACAGTTTTGCATCACTCAAGACAATATCTCCCATTGACAGATGTTCATTTCTTGTTTGCTTAGTTTTCTTATTCTTCCTAATATAGTCATTGAGCTACACTGAAGATTTCTGCATATAATCTAATCTTCCTCTAACCAAAAATCCATGAAAATGCTCCGGAATTATCCATGTAAATATGTCACCATGGGAGGTATTGCAGAAAAAGTTGACACCTATTCATTGACAGAAAAGTCATACTAATCTTATTTAGCCTCCTTTGAATTATCACATCTTTCTTAGAAACACATTCAAATGTCAGTATCAACATATAAAAATATAAATTCAAATAGAAGATTTGTCTGGTTGGATTCCACCCTTGAAATTAAGACTTCAGATGCAGGCTGAACAGGCAATTCATAAAAGGTTAGCTGCATTGTTTCTACTGATTCTGTTTGTTTTCTCCTTTCAAAAGTGCTCATTTGTACTTGAAGATGTTTATGAACCAACTGCTCCTACAATGTCGCAGACTGCATTAAGAAAATGATCACTTTGTGACAATCCTTTCAAAAAGTGAACAAGTTCTATGACCTTGGCTCTAAACCTGTACTGATTTAGACAGCTATGATTCACATGTGGATCTGAAAATGTACCATTCCATATTTTCATTAATTGAAATGCAACACTATCATTTTTGTGGTCACTTTTTGTATCACCTTAATTTGTAATTTAACTTATTTCTTTGATTTTTATCAAATTTGATGAACTAAACTAATCACTCTGGAGAACAGGACAGCAGTTTCAAACTAAAAATTGTCACTGTGACTTTGTAATATGCAACTTAATATCCCCTTTTCTTCTAGCAAATATCACAGTAATGAATGTTTGGAATACATTACCTAGCTCTGCTTCTACTGAAGTCAATGAGAATTTTACCCTTAACTTCTCTCTCTATACACACACACACTCTCATGAAATCCACATATATCTAATTACATGATTGTGTGGTGTGATATAAGGCTTTGACCCAAATCCTACTAAACAAATCCCATTAACTTCAGCAGATGTTGGATCAGTCCCTCCACAGATATGTGAGAACTTAGTATCAGTAAGGAATCCAGGAGCAATCTCAAACTGCATAGTGAATTGATTAATTATATTAGATACATTATGTCTGCAGCAACTTTAATCAACACAACAGAATAATTTTGTGCATAATTGTATATAAAAGTGAGAGTGTTCATTATTTGATGGGTAAGAAATTTGACATTGTTAGGTTGCTATTTAAGTAATATAAAACTTGTAGAAGCAACATGAGGAAGTGGTACAAATTCATACCAGTCCCAGATACTGTCAGAAGATAAAGCTTCTCAATTGCAAAAGAGCCCAATAATCTGTGTATAAATCATGCTTCTCAACTAAATGGTTCAAACTACTGCAGTACTAAAACTGATTTTAAACTAAACTTTTATCTGGTTGAGCAATTCAAATATTTGAAACCAATTTGTCAACAAAGTTGAGTCAGTTGGAAAGGTGTGAAGGACTTAGACAATCAAAGAGACCCATCTGCTACATTTCAATAGCCTATGAAACTTGCAGCTGAATCAACAAGGATGAAAATAGGACATCAGGGCAGCAGGAAGCAAAACCAAGAATCTTTTGTATTCCTTATACTAGTGTTTTTCAAAGTTCAAAGGTCACGACCCAATACTGGCATGCAAGGCACTGGGTTGCCTTGCTCAGCACCGAGGGACCCTAGCGGCTGTGGTCAACATCACCAGCTGGGATATTAAAAGTCTAAGGCAGGCTAGTGCCTACCTGTTCTGACACCGCGCTGTGCCCTGGAAGCTGCCAGCAGCAGGTCCGGCTTCTAGGCAGGGGAGTCACAGGGCTGCATGTGCTGCCTCTGCCTTGGGTGGTGCGTGTGGGCGAGAGTCACACGGAGCTGCTTGCATGCCTCTGCCTAGGAGCCGGACCTGAAGCTGACCAGGAGCCACCAGAGGAAAGCCCACGCCTCAATCCCCTGCTCCAGCCCTGAGCTTCTTCCCACCAAACCCGGAGTCCCTTCTGCATCCTAAACCCCATATCCCCAGCCTCACCCCAGAACCTGCACTCCCACCCCAGAGCCTTGACCCCCTCCCGCACTCCAACCCTCTGCCCCAGCCCAGAGACCCCTCCCACACACCAAACCCCTCATCCCCAGCTCTGTTGGGTCATGGACATCAACAATTTTCTTCAACTGGGTCCCCAGAAAAAAAGTTTTAAAATCACTGTGTTATACTGATTGTAATTAATGGGGGTTCCCTTCTTGCCTGTTCTCCATTAGCCACAATTGAGAACTAAAGCAAATTGAGAACTAAAGCTCCATAACCAGCGTAATCCCTTCTTTAGAGTTCACAATGTGAAACCTAAGTTGTTTATCTTAAATATCTGAGATAAAAGAAGTGAAGCCACAGAGAGTCATTCTATATTATGTTCCTCTCCCTTCAGTTCAGAAGTCACATATCATCATTTTATTAGCATAAGCTAGATTTTTGCAGGACTGGTTGTTTTATTCAAGAATAACACCAGATTTCATGGTGCTGGTGTAGAATCATGTAAATTGTTGCCTTTGTTCTCATTACTCGAAGTAAAATGCTGATCACATTTATTATTTTTCTTATGAGAGAAAGAAATAAATCACATTTTACCAAATGCCAGTAAATCGAATTCAACAGACACTTATCTGACATCAGAATGCTCTGATTAGAAAGTGCTTACTACAGAACAACACTAAGAATTACCAGTAGTTTAGTTACGTATAGATAAAACAAATAGTATCTAAGCCTAGTCTTAACCCTCATAGTCAGAACTGAGTTTCCTATTTGCAAGGGCAAGGGGGAATACTCAGGTATTATTCAG
The DNA here is from genome assembly GCA_007922305.1 of Dermatemys mawii. Classification (NCBI taxonomy): domain Eukaryota; kingdom Metazoa; phylum Chordata; order Testudines; family Dermatemydidae; genus Dermatemys; species Dermatemys mawii. The sequence goes on from ML677386.1 coordinate 1,369,733, forward strand.
GGGAGGTTATAAGCCCATCAGTGTTTTCATGCTGAATTATAAAAAGTCAGGCACATTCTTCTGCATGAATATCTGGGTAAAAGCTGGTTCTTACAGCACTCTGCTGAATTTTGGCCCCAAACTCCCAGATGTTTTAGTCTATGTTAATGGAAACTCTATGATCACTGCCAAAGTACCAGTGAAAAGCTGAATGCTGATATACTTAGGTACGAAAAGATCAGGGAAAAAACAAAAACAAACACACATTCCTTCCAATCCACCCCCCAAAAAGGAAGAAAAAGGCAAAAAGAAATAGATGATAAAATAAAAGCAGAATCTGGTACCTGAATTTGATTGGCTCCAGTTAAAAACTGGATTAGTTAGCATCCAACCTTACACTGGTATAATGGAAGTGATTTTGTTTGTTTTCTGGGTGGACAGTACAACTTGACATCTTTGGGAATACCTCAAATTCTAGTTTCTTCCCTGACTACTTTTGGGGTGAAACATTCAAATAAACACAAGAAACACACAGGGGAAGCATTAGCATGATTCCATTGCACCCACAGAAATCATGAAACCAAGGGTGCTAAAACAGGAAAAAACATACGTCCCCTGGACCAGTGCAGAGAGGAGACCCCAGAGGCCTGGGAATGGAGACCAAGCCCACCCTGCACTCACCCTGCAGCATAGCACAGTGACCCCATGCAACACCCGGAGGCGGGAGCTGAGCCCAGCCCCACAGAACATGAGCCACTGCTGCAGGGTGAATCTGGGGCAGGCATGCTCTTCACCCCTGGCTCCCACACTCATCCCAGCATTGGTCCAGGATTAAGGCTAAAGTGCTATCGGGGAGGTATGACTGCATGTATGAACCCCACACTGGTGAAGTAAGGGTTAAGGAACAGCTCTGGGCCCAAACACCCCTGACCAGTTGGTCATGCTCACAGTGAAGGCTCAGCTCAAAAGGGAGCAGTTCAGTCTGGGTGGATGGAGAGCAGTTGTGTTGCAGGCTCCAGCCCAGAAGCCACCGAGGCCCCACGTGGCTGGGCCCAGCCCTCAACGCCAAGTCACCACAAGCCTTTTCAATTGCAGAGATTGGCAATGATGAGCTGTAACTGTGAGAGGAAGAGCCTCTGGAGCATGGACAGAGAGCACCACAGAAGGGACTCAGAGGAGAATCAGTGACACCAACAGAGGAACTAAATCTGGGGTGGAAAGCGGCCCAGGGAGCAGGTAGAGGGGAGCCCATCCCTTAGGCTGCACACTTTTGACTTACTGCTTCACTGAGCCCTGGGTTAGAACCCAGTGGGGTAGGGAGGGCCCAGGTTCCCCTACCCCTGGCCAGTGATCCTCACCATTGGGTGGTAGAGTCACTGACTCTAGCTGCTAGGTGAAGCAGTCATTGATGCCACTGAGTAATACAACCACTGAGCCTCACCACTAAATAAAGTGGCCACTGTCTCTTGCCACTGGGTGATACAGCCATTGGCTCAAGCTATTGGGCGATTCAGGTAGTGATTCTTGCCATTGGACAGTACTGCTACTGACTTTAGCTGATAGGCAAAGCAGCTATTGACTTTTACCACTGGGTAATACAGCTATTGACTCTTTCCACTGGTGGTACAACCACTGACTGTAGCCACCAAGTGAAGTGACCATTGACTCTGGCCACTGAGCGATACTACCATTAGACTCCTGCCCACTACATGACAAAATCCAATGTATCACCCCCAGGAATACTGCCAGGATCAAACCTGAACCACCCGCAACAGGACAATGCTGCTGAGAGTGCTTCGTGCCCCCTCAGCAGTTTAGTAGAGTGCACCCATTGAATCAGAAGGCTACATACATCCTTGGATACACAATTTACCTTTTGTTATGGGCATTCTTTAGAAAAGAGTGTGCAATTTAAGGATTGTTTAACATAATATTTTGTCTATATGGATTCATGAATCTCTATACAGTCTTGAAATACTTAAATATTTTTTCACAGTGTATATTGAACCCATTCTTCTTCCCATTGCACTATACAATATAATTCCCCAAAGTAAGTGATAATAGAAACAATGACTGTCTATAAATAAAAAATTTGCACAAAAGTACTGAAAATGTGAAGATGATACAACAAACTGCTATATATTTTAAACTGAATTATTTCCTGCTTTATGTGTGAAAGTCAACCCTGTCTTAATGCCAGAGCTACTATAGAGCTACTGCAATATCTATCAAAGCCATTTGTAATCTGACATTTTATATCCATTTGTTTAAAAAAATCCACGTAATCAAATGCATATCACATATAGCTTATATTCATCTAACCACAAAATGAATACTTTTCTTGAATTTAGTATATTTATCTGAAGATTGAAAGTTTGTTATAAAGGTGAGTCATACTGAAGTCAAACTTGAAAATACGTCAGATTGCCTCAGTAACTGGGAAGCAACAGTCCATGACATAGCAAGGTGGCGGCAGATTAGTCATGTCACCATTAACTGCTTTGATGCAAGGCACATTAACACATTGTGTGAAAAATGTGAATAGCACAAATGGTCATGGACAGTCTTGTCTGCGGAATTCATAACCATGTTTATGACCCTGCACATATGTGTCCACCCATAATGTCTGCTGAATCATTGTATGTTAACATCAATGTCAGACTCCATTACTGCTATAGAATTGTCTATATTTACATGTTTTATTTTACTCATTGTGTCCTTCATGTTTGTGTGATAGGGTGTTCAAACCCCATGCTGTTCTCAAAGCTGTTAAAGGACAATACTGGGCCTAGCTAGCCTTACCCCTGCAGGCCTACAGAAATCCTCTAACTGGACAGGAAATTTAAAAGGAGCCACTCAGCTGAGAAGAGGAAAGGCTGGGGAGAAGATCAACATCCTTCAGGGTAGGTCAAACACAGATGCTGAAGAAGCCTCACTGTGAGGAAAAAGACAAACTGCTGAACCAACTTGGGGCTGGAGTTTAGTTATCTTATATAGGCCTTGGAGACATTAGGGGAAACAGATGGTAGGAAGTGACTAAGTGTGATAGTCTGTATCTCAGTGTTCACCCCTTTTACAAGACTATGGTAAATTTTGTACAAAGTATATCCTGTGAGGTATTACCCCAGGTTGGAGCACTGATGGGACACAGTTGTTCAAAAATCCATACTGTACCCTGGGTAACATTACAGTGGTGTAGTGAGCAGAGTGTATGCACAGCTTGTTATTTTGAGTGAACTTTATACTTAAAGCACTGGTATAGTGACTTTAAGTGAGTCTCAAGTGTGGTGGCTGAAGACCATCAAAGAACGGAGTTACAGTTTGTTGTTTTCTGTTTGCTTATTTTAGGCAAGAGAAACATATTGTACACAAAAAAGATGCATGAAAAATCAAAGCTTAAAAATCTAAAACACTTTTACTTATCCAGCTTGGGGTTTTTTTACCTCTATGTAAAAAATAAATCAAAGGAAGGCCTCAGCAGCTGACTGTCATGATCTAAAATCAGCTTGATAAAGTACTTACCTTCATTCTAGCCATTAATAGTACTCTTACCCTGCATTTGCCATGCACATAGCCATTTCACACACACACACACACACACACACACACAAACACATGCCACCCATCATCCTTTTTACATGGATAGAAGTTGGTCTTCATGAGAAAGTTGATAAATGTTGACTTTTAGAATAAAATAGCGTGACAGCTTTGAGCTTTAGTGAAAATTAGAAGAAAAAAAGTCCAGCGATTTAAAAGTGACTTTCATTGCACCTGAAATATTTTCATCAGAAACTTTGGCACCTCATCCAGTGCCTTTGATGTTGGCTGTAAAACAAGACAATCCATCTTATTAGCTGGGCAGGAATGCCCTTCAAAGAGTGGTGAAACTACTGCTTGTAAATGTCAGTCAAATTGAAATACCTACTTTCTTGTATGTGTTGTCTTTATACTTACCGCACCTGAGAAGAAAAGAGATTCTTTCGCTTGTTCTTTTATATGTATTAAAAAAATTACTCCTTTTAGCCAGCTGTGAAGTATATTGATTAAATATTTATGATCCAATCATTTTACTTTCATTAAACAAAACCAGGACAAAAATGTATACCATCTTTATATGAAAAATGCTAAATGCTTTTGCAGCTCAAGCCCATGTGAATAAGTAAAGCACAATCTCAAGTCCAACTTTCCAGGCCAATGAATATGAAATTCAAGAGAAAATGGTTAAAGAGAGAATTAGTAACAAATTAAGGTTCAAGTATCAAAGTTAGTTGATAACTTTTAACTCTTAATACAAGGAGAGTGTTTATGCTTGTTATGAAACCAAGATGTGCTGAAGTAAAGCTAATGGTCACTTTTAAATATCAATCACACCCCATGCTCTGTGTTAAATATTTAAAAACAAAAATAAATAAATAAAACTTGCAATATTCCACAGGGGAACATTTAAAATGGTGTTGGATTTTAAAAATTATATTTTGGAGATAATTTTCAGTGCACATCTCTGTCATTTTATCTGTCAATTATAACAAAACAAAACATGAATCACACAGTGTTGGCTCAGTTAGAAAAAAATTAACCAGCTTTCATTAATGCCACAACTCTTTCACAAGAAACATTTACCATTGTTTTAACTATTTTTCATTGTTGCAAACATTACATTTTCACTTTTCAAGCTACATAAATAATTGTTTCTTCTTGTAATGTTATAATATTCTGCCTTCCAAGAACAACTATGATGTCAACATTGAAAGACTTTAAAATTATTTATAATTAGCAAAATAGTTCATGAATCAGAGTCTTTTACTACTATAGTTGCCACAAGTCAAGAAAACTGTGTCCTTCCAGTAATTGAGATACACTCAGAAAAATACTCAGACTTTAATGGTGCCTTAAAACATTCCCTTTTTCTCCAAATCCATTTTTCTAGGGGTTCTGGTTAATAGAGAACATGGGGGGAAATGGCTCAGACTGATCAGGGAAACTTTTCCACTTACAGCCAAATTTTTTTTTGTACAACTTTCTCCCTTACAGGCAGTGATAGTGGCAATGAAGAGCCTGATCTTACAAACCCTTATTTGCATGAATACCCACCTCATTCCAGTGCACAAAGCCTTGCAGAATCATGTGCTAGACAACGGAAAACATATTCCTTGTTTATACATCTCCTGAAAGCAGTATTCTGTTCAATCTGAACTTAGTAACAGCTACTTAAATAAAGGGGGACTTCTGCCTTCCTGCCTGTCTGTCTGTCGACTGATTGTAAATGTTAACCAGAATGATTCTGTATGTCCTGACCAGGATGTGGTAACTGCCTCCTGAAATTCAGTAGAAAGTCATAGTCATCCTATCATAAATTTCATTTCATATTAGTAGAAATACATGTTGTAAGGGAATTCAGAAAACAAAGACAAACAGAATATGCCACAGGAAACAAGGAAAATATGATACACTCAGGACGTAGTATGTGAGATAGAAGGAATTACACACCAAGCCAGAAAGTTGTCAATGAGACCAATCTAACTGGCTTCAGCACTCTTTCACCAAGTCGATCAACAGAACCATTCCAGGGTTATCTGGAAGCAACTCTAAAAATAAAGTCCAACTGTCATAATATTGTGAAGTTTTACACAATACTTATCACAGCCCTGCTAAAGCTTTCCCAGGCTGCTGTGTGTGGACCCACATGCTGGGGCCGTGTGCTTTTAAGTTTTCCTGGGTTGTTGAACAGGCTCCAGAACTGTCACTGTCTTTGGCCTCTTCAGCACTATTTCTGGGTACAGACTCTCAGTCTGCTACCATTTCCACTGATCACCCTTTAGCCAACACAAGAGATATACAGGCCCATGCATACTAAGAAACACCTGTACCCATTCCTTGCTTCAGTTTCCTCCTTATTCTTGATCATTCTTTGGAATTTGGCTCATTGTTATTTCAGGGTTCCAGGTCCAGGGTACTAGGTTGCACTTCTCCACCTTCAGGCTTATCCTCTGAAGCATGACATCTCCTCTGACCTCTGCTGTCAGCTCCCTTCAACTCCAGCTGGTCAGACAGTCAAAAAGTTTCCCCCTCGCTCAAGACACCTGCTCCTTTTGCTCCTCTTTCTGTAATTCTCTCCTCTACTTCACAACCTTTATTTTTAAAAAATTCTATGTTGACGCCTCTGTCTCTATGGTTATGTCTATACTTGAAGCTGGAGGAGTGATTCACGACTTAAGCAGACATATTCATGTTAGCTCCCATCAAGCTAGCACACTAAAAATAGGGTTGCTGAGGCAGCTTAGGCAATGGTGAGGGGTGGCATGGGCTTGCCACCCCAAGTTTTACCAACAAGGCCTGGGTGGTTTTGTGCTCAGGGTAGCTAACCCATGCCACTGTTCGCCACAGCCAGTGCTACTGCAGCTACTCTACTGTATTTAACACACTCGCTTGATGAGAGATAGTGTGAGTATGTCTATTTGAGCTGGGAATCATGCTCCAGCTCCAAGTGTAAATACAGTCGTTGTCCCTTTTGGGGATTTCCCACTCTTTCACGACACCCCGTCTGTAGATCACCTGGAATAACTGGATTCTTCCAGCTTAGAATCCTCCTTAGTATAGCCATTGTGCTGCCAGAGCAAACAAAAGAAATTAACATTTAATAAATTATTAAAGAAATTATTAACCTTAATGGTTAATAACAAATAATAAATTATTAAAGAAATTATTAATCTTTAATGGCTACTTTTTTCTTTTGCAGCTTCTTCCCCACGGTGATGTGGTAGGTGACAGGGCCCTTCTCAGCCGCTGGCTGATTTAATACACATTTGTGGTTTGAATTATACATAGAGTTCATACAAATCAATCAGAATTCATAAGCTGTATGCAGAGGGGTTTCCCCAAACTGTCATACTACTCTTTCAAGAGCTGCAATGTCACTTCATCTACTGTACCATCTTGGGACGAAAAGATGATTTCCAGTGTTGTAGTTTCAGACCTTTTTCTACTGGTGAAGCAGATAGAAACCTTCATTTCTGTGTATTAGCGAGAGTTTCAGATTGCTGAGCCTTAATGTAAACAATTATGCTTCAACTGAAAGAAATGTCCCTAATATTTAGTTTGGCTGTTCCATAATATAAGTAGGAGGGAGACAGGATCCTACAAATTTTTCATTTTGCTTTGTTTACTTTGGATATATGGGTTGGAATCCAATGCATGTATAAAATAGTCTTCTGGTGAATTAGCCCAGAAGTTCTCAGACTGTGGGTTGGAATCCCAAAGTGGGTCATGATCCCATTTTAATGGGCTCACCAGGCTGGCTTAGACTTGCTGGGGCCTAGGCCTGAAGCCCAAGCCCTGCTGCCTGGGGCTTAGTCTGAGGCCCGAGGGCTTCAGCCCTGGACAGTAGGGCTCGGGTTACAGGCTCCCTGTCTGGGGCAGTACAACTCAGGTGGGCTCAAGTTTCGGACCCCACTTCTGGGGTCACATAGTAATTTTTGTTATCAGAAGGAGCTCGCAGTGCAAAAGAAGTTTGAGAACCCCTGAATTAGACAGACAGATCAATGAGGTCTTTTTTGTATTAGATCAATTTTTCCCCATAGTTGTCTGTTAAAGAAGATCCCTAAATCTAATTATCTACTTCATAAGTAAATCCTTTCAAGTGATATCTGAGCATCTATTTTGAATTGCTTTCTTTCTTTTGTCTCTGGCTTTTATGAAAAGTCTGTACTGATGCAGCGGGATTCTGGCACTCTGTCTAGTTTTTTGTATAACCTTTAGCAATTCCGGAGGTTACATGGGCTGCTTCTGCATTGGGCCCAAACTGATTGAATAATAAATGTCTAATCTGTGGGTATGTCTAAAATTGGGGCTGCAGACTTAGAACAACGCTTCCTTAACTCTCATCCCCTAAAGCCGTTACTCTACTTGCACTATATTGATGACATCTTCATCATCTGGACCCATGCAAAAGAAGCCCTTGAGGAATTCTGCCATGATTTTTACAATTTCCATTCCACCATCACCCTCAGCATGGACCAATCTACACGTGCGGTCTATTTCCTAGACACAGCTTGTGCTAATAAATGATTGTCACATACACACCACCCTATACCGGAAATGTACTGACCACTATACTTACCTACATGCCTCCAGCTTCCATCCAGGACACACCACTCGATCCATTGTCTACAGCCAAGCTCTAAGATACAACCGCATTTGCTCCAATCCCTCAGACAGAGACAAACACCTACAAGATCTCTACCAAGCATTCTTAAAACTACAATACCCACCTGGGGAAGTGAAAAAACAGATTGACAGAGCCAGACGAGTACCCAGAAGCCACCTACTACAGGACAGGCCCAACAAAGAAAAAAAATAGAACACCATTAGCCTGTCACCTTCAGCCCCCAAATTAAACCTCTCCAACACATCATCAAAGATCTACGACCTATCCTGAAAGATGATCCCTCCCTCTCACAGATCTTGGGAGACAGACCAGTCCTCACTCACAGACAGCCCCCCAACCTGAAACAAATACTCACCGGCACCACACAACAAACACATTAACCCAGGTACCTACCCTTGTAACAAAGCCCGACATTAACTCTGTCCTTATATCCATTCAACTGACACCTCATAGGACCTAATCACATCAGCCACATCATCAGAGATTCATTCACCTGCACATCGACCAATGTGATATATGCCATCATGTGCCAGCAATTCCCCTCTGCTATGTACATTGGCCAAACTGGACAGTCTCTACACAAAAGAATAAATGGACACAAATCTGACATTAGGAATCATAACATTTAAAAACCAGTAGGAGAACACTTCAACCTCCCTGGCCATTTCATTAAAGACTTGAAGATGTCAATTTTAAAACAGAAAAAACTTCCAAAACAGACTCCAACGAGAAGCTGAGGAACTGGAATTAATTTTCAAATTGGACATTATTAACAAAGGTCTAAACAAGGATTGTGAATGGCTCTCTCATTACACTAATTGATTGCATTTCCCTAGTTAATTTCCCTTCAATAGTTCTTATCACCTGTCAGACAGAGATCCACTTCAAAAGGTTTTTTTCCCCCTCCTGCTGAAAATGGCCCATCCAAATTAAATAGCCTCTTAGAATTGGTATGCTAATGTACAACTTTTTTTTGCTTTCTGTGTATATAAATACATCTTACTTCTGTTCCATTCTATACATCTGATGAAGTGGGCTATAGCCCACGAAAGCTTATGCTGAAATAAACTCATTAGTCGCTAAGGTGCCACAAGTCTTCCTCGTCTTATTTATGGATACAGACTAACACAGCAGCTAATCTTAAACCTGACCTAGTCAAGTTTATTTTGTATCCAGATAGGTCTCCAAACTTTTGGAGGATGGGGAGCAAACTGGGTGACTGAGGCACTGAAGTAAGGTTTCAAAAGAAGAAAATCATTAGTATGAAGGGAACATTTCTGTTAGTGCCTCTTTAATTATGTGACTACCAGAGCAAGCTTATATTGTTGCAGCTAATAGATCCACAGCTATAGCAGCTCAACAGAAAGGATTTGGAGACATGGCCAAGAGGTCAGTGGTCCCTTTTAAAGTAATTTCATCCTTGAATAAACTTCAGGATCAAAACCTAATTTTCAGAAAGCATAAAAGTGCAAGTCTGAGGGTGCAGTGGCAATGTGAGTGCTGCATATTAAGATCATGCCCTGCTTATCTGATAAGTCAGATATGCTCATTGGAAATATCAGCTTGAGGCAGCTCTAAATTGCAAACCTGGCAAAAAGAGCCTGCAGTCATTATGGGTGGTCATGCTGCAAGATTTGCTATGATAGAATGTGGAGTCTTATTTCTTTACTGAATTCACAGTTCTCTCAGATGCAATAGGAGCCACATTTCTAAGAACAGGGAAAATGTGTGCATTGCGATTATAGGATTAATAAGATGTTACTTTTGAACTCCATAGCTAGTGATAGGTCTTGGTGCATTTTTAAAATTGGTGTCAGGCTCTGAACTTCTCAATAACCACAAATGATTTAAATTTTCTACATTATGAAATTTCATTCTTCACAGAAAGTTTAACTCCAAAATCAGGTTTGTCTCCTACTCTTATATTAAGATGAGATGGTAATATTAATAAATTGATAACAATATTAATAAAGTTGCAAAAAGTGATGTTTTAGTCCACTTACAGAACTGTAGGGTTTTAGAATTAATTTCCCCAGCCACACACAGACAGACAAACACAAGCAAAAGAGAAAAGACAGAAAAAGAGGGGCAAGGAACAGAGATTGCTGTCTCATAATCCAAGCAGATATATCTTTGTAGAGTTGTTTTCTTGGTCGAATTTATTACCTGTACTCAGGTAGGTGGGACCATGCTCACAAGGATGCTCCAAACTGGCTCGTGACCAGGAGCTGGTGTCAAAGCCATGTTGACAGGTAAGTTTCCCCCTCTCTCTCTTACCAGCAGGGTCAGCAGAGAAAGTATCAACCAAGCTATTTGAAACCATACTTTTCAAGTTGTCAGTAGCTAGTGAACATGTGTTTCACCTGAACATGCAAGTCACTCTGTCTGTGTAGTACATATATTTCTTTTTGGCACAGCTGAAAAACATAGCATTCTAGCTAGTCATCCATTCATTGTACAACTCTAGAATCCTTTCCATCCCTGAGTATGATTACATAATGAAAACAGAAACTAATTTTCACTCAGTGAGCATATGTTAAATAGTTCTACTTTTCTTAATTCTAGGATTTTATGGCAGTAATGCTGAATGTCTACTAGACTTCTTAATTGTACATTTTTATTTCCTTCCTCAAACTCTTACAGCTCTAATGAGTTTTCACTTTTATTACAGCATCACTTATTAGCAGTGATGAGAATAACTGTAAGAAGATTTTCCTCATAATTCTTTGCTTAGGAATGGACCACGGAGAAAGGTGGAACTGATTGGATAGCTCAGGGCATTTATAATGGAATACAGAGCCTTTCCTTGAAATTACTGGTTCTAATCCAGTCCATGCTGATAGTGACCCCAACTCATTATTACCACCTAATACTTTTGGTGCATATGTGAAAGGAGTTTGGGGGAAGGAGATCTCAGCTCAGTTTCATTAACAAGTGTTCATATAAAAAAATTACTATTGAAACTAGGGTCGCCAATTCTGACTGGACAAATTCTTGGAGGTTTCATCACATGACAATCTTTAATTAATCCTGGAGGGTTGGCAATCCAAATTGCAACTGACTCTGTTGGCAGTCTCAGTCAAAAGATCAAGAAGTGTAAGGAGACTGAAATGACTTCCTGCCTCTGGGAGTAGTCCTTCTAGGTCAGGAATAAGCCATACAATGAAGTAACACAGAAGGTAGTGGGACAGCATTGGGAAAGTTTATAGAGCTGATTACAGTAAACATCTGTCTCCAGGACTATAGTCCAAATGGATCTTTCCGTCACTAAACTCATGTAATAAATAAATGATAATAATTAATAATTATTATTATAAATAAAATTCACAGTGCAAAGTAAAAGAGAAAAAGATGATTTGCTCCACAGCTAGTGGCAAAACAAGCCAATGCCTCTCCCTTAACACTAGTTAATTAATGATGATAAACTCTTTTCTAATAGTTAATGGGTCTCTGGGACAATTTATGTAAAAGATACTAATATGAAAGCAAAATGCAAGCTTACATTCTACTTTTTAGAATAAGAAACCTATATAATTCATATTCTAAATAATTTACTGGAAATATGTTAACAAAAGCACATCTTGTATTATACACACTTCTAATGAGTTATATCTGTAAATGCTACCAGAGCAGGTAAATCCTCACAAAATCCTCTAACTCTACTAATCCATTAGAAAATATTGGTATCATTGATCCATATGTCAGAAAGACAACTGGTTTGTACCAGTCAAAATAATTTCCTTTCTTCTCAAATTTCATTCAGGCTACTGTCCAGCAAAGAGTACACATAGCCATGAAAGGCTTGTTTCTGTGTGACTATAATTTGCACAGATCCATGGATATTACCAGTTACATAGTAAACAGACAGCTTTGGCAAACTGGGGACCAGCAGGCAAAGGACTTCAAACTTCAAAGTGAGCTCTCAAAATATCCAATCGCATAATAATAAAAAAATACCCATTCTTAGTACCTTATCTCAAAAGCTCACATTGGTTAGACAGTGACCTTTAAAGGATTACCTTAACATGCAGGAAAATCAGCCCATCTCTGATGTGTTCTGAAATTTGTAATAAAAAAAATGGCTGCATGACTGACGTTTAAGTTGGAAAAAGGGGAAAAAAAGGCTTAAATTTCTCCTAACATAAGCTGCAGCTCAGATTTAAAGCCATTTTACTTTCAAAGGCCACAACTATGATAGCTGGCTGCCAATTTACAGTGTACAATGTAACGTTCTCTCTCCATAAACTAGGGCAAGGGAGAATACAGCTTTCAAGTCCCAAATCATTTTTTTTTCATTAATTCACTTGTTTTGCCAGTAAAAGCAGAGCTAGGAGTCTCTCATGCCAAACATCTTCCCTGCTCCTCTCCAACAAAATATGCTTTTATATCTTCAAAAAAATAAGTATAAAAGAAAACAAATATAAAAAAGATAAATTTAGAAGTAATCACTGACATTTTTCACTCTCTAGCAAGCACGGATGGTGAGTATAGGGTTGACCTGTGATCCAGGCAGTCTGGTTTTTTTACAAAATGAAAGCATCTCTCATCATAAAGATATCAGTCATTTATGCATTATTTTGCACCTTACATTTCATACCGCACAGAGAAAAAAGAACGTATTCTGTCAGAGAGTTAAACAAAAATGTTTCTTTTTAAAGACAATTTTTAAACATGTACTTTTTTCCCTCTTACCTGAAGTATGTTCTTCTTGTTTGTGGGTGGTTGTTGTTGGGTTTTGTTTGTTTGTTGTTGTTCCCAATCCAAAATTCTCCTCTTATGCCTGTTCTATTGCTACCTATTGTTCAGCTATAAAGACATGGAAAACCACTTTTACTCTATTCATAGAGCAGCTTTCAGTAATCTTGCAAAATCAAAATAGGCTGTTCCCTCCCAAGAGAAAGAACTAACAATGCATCACATAGAGAACTTCTTCTAATGGCCTATCATTAAAACAAGTAGCATCAGCCCATTCATTTCCAATCTTCCCTAGATCTCTTGCACAAAGCCAAAATCAAACATTTAAAGTAAGATGAAATATACATCAATTACAGCAGTAAGAACAAAATTAGATTTTGGTTCAGATAACATATTCTTTCAAAGCAGCTCCATAGTTCAGAAGTTTCTACAAATTAAAGTCACTACCGTCAGTCACTAGGTTTTTCTATTTATGCTACAGGTTGTCACAATAAAATGAAGATGAGTGTTTCCTGCTTGTTTGCAAATATTAAAAACTAGAAGAAATTATAATACAAAAGAAGACAAGCAAAGATATTCCTCAACTTGGATTGATGGATTAAAATAATGAATCAGTTTTGAGGATGTTCATAATGTACTAAAGCAATAATGATGTTCAAATAGCTCAGTAAGATTTCCAGCACCCTTGTTTTCACTCAGTTATTTAGCATCAAAATCCACTTGTGGTATTCTGCATGCTCAGCTGTCTTGAATTTGGTAGATTTCGGAATATAATGTAGCTGCCCTTAAAATATTTGGTAGTACTTCCACAAGCATCAAGATTGACATTTATTTACCATATTTCATCACTGTTCAAAATAACTAGATATATCAGTTTATTTATGAGTGACGAAGTGCAAACGGGGTTCTTGGGATTTTGTGGTACTTCACATCAAATTTGCAGCAAGGATAAGGGGATTTTGCAGTTTATCTATAACAATAAAAACCTGAAGATGTGGAAAGCACACACTATGCAGAAGCAGAGCAGGAACACTTTGTCACATTCCATTTTTGCTCTTTTATTGTGAAAATTGTATCCCATTTTCCACAAACCATGTTCTGTCTTTGTGATTGCAATTGTCGCTTCTCACAGTTGAGAAAATACAGAACAAAATCATGAAACTCCCATTCCATGCCTTCACTAAGAAAAATAGGTGTGTTTTCACAATAAGAGTGAATGCATGATAGCTTACACACTGACATGGTAGCTCTCACATGTTAGCTATCTGATTTTAAAAACAACCTTTCTTTCCTAGTGTAAACATGGCTTTAAAGAGTGGGTTAGTCAAACCTCATACAATAAAGGCTAAATCATCTACATCAGAGGCAAAATCCTCACTCTGTGACAATGCCTCCCCCTTCCCGCCCCGTAGCTGGTGGGAATAAAAACTACAAGTGGTTATTCAACAAGACTCCTGATACTTTATCAAAAATGAGGAATAGAAGGAACTTTGCTCATGTGGCAGACATGGAGAATCCCTGTTAGCTATGATGCTATACTCATTACAACAAAATTGGTTAGATTGCAGCTAGGATTGCTTGTCCTCGCAAAGGTGCAAGACCATGTAAGGTCCCACTCCACTTATGTCCCTGCCTAGGCTATTCAGACTCAGGTCTTGGTGCACATGGGTAAGGGCACTATATGTTTTTACTCCCACCTTGAGTGTGGGGACAAAGGGAGGGAGGAATGGATGGAATCTTAGCACCACTTCCTCCAATCTCCAGGCCCAATAGGAATTATATGAATATCAGTTGTGCATCTGAGCCCCCTTCTACATGCCCTTTCCTGCCCCAAAAATAAACCAACAGGTTAGATCATGTCCTTTGCTATATAACTGTCACAAAAGGGAGAAAGAATATCGAGATTGGGAGCCTTTTCTCCTCACACAAACAGCAAGGCAGGACCTTTCCCTACCTATCAAGCCAGCATTACGATCAATGCCTATTTCCTACATTGGTTTGTGCACCAGTGCCCCAAGAGAGAATGGTTGTCAGATTGAAGGCACTGGTCCTCATTAATTTTATTTCCCCTTCCCTATTTGTTTATTACTGACTTACTTTTGCCCATGGTATTTTTTTCTTAGACATGTTTGCCACAGCTCTTAATTCCACATAACCATGGTGGCTGTTATTAACTCATTCTGTTTTTTCTGGCTTTACCTTTACCCTGCAAGCTGTTACTACTAGTGCAGGTTGCTTTCAGGTTCCCTCCTTCTCTATTTCTAGTTCATTTCTCCTCCTGGATCTGATGAGTCCTTTGAGTAACACAAAGTGACAAGAACTACTTCTTTCTGGAATAATTCTGCTTCACAAATATTCCCACCCCTGAAAGCCCATCTGTCAGTTTCTTGCAAAATTGCCTATGCCGCCTTCTACTTAGTCCCCTCAGCAAGGTGTGACTTCTCTGAACTCATCCTCAAAGGTTCTAAACTGTCCACATTTTAAGTGTCTCTTAAAGGCTCACTTCTGCCATACTACCGATAGTAGATCTAGTTGGCTACCATTTAAAATAAAGCATATTTCTTTCTCCTCATCCTCTAACCTCTGTCTAGTTATTGGTGTGTCCTTAGCTATTTAAGTGCTTTTGTCACATCATGATGGAAGTCCAAATGAATGACAGACTGCTAAAATAAAGTGGTTAGATGATGTCTGGCAATTAGAACTCAATATACCATCCAAATAGTTTGCCAAAAAAAGAGGCTGATCCTGTAAATTGAAATACTAGCTCACTAAAATGTTTCACAATGAAAGAAAAAAAAGATTGGAATACATTCCTGGCTGTGTTTTCTGTTTAGTGGCCATAGTCTTAATGTGAATCAATTACCAACTAAGTGACTTAAAACGGCAAAGATAAAAATGATAATGAAGCAAAAATGTGAGAAATGTGCAAAAATAGACACAAAAAACTAAAAGCCAACTATGCTACATAAAAAGATAATTTCAGAGATTAATAAGAAATGAAGACTTGTGGCACCTTAGAGACTAACCAGGTTATTTCAGCATAAGCTTTCGTGAGCTGTAGCCCACTTCATCGGAGGCACAGAATGGAACAGAAGTAAGATGTATTTATATACACAGAAAGCAAAAAAACAAAAAAAAAGTTGTACATTAGCATACCAATTCTAAGAGACTGTTTAATTTGGATGGGCCGTTAGCAGGAGGAAGAAGAAAAAAAAACCTTTTGAAATGGAATCTCTGTCTGACAGGAGATAAGAACTATTGAAGGTAAATTAACTAGGGAAATGCAATCAATTAGTGTAATGTGCAGGAAAAAAATATGTGAAATAAAGAGACTATATATCACAAATGTACTTAATAGAGCTGGAAATACACAATGGTAGCACTAGGAAAAGTGAAAAATATTAACATATGCAGAATAATATAATAAAGATGTAGATGCTACCTAAACTCCATAAACTCAGTCCCATGTAGTGATTAAACTCTACTTTTGTCCATATCTGATTACAAGTGTCTTCTGCTGTATTATGTTTCAGGAAGAATACGCTATATTAAATTAAAATAAAAAGTAGTTCTTAGAATATATATCTTGCTGTACCACACGCTACAAAATGATTCCTCCACAAAGCAAGCCTTGTAGAAAGAGCACATATTTTTCTCATTTTTATTAACATTTTAATTAGTGTAGGTTTAAATTTCTTATTAAATAGCTGTCAAACTAGAAAAAAAACTCTATTGTGAACTATTGTGAAATTTCATCAAAGCATCCTTGTCCAGTCTAACAACACTTCAAAGAAAGATGTAGTTAAATCCAGTAAGTAGGATTACATGGAGATGTCAATCAATAAATGCTCCAATATCTGGTTTTTTTTAACAAAAGGGGAAAAAAACCTGAAATGCCATGCTTTATAATTACTTTTTAAAAAATGTTCCTCTTATCAAACATAGCTTGAATAATACAGTGTGGAAACGTTAAAATATCTCTGTATTCTGCAGCTTCACAATAGTGCTAATATATCACCTTCAATTTCACAGAGTATTTATTTTTATTAATGAAACCCCTTTAGTCCTGAAATCATGGTGTTTCATATACTGTGTAAAGACAAACACAAATGATGCCCAAGCAGAACCAGAAAAAAGACCTAGGAAAAGTAAAATGTTCATATGCATAGATATATTTCATTTCTTAAAACTCTCTTGCATGCAAAAGAATTTCAGAAGCTAAGATACAAGTAATTGCTATTGACATTTTCCATTCAGATGCCTTTGTTTTAACAGGCTTTCCTCAAGTTGTATATAGAAAGACCTGAAGGAAATGGCTAGAAAACACTTGAAAGTTTAGAGCCAAATGTATTTTTTTTTAGAAGCACCGCATGATGCTGTCATCTGGTGTCTAAGTTAATACAGTATGGTTAAGCTAATGCTGTTCTTCTCCCAAAAGTATTGGCATTTCCCCAAAGAAAAAAAAAAAAGTCTTATGCAGTCCAACAAGCTTAGTGTTTTCAGGTAGCTACCTCCTGTGATTTCATAATATCATAGATATGGTGGCTGGAAGGGAATTTAGGAAGTCATCTAGTCTAGCCCCCAATGCTGAAGCAGGACACAATTATATCTAGAGTCTAGTTCTCAACTTTTCCAGACTACTGTACCCCTTTCAGGAGTCTGTTTTGTCCTGTGTACCCCAAGTTTCACCTCACTTAAAAACTACTTGCTTACAAAATCAGACAGGAAAATACAAAAGTGTCACAGCACACTATCACTGAAAAATTGTTGACTTTCTTATTTTTACCATATAATGACAAAATAAATCAATTGGAATACAAATATTGTACTTACATTTTGATGCACAGTATATTGAGCAGTGCAAACAAGTTATATGAAATTTTAGTTTATACTGACTTTGCTAGTGCTTTTTATGTAGCCTATTGCAAAACTAGGCAAATATCTAGATGAGTCAATGTGCCTCCTGGAAGATCTTTGCATACTCCCAGGGGTATACGTAACCTGCCAGATCAGCAGGTAGCAGTCGATGTATTGGAGATCAATTTATCACGTCTCATCTAGACACAATAAATCCATCCATGAATCAACTCCTGTACTCCACCTCAGCAAGAGGAGTAAGCGGAGTTAGTAGGGGAGCGGCCATGATTGACTCGCCGCTGTGGGGACGGCCAAGTAAGTCAACCTAAGATACTGCGACTTCAACTACACTATTTGCGTAGCTGACGTTGTGTATCTTAGGTCAACCGCCCCAACCTGTAGTGTAGCCCAGCCCTCAGAAACACTGATCTAGACCATCCCTGACAGATGGTTTGTCTAACATGGTGTTTAAAACCTCCAATGATGGGAGTACCACAACCTCGCTTAGAAGCCTATTCCAGTGCTTAACTATGATTATAATTAGAAAATTTTTCTTAATATCTAATTAAATCTCCCTTGCTGCAAATTATGCCATATACTTCTTGTCCTACCTTCAGTGGACAAGGAGAACAATTGATTACCATCCTCTTTACAACAGACATTAACATATTTGAAGACTACCAGGTTCCGCCTCAGTATTCTTTTCTCAAGAGTAAACACGTCCGTTTTTTTTAACCTTCCCTTGTAGCTCAGGTTTTCTCAACATTTTATTGCTCTTATTGTTCTCCTTTAGATTCTCTCCAATTTGTTCACATCTTTCTTAACGCCTGGCCCCCAGAACTGTACACAATACTCCAACTGGAAACCCTACCAGTGACAAGTAGAGCAGGACATAATTATCTCTCATATCTTATATATAAAACACTTCTATTAATGCACCCAAGAATGATATTAGCCTTTTTTTTTTGTAACTACATCACATTGTTGATTCATATTCAATTTGTAAACCACTAAACCCTCCAGATCCTGTCAGCAGCACTAAGGCCTTGCCAGTTATTCTCCATTTTGTAGCTATACATTTGATTTTTCCTACCTAAGTGTAGTACTTTGTACTTCTCCTTATTGAATTTCATCCTTGTTGACTTCAGACCAATTCTTTAATTTGTCAAGGTCATTTTGAATTCTAAGCTTGTCCTCTAAAATGAGAGGAACCCTTCCCACTTTAGTGTCACTCACAAATTTTATAAGCATGGTTTCCACATGGCTATCCAAGCATTAATGAAAGTATTGAATGGTACTGGACTGAGGACAGACCTCTGCAGGACCAAAATAGATATGTCCTCCCAGCTTGACAGGGAATTATTGTTAACTAGTCTTTGAATGCAGTCTTTCAAACAGTTGTGCACCCACTTTATACTAATTTCATCTAGGCTGCATTTCCCTAATTTGCTTATGAGAATGTCATGTGGGACTATTTCAGAAGCTTTACTAAAATCAAGATAAATCATGTCTACAGCTTCCCCCTTACCACTAGTCCAGTAACCCTGTCGAGGAAGGAACTTAGGTTGATTTGGCATGACTTCTTCTTCTTTCCTTATTTTGGCTTACCTTCCTTCCCCATTGTTAATATTTACTGTTAAGCATTTAGTAACAATTTACTTTTTTAGTGAAGACTGAAGCAAAATAGGCACGAAAAACCCTCAAACTTATTGATGTCATCTATTATTAGCTCTCATTAACTGTACATACACTTTTCTTCATCATTCTCTTGTCCTTAGTGTATTTACAGAACCTCTTATTATTTCTATTTGTGTCACTTACTAGGTATAACTCATTTCGTGCCTGAGCCTTTCTGATTTTGTAACTACATGCTTGTGCTGTCCTTTTGTATTCTCCTTAGCAAGTCATCCATGTTTCCATTATCTGTAGGATTCCTTTTTGATTTTTAGGTCATTAAAGATCTCCTGATGGAGCCATACTGGCCTCTACTATTCTTTCTACCTTTCCTTCGAATCGTGATAGACCATATTAAAGGTGCAATACCAAACTCGTTATCTTCTGAAACAAAAAGCTACTCAAATACTTTCCAAGAATGTATTGGATATTTTGTTTTTTTCTGTATTACTTTTTCAGCAGTTCTCTGGGCAGTTAAAGTCCGTCACTACTACCAAGTCTTGCATTTTGGACAGTTCTGTTATTTGTTCTAGAAAAGCCTCATCCACCTCCTCCTCTTCTGGTGGTGTATAATAGACCCCTACCATAATACTTACCATGTTTTCCCCTTTTTATCATCATCCAGATAGCTTCAACTGGTCTGCCTCTCACCTCTCTTTGGACCTTAGAACAAGTGTATATATTCTTGATGTATAATGGAATCAACATTACAATATTTGCCTGTTCATGTAGCTTTGTATATACAGAACTTGCCCTCAGGGTTTAATGTGAAAGCCAGCACTGTGGCAACCTTGCAGTTTTGTTTTGTTATTTTCCCTTTTCTCCAGAATATGGCTCTGCTAAATGCATTCTCTAAAAATACCTCTGTCTTTATCTAATAAAGTAAGCAATGTGAAATATGGCTATTCATTAGATAGCCATTGGCATACAAGTTGAACCTTTTATAACTGTAGTACTAAAGGTATGGGGCTTTTTAAAATTAGTGTGTAGTTATCATAAGGCTCTGTTGTTCTACACCCAACCTGGGCTACTCAGAAACCACCAAACACCATGGAGGACACACCTTGAGTGTCTGCATATATATAGCTACAGTCCTTGCCCAGCTACTGACCTAAGCAGTCTGTCAGCAACACACCAGCCATACTTTAGCTTCTACTATGCTTGGTTACTACTTACAGGGTGACCCCAACATATTTCCAATCCTGAATTTTCCCTCAAAACCTGTGATATGCATTGTCCAGCTCTATTCTGGACAGTTCATATATTAGAGGTATGTTGCCCCTGTATGGAGTCAATGTACAACAATTTGCTACTTTAATTGGAGTTACCAAGCAATTCAAGTTAAACACAATACTGGATTAAAGAATAAAACACATTTGTTTAATTACAAAGACAGAGGTTTTAAATGAGCACAAGTATAAGGCATTAGAGTAAAAAATGGTTACTAGACAAAGATAAAATGCTTCCTATTACCTAAGAGTTAACAAACTAGACTTTGTTCAAGGTAAAAATTCTTACCATGTATTCCCACCAATGTAGCTGAACAAATTTTGAAATCAGGATCTGACCTCAAAGTCCAGAGGGCTGGTTTCTTTGTCGTCTTAGGTGAAAGATCAAGCAATAGACATAGAAAAAGACTATCTGTAGTGTTTTGCCCTTCACTTGTATAGTCCAGTCCCCCTTTGATGTGGGTTCTTCCAAGTACTATCCGTCAATGCAAAGTTTATTCAAACAACAAAATGTGATATGGAGTCAGGGAGTGAAGGTGCTCTCCTGCTCTGTCTTCTCCCCCATGTATGCTGAAATGCAGATTTTTCTGGTTTCCCTCATACTGTCTCAATGATCTTGTTTACTACTTATATGTAAATTGAGATAAACACACATTGTTTAAGATAGATTTACTTAACCCACTCCTGCCTAACTGGGGCTACATGGATTTTAATATGTGCTATGAATATCATAGAAGGAGAATTGATAACTTTACATATAATGTGGCCACATATATTTCACCCTGATATTATCGACCAGCAAGTTATTAGTTTTCAAATGATATCTCACAAGGCATATTTTGCACAAAGATTATTATAATAATATGCAGGCTGTGAATACAGGAGTGCTTTTGGTCACAATAGCTTGAAGACAAAGCAGAAAAGAAGACAAAAAATCCCCATTCAAGATTCTAATAAAGTCATAAAGATATGGAACTGGGGATAAGGTGTAAGGAGTCATTCTTTCTTTCCACTCAGAAACATTCCCATACAGGGCCTAAGCAGCATGCCCTTGTGTGCATGCTGGTCTGGAGGAGCCTCGTGTCATCGGCAGTGCTAGAAACCCCAGAGGAAGCAGGGAGAGGATGATGCCAATGCAGCTAGGCTGTTGCAGAGGGAAACACAGTGTCTCCAAGAGATGCTAGTTGTGCTCAACTCTCCTGCAACTCTCCTACCATGGGCAGATGTTTAAAGGCACAATCTACTCCTGGGTTCATAGAATACCTATTTGCTATATGGTAGCAATAGACAAGCCTCAAGGGGGTACAAACAGGATTTGCCAAGCATTCAACTGAAGTTTATTCAGATTAAGTCAACTGAGATAATTGAAATCTACTAACATAATCTAACTGTGCTGTGTTTTCCTTCTCTCTTGATGACAGTAGCACTCTTGGGTGTGATTGGGAGAAGATACCAAAGGAGTGGGCACGCTACTCTCACCCAGATGCGACACTTCTTGGGGAACAGCTCCACAGTAGCAGTATTCTTTTTGCTGGAATTTACCAAAAAATTCCACCAGTGCAAACACCAGGTCAACTGAGCCAGTGTGATCTGCTGCCAAACTTTTGTTTTTAAACAACCATTTTGCTATACCTTGCTTATAGCTGAGTTAACTAAAACAGTGACAAATATGGAGACAGCTTTTGGAGCCTGGGCTACATAACAGCTTCCAGTGGTTCTAATATTGGCATTAAAAACAGTAGGAATACTCTCTGTAAACTTCCTTAGCAGAGACATGGTCTTTGCATAAGATTCCACAATGCTGTCCTGGCAGCAGAAACCGTGTTACTGTAGCTATCCCTTTTGAATGTCAAACTACATTACTAAACCCATTGAAATAGTAATATCACTTACAAATGTTCCCATTTTGCCAGGGAAATGTCTCTGATATGTTTGAGTTCAACCAAACAACTTTTCTTACTCCACCCTTCAGTTTTCATTGCCCAGAAGGAATTAATATGCTACCCCCAGAGTACTGCCTGGAGCATCACAGTTCATAGCCTTTACACGTTGTTGTAATCACTCTACCTGTACTGAACTAAATGCTGTTTTATAAACTCAGAATCTCACAGCACTGTGACAACAGTGTGATTCACATCCTAAGAGCTACTGCAATTATTTTGGTACAAGTATGCCTTGCGAGGTATCATTTGAAAATTAACACCACACTGGTCAATAATACCATTTTAAAATATATGTAACAACATTGTATGTGAAATTATGGATACTCACTAATTATGCTTTAAAGTCTGTGACTAAAAGGTGTTTAAACCAGGCACATCAGGGAGAGCTGATAAATAGGTCTTCTCCAGACGAAGGAAAGAGGCCAACTCCTCAAACCAGATATGGCCTAAATCCAATGGGCTATTCATTTGTGTTGGAGATTGCAGCAGAAAGAGATAATTTGAATAGTAGCAACCACCAGCAGGGGAGGAATCAGTCTGAAGCCTTATCTTCCAGACCTCATGGCTACTTTATCCAGCATAAACTAATGCCCACTTAGCTGCCTCAATATGTTGCTAGCAGGGAAGGAACGAAAGAAGGGGTCAAGGCATCTCCCATTGACCCCCTCTTCCCTCATTTTGTCCCCCTTGGAGATCCTGTTCCAAGAGTCCTGCAGGTCACTTTTCAGTTTGAATCATTCTTAACATATCTGGATAAGCGTTGTACAGATACACACTCAGACATGTGTCAGTACCAATTGTACCACTGGTACCAACTGTATATGCTTCAACAGTCTAGCATCATTTCCTTAGTAGCTGATTTGTATATATGAAGAATGAATTTGCTGTAATATTTATATTATAGGGAGATATATATATATATATCCCTAGCAAAAATCGGTTCCTCTGCACACATGAAGGTGGAGCCTGAACTCACATGTTTTAATAAAAGTGGGGCATGATGGTAAAAGTTAGAGAACAAACTACCCTGGTATATGTCTCTGTTCTCTGTGATGTATTGAAAACTGTTAAAATTGTAAGCTCACACTTTAAATTCTTTGGGATTTTCCTGGTCCTACTTGCAGGCTAGAGGGCTCTATAATCTTTAATCTGGTTCTTCATCAGTCGGTCTGAAAAGAGTGAGGCTAGAGTAAGGTGTAGCACTCTGTCTTACAGAGCAGCCTACTTTCTCTCTCTGTGGTTTTGGTTCTTATGTGTTAGGGTTCTGGAATTTAAGAGAAACAGTAAAGTTATAATATAATCTTCCAAATGAGTATTTTGTGTTTTTATCTAATTACTCTGTTAACTTGTGAACATAACATTCCCAAACTGGACTGAAGCCAGTGCACGAGCAAGAGAAGTCCCACATTACTGGAGTAGGTAATGGCATCCCTGTGTCTCATTACAAGAAGAGACCATGGAGTTTGAACTGTGGTGCTCCAGGGCAGTTAGGGATGCAGAGCAAGATTGTAACTGGAGGCAGAAGGAAGTCCAGGGAAGAGTGGGAAGGAATATGAGAAAGATGTGAAGGAAACAGATGCACACAATGGCACTGGAAATGAAAAGACACATAGTGGGAACATAGCACAGATCCAAGAAGGAAGAAACTGATGGGAAACAAAAGAAGTGAGGAAGAACACAGAGATTGAATGTGAATTGGGGAACAAAGGACTGAAATGAGGGTATGTGTATAGAAACAGAAAGATGGGCAAGTTGCACGAACTCTCTGTGTCTTGGTGTTCCAAGTGTAAAATGGGGATAATTATGTTTACAATATACTTTGTAAAGGCAACTTTCAGATGTCAGATAAAAAGGGATACACACAAGTGTTAAATATTATCATTTATAGTGCTGAAGATTATGGCAAGTTCATTCTTCCTGTTAATCATTTCTGGTAAATGATCAAAACTTGGAGGACAATTTAAAGTTTTTATATGTAACTTTACACTTTGACCTGTGCTCATGAAAAACTCATGAAAAATCTTTTTTTTTTTTTTTAAATTAGCTAATTTCTCTTGGCTCCAGAATTGTATGTTGAACTATAAAAATGGAAGACAGCCACTAATCAAACTGATTTCTTACAGCTGGTGTTATCCTCTTCCATTAACTTAGTTCCTAAGTTTGCTCTTGAAGTCTCAGAATTTTTTGTCAGATATGCAGAAATATATTATCAATGTTGGGAGATACAGTAACTGGTTGACTCACTTGCTTTAATCTACCTAGCTGTTAGCAATTCATTCTTTTCTAGGTCATCATAAAAGTTAAAGATTTACAGTAAAAATGTGTAATGGTAAAAGCATTTAATCTGTCTCCCAATTTTTAATCACTTTCTGTAGAAGTCTATCTTCTTTTAACTCTGATGTTCTAATGTTTTGACATATTTAAGGGTGGTTTACGTTCAACAGAAATACAATGAATACAATCTTTTGTCCTACAGATTGGATTTAAAATTACAGTAATTATAATGGTCACATAAATGGGGGTAATTTAGGTTGCATACAAATTCATTTTGGAAATGGCAGGGAATAACTATCTGAAAACACCATTTAGAAAAGAAGTAGTACCAGGTGAGTGACAAGCAGCTGCCACCATAGTCTCTGCAACTGGATGAGAAAAGCGAGAGTTTGAATACAGTATTTTCTTATGAAAACTGATTAAGGAAATCAGAGCAATCCAATGATTCTCAGAAAAGTCTATCACCGCTTGAGCTCTACATTACATAACAGATACATTATATACAATTTTGTCAGTATTTATATAGAATCAGAGTTGTAAAAGATTCAAAGGCAGTTGAGGCATGTGTGTGTGTGTGTGTTGTCTACTCTTAGGGATATGCTAACTGTGATATGCCACGTGGACCTATGTGACCGAAGAGAGATATAAATCTGTTTTCTTTGTACTGCACATTTAAATAAATAGGCATCTCCCTGCCCATGGTGCAGGGACAGCTCTGAAGAAACTGCCATTGTGTGTTTTAGATGCAGAAGATTACAGAGTGAGGGATTGTATTGCCTCTCTCATGGAAACATAAATGTCATTTAGGCTGAAAAATACATTTTGCTCTCTGAGTATAGGAGAACATAATACAAACTAGCTGAGAAGAAAAAAAAACTTGTCAATTTCTAAACTTGAATCCAAATGAAACTTTTTAAGATGTTCATCCCTATAAACGTGCAGATCTTGAAACACCTGCAGTGTGAAAGGACCTCTGCATTGCTTCCTTTCCCACTCCTCCTCACACCCCCCGCCCCTTCCTTCCCCCCGAAATAGAGCCCTCTGAAGAGCATTGCTGCCATGCATCCCTGCTGGTAGCTGCAATGAGTGTCCACAGGGTACAGGGGGAATGGAGGGGATTGAGAGGGAGACAGTTATATGAATTATTTATATCAGATTGGTACGTAGCAGAATTAATGCAATTTATAGGATGCATTGAGATCTTTATGAATGAAGGTACTATGTAAACACAAAATCTACACCAAAAAATAGCTCTCTCAAAATATCCAACGCTATTAATATTGTAATGAACCCACTGCCTTATTACTCAGTGCCTCCAGCCCTCCTCAAGATGATTTGCAGGAAGTTAAAATGTATCAAAGATAATCAAGATCAAAAAAGAAAGCTGAACAAGCACAAAACAAGCTGCTTTTTTTATCACTTCCAAGGCTGTAAAAGGGGAAAACATCATTTTTTCTCTTCTTTTTAAGATGTGCT
Organism: Dermatemys mawii; assembly: GCA_007922305.1. Lineage (NCBI taxonomy): Eukaryota > Metazoa > Chordata > Testudines > Dermatemydidae > Dermatemys > Dermatemys mawii. The sequence continues at coordinate 1,396,024 of ML677386.1, forward strand.
GCCTTGGTGAGTGACAGTTTCACAATTCTAACAGAAGATATCTATTCATTTCAAAATGAGGAAAATACTTAATGAAAAGGGAAAGGAATTGATCCCAATAAATTCACTAATATCACAACCTCCTTCCATATGGCATATTCGGTCATGCAGAAAATCAAGAAAGACTACATTTAGTTTAAATTTTCAGGCAGCTAATAGTATTACAATACTATGGCTAAGACAAGCACTTTTTATTTGGCTAAAATTGTTATTTGAGATTAAATGAGCTTTAAAAATGCTATTTAACTGTTTAAACACATAGCTGAAAATTTAATGTTCTCTATTTACAAATCTCCACTCAAATTCAAAGCTATCTGATGTTATATTGAAGGTTTATTTCTCTCTCTTTGTTTCATCATATATTATGCTTAATCACTTTATGTTCCACTGCAATGCAATATGAGAACCTGATGCAACTGTAAACAAAAATGGCATTTTTTTTGTAACACTCTTGTCATTTCATATACATTGCTAAACAACCACTTTAAACTTTTCATCTGAGACACTCAGAGTGTTGGATTCAGTAGCCAAGAAAAGTGATTATTTTATTATTAATGCTGTTTCTGAAGAAACTTTTAATCTCCATGATTCTATTAGATATAAGCAAAATTTACCTATGGAGGACAAACATTAATATAACACATCGCTATTGATATAGTCATATGCAATAATAGCCCTTTCCTCTGTTTTCACTGTACACTCAACTGCTTATATATTTATCCCAATAAAGTATTTGTTTCTCTGAAGGAGCTTTATAATAGTTTATACAAAGCTAGAAGGAATTTAAAAATGAGTTACTGAAATTTCTATTTTGAAATAAAAGTAAATAATGCAGAAGGAGTTATCCCACACTCATTCCATTTTGTTTAACTAACCTACCCTCTCTTTCAACCCCAATCATAAACTCATTAATTGCTTCCATGTACTGCTGGTCCCTGGATGCACCAGTCTGCCATATCAGCACAGGATTTGGAGTGTTTATCATTAGCTAGCTGCGTATAGATAAATTCTGTTGTTTCCTTTTTTCATTTCCCAAAGTTTGGCCTCTTCGCAAACTGTCAGCAACATATTTACCAGGCTAATTCCTCTGTGGTTTCTAAAAACACAAATAGCAAATTTGCCCTCCCCTCTGAAAAAGGACAACTCTTTTGGGAACCAAGTTTAATGCAGGACATTAAGTAAACTGATGCTGTCACTAGTGCAAGTGTCAAGTTCATTATAGCAGATGTTTCAGCTGAACATCGCTACACATGAAAATCACACAACAAATGTGCAGTGCATTCACCATTTGATTTAGTATGTCTGCTTCAATGCTCAAAAGAGTCAATCAAAACTGTCTCTTCATATAATTACCACGTTGTTATATAACAAAGCTAGTTATTTCATGGAAACATTCATAATAGCTCCTGGTTCCAGGCTACTGCTGATCATTTTGAAATGTAAAATGTTTATGAACTACATGATAAAAATTTATTGTCATACGGTTAGAGGCTGAGAAAACCACAAAATAGTAAAGAATTTTTACCACATTGTGCATATCACTAAAGGAATCTCTTTATTTTCAAAAATCAGATGGTGTGACCAAGATGAATTATATTGCCCTCTACGAGTATCAGAGTTCTGCTTTCAGGGTCTTAGACCAGAGAACCATAGGTTAAGCCCATTATCAAGTACAATAATTTGTGATGCCCTGGTAGTTTTCTATCCAAGTCTAAAGAGCAAAATAGTTAGTCAAAAGTAAATGACTGTAATAATGAATGCCAACAATAATTAACACAGTATGCAGGCATACTGCATCTTGAAAAATACAAAAAGTAGGGGTGGGTTCTGAAAAACAAATGTCTAAAAATCCTCCTGATGATCATAAAGCAAATTTTCCTTAGTAGTCTCAGCCTTAAGTATGGAATTCTAAAAGCTGTAACAAAAACTCTCCTAACATGATTACTGACGGTCTGAAACAGGTTAACTAAAATGATCACACAATACAGGAATTCCCTTACTCTTATAATAAGGTACTGTATATAGGGCACATTGTCTAGACAATGTGTCACAGTCACCTTATTCCCCTTTGGTTGTAAGGCCCTTTTTATGCTCAAAATGGTCCTCACCTTTTCCCTGTGGAATGTGCTAGCCACCCACCACTCCTCGGATGACCAGATGTTCCAATTTTATGTTCCAATGGTCCTGATTTTGGGGGCTTTTTCTTATATAGACATGTATTATCCCCCAACCCCATCCCAATTTTTCACACTTGCTATCCTAACCACTCCACAAAATTATCAAATAGCTAATGCCTTTAGCTTTAGATAGAAGGGGTGCATGGGAGGGTGGAAGACTGTGGATTATGTGTGATCATGTGCATGGTGATGTTACAAAATTAACACAAAATTACCTATATACCACAGACTACAAGAAGACTGTATTTTATAATTCTGAAGAATAAAATAACAGGTAAAAAAAAGAGTATGCACTTTAAAAAAGCTTTGAAATCAAATGGACCTAATTACAGTTGACTCAACTGCAAAGATAGGCCTCAATCCTGCAAATATTTTTGCACGTGCTTCACTTTAATGAGACTACTCACGTGTAAAGTAATGGTATTTACAAGTGCTTATAGGAGTAAATCATAGCTAATTTTTTTTTTCAAAAATAAAAACAGATGAATGATCTGCAATATACAACTTCTGGCTTTCTAAGACTGTTTGCAGTTTGGTTATTGCTATATTTATGCTCTTATCTTTTTTCTGTTTCATTAAATATATGACATCATCTGCTGCACTTATTTTGTAGTATATATAAGATTTACTCAAATGGGTTCTTTAGTGTTAGAACAATCCAATAGAAACATATCTCCTACAGCTGGAAATATAGGAAAGTTTCCAAAATGAGTAATCCACTACAAGTAAAATCAAGTCTTTATTCTATACAGTTCAATCCTATGGGGGGCAGGAAAGCAGTGTGGGATTCTTCTTTAAAGGCTCTATGCATTCATTCCACTTTGAAAGGGGAAATAAAATAAGCTGATTTTATTGTCACCAATGAAAAAAGTCTTCAATTGAACAGCTTTCATTGACTCAGCACGTCTGACAAAATAATATTACCGACGAAAATAAAATAATAGATTAGCTGCACAATCCAGACATTTTTCTTTCTAAACAACTACTCTAACATGTCTCCCCTTATAGCAGGATGAATACATACTTCCTGTGAAAGTAAAACTCCCACTGTTTTCCCTGCTCCTGCAGAGATGACCTGCTAAGAATAAAGGCTTCGTTTTCTGATGGAGATAGATTGGTTTGGGAACTGCGCAAACTCCCCTGACATTCATTTTTTTCAGCATCTGGGTGAGGTTCTCACTCTTTTTGCCCTGCCCATTGTTTACTCAAAAGACACAAGTGACTTACTTTAGATGCTTAAATCCAGTATACCATGAGCAATAAAAAATTACTCTGAATAAGTAACACTTTGATACTAACCATTCAAACAGAAAACAAGCTTTCTCTAGTAATCTAGTACTGGCTTCTGTTTTCTGTTTTTAAAAACTGGGATTACTATTCTGTTCTGTATGGAAATCAAGAATAACTGTTTTTGTTTTCGGTGGATAGGGCGATAGAAAGATGTTTTAGGGATATCCACAGTACTTATAAAATTTTTGCAAAGGGTAGGAGGGAATTGAAAAAGATGATGATTATTTTTTAAAGCTCTCTTTGACGCCTGCCTTCTTTGTTCAGCTATTTAAAAAAATACATTCTTGCAAACTCAAAGCAAGGAAAGCTGTCTATTGAAGATGTTTCTATGCCATTTCTGAATACAGATTTTGTACTCAACTGTAAAGAAAGAGAACTTTATACTTAAAGGAACTCAAGTTGCCCTCGGCCCAAATTGATTACATTTGGATTCTTGTAGCTTGGACCAACAACAAAGGAAAATGCAAATAAAAAAAAATAAAAACACCCTTGGATTTCAGTTGATGCGAGTAAAATTATTAGTTCAGCCCAGTGATCTATACAGATCCTTTTTTCAAGATTACTGTACTATATGTTCAGAGATGACTATCTATTCTGCATATCTATGCTGTATAAAGCTATCTTGAATATGGAGTTCAGCTTCAGTTTTGAAGCTCAATTAGATAAAATTTTCGTATACCATAAAAGCTGCATTCATTATGTGAAATGTAGGCCCCACTGAAATCAATGGCAAAATTCCAGTTGACTTCAACAGGGGAAGGATTTCATTCATTATGAACTGATATAATTGGGAAAGGCATTTTTCCTTATATAACAATTTTTATACAGCAGTTTGAAATGGAACTGAATGGTTTAATGATTATATTCAATAATCATATTGCCCAAAATTTTGGAAGTTGAAGTCCTATTCGCTAAAAGATACAGAAAAACAGGAACTTGCAGTGTACTGAACACCAGCTGTTTTGAATTAACTATTACTCTACATTAACAGTAAGCTCAAAAGGTGAATATGTTCAAAAGGTTTGGAAATTTGATTTTGTGGGTGGGGGAAGTTCTATATAAGTTGTTTCCAAACCAAAATGTGAAAAACACTTTCTTTCATTTTTTAGGTTTTAGAGTAGCAGCCATGTTAGTCTGTATCTGCAAAAAGAACGAGGAGTACTTGTGGCACCTTAGAAATTAACATTTATTTGAGCATAAGCTTTCGTGGGCTACAGCATCTGATGAAGTGGGCTGTAGCCCACGAAAGCTTATGTTCAAATAAATCTGTTAGTCTCTAAGGGCTGGTCCTCGCTAGGGCGGGGGATCGACTGTAGATATGCAATTTCAGCTACGTTCATAACATAGCTGAAATCAGCGTATCTACAGCCGACTTACCTGCCGTCCTCACGGTGGCAGCGGTCGGCGGCGCGCTCCCCCGTCGACTCCACCTTGTGCCTTTTGGCGAGATGGAGTTACGGAGTCGACGGGGGCGCCGCTGGCGATTGATTTATCGTGTCTTGACAAGGCGCGATAAATCGATTGCCATAAGATCGATCTCTCCCCGTGCTAGTGAAGACAAGCCCTAAGATGCCACAAGTACTCCTGTTCTTTTTAAATTTTTTACTGAACCTCTCACTGGTCTCTCAGGGTGAGTAACTCTGGGGAAGCTCCACCATGTGGACTGTCCCAAGGCCAGGGACAGTTACGTAGCATTAAATTCAGAGTCCTCATATCTCAAAATTTCTCAGACACAAAATGTGATGATTAATTTACCCCTTTTCACAAAAATATGATCATGAAATTAAGCCCTTTCTCTTTTATCAAATTGTTGTGAAGAGAAACTTTGAAAATATTAATTGGGTAAAAACTGAAGCAGTGATGTCTTTTTGAATGCAGACACCCAAAACAATAGCTCTTAAGATGTGAATTTCCCCGTTCATTTCAGTGGGTTAACTCTAAAGATGACAAATTTAATGTCAGCCTTGTTAATTATTTCACCACCAGTTTACCTTCTGATAGTTTCCACACTGCTGTTGTGCATTCTCAATACAAATATCTGTAGCATATTTAACGCTAAAAATCTGAGGATAGTGTAAACTAAATGGATTTTAATATCAAAATTCATTAAACACTGGAAACTGCATTTATTTTCATATCCAATTCATTCAATTTTTATTTAAAAGTTTACCTTAGTATGTCATATAATTTAAGTCGTCCTTGTCACAGAGTACATTAGACTGTGATTAACATGTTGGCATTCTCAAAGTACAGAATAGAGTATAGAGATTGAACCAAAGGTGTGTTGTATTAATCAAATATTTAATGCCAGGATAAATGGCTCAATAATTATAGAAGTTACTTAACAGCCATTATGGTGTATACAGTGAATGTATAAACCGTGTCAGTGAATCTCTTCATTCAATGAGGAAATTACAAACTCTCTTCTTTATCCCTCTGGTGTTGCAGCCAAGGGACCCCTACAGGGCAAGACCTTTATATCAGCAAGTGAATGGGTTATACAATCTCAGAGTGGTGGAAAATAGAATTAGTTCAAAAGGACTGATCTTTACAGTGGTAGTGACTTTCAAAAGAAGTGGGGAAGTATTAGATCTTCTTCCTTCTGAGAGCCACTTAAGTCTGTGAGCTTAGATTTTCCCTGCTTCTTGTGATCTGAATCTGCATCAATTTATTTGTTAAATTGATGAAATCATATAAGCGTGCAGCATCCAGTGGGCATGACTGGACACTGCAAGACGGAGGTTCCGAGGGTTGTGTCTGGGACTAGAGATATTGGCTGGTATCATTCGGTTGTACAATCTAAGCAGTTTACATGTCAGAGGCTGTGCGTCAACAGCCCAGGAGTAGAGGTTCTCACATCAGAGCAAAGTAAGGCTGGCTCCCAGAGTCAAGGAGTGGAGTGACCTAGCAGATCACTGGTCCAGATAACACTAAGGGAATGTCATGATGCCTTTTAATAAAATTTCCTATTGAGCCTAGTCCAGGAGCCAGGGCAGAAGAAATAAGGGACTAAAGATTAAACAAAGTCTACTTGCTACCTAAAGAATCAAGTAACAATTAAAGAAGAAGATAGAATAAGTTAACTTGTTTTCTAATGGGTGAATTCAGCCATTGACACGTGGGGTCCTGTCTCCGGAGTTGAAGAAGGCAAGCAAACTTGTCATAAGGAATGATGTTCTGTGATATTGAAAAATGACACCCAGTGTGTGCCCTAATGACACCCAGTGTGTGCACTGTGCACAACACAGTGGTGGCATTACTCAAAAGCCCTTTCTGCCAGATTTAGCACAAGCACTTAAAATTGGGTCTGCTATCCACAGGCACTGACTCACCAAAGTGCTATGGGGTGCTCAAACCACAGCTCTGTCCTAGGCCCTGCCCTCGTTCTACCAGTTCCTTCAAGGCTCCACCTCACCTCTTCCCACAAAGTTCCGCACCCTCCCCCAAGTGCACCGCATCCTTACTCCTCCCCCATAGCCTCCTGCATGCCATGAAATAGCTATTTGCAGTCAGCGGGAGGTGCGGGGAGGCACTAATCTGCGGTGCCCACTAGCAGGTGGGAGGTGCTTAGGGGGGAGATGATGGGCAGCTGTTGGGGGGTGTGGAGCACCCATCATTTTTCCCCTTTGGATGCTCCAGTCCTGGAGCACCCACTGAATCGGCATCTGTGCTGCCATCTTCCAGGTGTGACTCTGAACCATTGGGCTATAGGATACTTTTGTCACTTTTTGACATGAGCAGTGATCAAAGTTCAGGGATCTGAGGATGTTCCAAACGGAAGCAGGACTGGATGGAGTCTGGCATTTTCTTTGATGAAATCTTATTTCCTTACAAGGAATGTACAAATCCAAAGTGCTTAATGCAGAAGGAACCAAGAATAAAAGGAACAGTTTCTTTTCTTACAGTCCCCACTCCTCTTTAGTCAACACCAGATCCAAAAGCTCTCTAGCTTTTTCCAGAGTCTCACAGTGCTTACAGGCTTCTGCATGGCTTTTTGGCTCTCCCTTTCTCTCTGTTCTTGTCTGGTCTCAGTTTCTGTGTGATCTCTCTTCACACCCACACGCCCCCCTATTCAACCAAAAGATCCTTGGCAGGATCACACATCTTTTGTGCCAGGTGGAGGCTTTGCTTATAGTTGTTTTAATTGGAGGGTGAATTCACACTTAATCTCAATGGTATTTTAACACAACCCATAATAAAGTTACAACCAGCTCATAACATTATTTTGGGTGAGTCTTCTCAATCTCTCCAATTAAAGCTGTTCCATTTTGTATAAAATACTTAAACATTCATTGGAGCAGGGACTGGGTCTCAGGAGAGTGCACTAACCACTAGGTTATAGTAATTCTCTCTTACTCTCTCTGGCCCAATGAATAATTAAGGACTTACAGAAACACTTGTCTACCATGTCCATCGTAAGTGCTCTAACCATTGGGCTTGTGGGTAAAAGGGAGGCACCACCACCTCTTCTACATTGTTTTTTCATGACAAAGGGCTGACCTGTCTTAGGCATCTAACTGCTGGAAAGGGTAAATCCTAAAGGGTAAATCCTAAATCCATTTAGTGCCTACCTTCCTCTCGCTCAGAGTTGGTAATCTAATTCCCCTTGTGTGGGTTTAGGCCACACTCCACTCCTCGGCATTTCCTGCTGGCTAACTTAGGTGGCTCCTCACTCAGCATGCTGGCTTTTCTGAATCCCATTCCTAGGTGCTTAACTCTCCCCATGTATTGTATATGGAGCCTGAGTGCCTAACTCTGGGCCATTAATTGATCTAGGTACCAGAATATTTAAAAGTTAGATGTTATGACACCCATGTCCCCTTTCTCTATCTATCCCCATATGTTAAATTCCAACTATTCCCAAGGTGACCAGATGATGTTATACAAACTTCAAGGGCTTTCTAAAGTCAATGCACTTACAAAAGTTACTTCTAACCTGTCAGTCAAGTGTGATAGAGAAGCTACTTAAATAAGCAATTTAAATAGAATTTAAATAGGTGGAAGGCAGCTGCATAATGGAACATACTGCTTAAATATGCAATTCAACATCCGTTCATTTGTTCAAGAGTGAGCTGGACAAATATACAAAAACAAATCTTTTTTTGTTTGTTTGAAATCATGACATGCAGGATAGTTTATACTTCTTACGTTTATAAGAGTGGGACTTCAATGGTCTTCTCCTAGCCCTCAATAACTCTCTGTTCCTATTCATTAGAATGTTACAGTAACAACATAATGTTTAGTTCCCAGAAGCTAGTTTAAAGATGCACTTTTCAAATGGGAATAAGTAATCATTCATGCTAAATTTATGCACATATTTTCTGCTGAATTATATTTATGTTCACATATATTTTCAATTTTTTTTTACTTTTAGGCTGTGAAGAAAGAGACACTAACAGCTATAAAACAATTGCAAGTTGTCAAAGACTTCTCTTCCTCTTATTTCAGCACTGGACCAGATTGTTGGGGTATTCTGGATGTTTTACACTGCCCCACTAGCCGAGTCTAAGCTTAAATTGAAGCTAAAGGGGAACAAGGAACCCTTCTTTCAGAATAACCCTATGTGGACAATAGCTCTTTTCCTTGGGGAATGGCCCAGGATCAGGAGAATACAGGAATTTGTCTCACTGTGTGCATTCAGCGCTCGCCTACACCACATAGCCTGACATTCAAAGGAACACCTAGAGCAGGCCTGCACAACATGCGGCCCGGGGGCCACATGCGGCCTGCATGGGCTTACTGTGCGGCCCGCGGGGAATAAGTACAGGTGGGGCAAGCGGATGGGGGTGGGGCAAGGGCGGGGCTCTTCGGCCTGCAGCTGGTTTTTTTCCAGTAATACGGCCCTCATTGCTTTCTGAGGTGTGCAGGCCTGACCTAGAGGTAACTCCACAAGATGTATGCTCTTTTGCTTGTATTGAAATGAGATGAAAGTTTTGATACATTTTGGAAATTTGGTTCAAATGTTCTCTTGTCCTGTTAGCTAATAAAAAGCTTACAGAAGAAAAGCTGCATCATACTACACAGATCTTAAAACTATTAAATATAAAATAATGAATGCTCATGGGTTGTTACATCAAGAAACAGAATAACTGCCTGTGAGCCAAGCAATTCATTCCATGCCTATAGCTTCATTTACACTGTTCACTTACATCTTGAAATCTGTGTCTGAAAGAAACATAAAAAAGCAAAGCAAAACACTAAGCATGATTGTACTAGACATCAAAATCAAGAAGAAGCTTCTACATAAAGTCTGAGAGTGTCATGCTGGAATAAAAAGTGTCACAAGTTTTTCTTATGTTCTATATTTGGTCCTATACAGTAAAAAATCATCAAGTTTCAGAATGTTGAGCAAAGGACTGTTTAGACTTTTCGTGGCAGAGTTAGATGATATTAAAAATATGCTCTCTTACTGGTTATTAATCACCTTTTACATATTGTTCAAAAGATCAGCAACTTAACGGATGCAAATATTGCAGATTCTTCAATAAAATTACATTGAAATGTTATTTAGTTATTTATTTATATTTAAATATTGTTGTTACTGTCAGTGAATGCCTCCCTCAAAGGTTTCTTGGCACAGGCTGTGCTTACCTTTCATTCTGGGGCTGCCACTTTTCTCCCCAGTTCTCTTCCTTCAGGTGGTAATGAACCATCCCTGCACTTCCAAGCTGTCAAATACAACTTCTGCACTAGCTTTACTAACCATATTTCAATTCTGCTTTTTATTTCTAAAGGATTTAAATACTCAGGGCAAAAATGTAAAGAAATATTCTATTGTTTTGGCAAGCACTATAACAATTTTATTGAAGAGGTTAAGTCCTAGATTATTGAAATAAACCTAGAAAGCTGTAGAAAAATGTACCTAAGATAAAGCAGATAATGACTGGGGGAAAAGAACACAGTATAACATTAAAACTTGCTGTTCAAGTTCTCTGTCCTAAACCTCAGAATACATAAATTGTGGCCAAATGAAACAGCTGTTTTGAGGCTAACATGATACTAGCAGCTGGAAAAAGTAATCCTCTAGAAAGTCTTGTGTATAATGTATCTCAAGCAGATGCAAGCTATGCAGAAAATACAAACCACTCATGAGGATGGAAATAAAATTGCTTTAAAACCCGAAGGAGTTTTTGACTTTACACTACAATGTCTTTTTTAAAAAAATGTCCCTTATACAGTGCACACACATACATAAATAATTTTGAAAGTATGGAATTTTGTGAAGAAAACTATAAATAGTTGTCATCCAAAATAATAATGCAAAATGGAAACCAATAATATCCACAGTCATAATTAAGCCACCATTGTACAGTACAATGACACTATATTATTCTAGGAACAACACAATACAGTTAATTAATCAGCAGTTGCCTTGTCCCTTATAAATCCTTGAGTTTCATGAGTTTGTATAGGTTGGATATTTTGAATTGAGTTAGCCAGAAAATGTTATAAAAAAATTCCAGTCTAAATTTAAATTTGTACTCTCAAAATGAGATTTATTTTTGTTTCAACAGGAAGGGTGGGCTTTTGGTAATTTCATTTTTTTCTATCTACTATTTTAAAAGGGCAGAGTTTAAACCCAAGGTTTGACAAGCCGTTAGATCTAGATGATGCTCTTTGGAAGAAAATCATGCTTACACTGAACATTTTCATGGCTGTCGCATGTTAAATACAATGTATTAGACTATATCTGTGAATACTTTTGGTTAAAGCCACATTTTAACTAGCTGTTTTGCCCTTCTTGGCAGTGTCATAGCCTTGCAACCACTCCATATGGTGAACAGCTGGGACACCAGACCATGCCCCAGGAGTTCTGCAGATTTGCTTATGCTAATCTAGAAACATGGGGAAAGGTTTGCAAAGCCTCTCTTCAGAAATGTACTTACTGTTCCAACATAAGTTACTCTATATATGGCAGCAGATTTCAAACATTTGAGGACAAATTCTGCCTCAGATTCACAAGTGCTTATTTTGTATTCGTCAAATCACACCTCTTTTGAGAGATCATAACACAATGTGCTATTCATAGAAATTTCTACTTCCACTCTTTCTGAAGGACACCGGCAGAACTTAATAGTAGGTGTGAAAACTGCTGCTAGTCTCCAACACAAGTGATGGAGGTCTGCATGAGACACGAACTGAGAAAATAAGCTAACAAATTGTTAAAACTGCACTGACATTTTGCTTGGCATCATATTGGACACAAAATCCAGACAATCCGTACCCCAAGAAGATTAAATCCTGAAAGAAAAAGAGAAGACTCCGACTACAGAGGAGGGAAAAACTTGGAATCTATTTTTTAAAAAAAGAATTTGACTCAATATGCACTTCTTGAAATCCATTTGAGAGTATTCAGATTTTAGGCACAAACTGGAGAGGGATGAAGGTGTCTTGATGAGCATTCTCAAGTATGGCATAAGCAGAATTTGTTTTAATCCTAACTTTTTCAAATGATTTCTTGTAACATTGGGAAAAAATGATTTCCTGCTTTGCAGGAGCACTTAGATGTTGGGACAAGACTATATAGAGAACTATTTCTCCACACAGCACACCAGCAGGAGAGGATAATTGACTAGCCCTCAAGATGACGCTAAGAGAAGGCCCTACTTCCATACCCCTTGGCACTTTGTGACATCCAATGTTAATGGTTTACTAGCTAGGTGGAGTACTCTGGCCCCCAAAGCAGGGAGCATGAGCTAACCCTACTATGCATTCTTCCATGGTTGCCCTACACTATCCTATTCTGGACCAGTTGGGAGATACCTTGCAGCCAGCACTGCTCCATGGTGCAGCTCTATTAATTAAGAGCAAGATTTAGCTTTCTGTGTATTGTGATAGCCCTATATCAAAAAACATTAGAAGGGCCTATAGGTTTCCTCTTTTCAGTGAGGAGTTCAATTAATTTTTTGATCTGTTTCTCCCAGCCTCCAAAATATCTTAATCATCCGTTAATCAAAATTAAACAGACTGTCAGAGGACCTCCGTAATTAACTTTGTGGTGACTGAGAAGTCAAAGGCATAGCAAAGTTCAGCATTAGGCAGGAACATTTGCATTTTACACAACATTCTCTTATTAAAAACAGTATCAAGGCAAGACTTCAATAAAATCATGTTATCTAAGAGGAGAGTATAATGCCACTGCAGTATGCTTGCCTTTGTTTCTTTTGCATCTATTAGTAACTTTGAAAATAAGTTGTGTTTAAACTTTGTCTATCCTCTAAATGTAACCTACAGTAACATGCAGATGTTCAAATTGAAACACAAAACAAGAGTTCTGTGGGCAGCAGCAGAACCAGAGAGGAAAGTGTCACCCTTTGTTCCTTCACTGAAAATTCAATCCAAAAGATACATGTTTTACAAGCAGTAGGTGATCAATTTGTTTCTGAGTGAAAATACAATAAGAAGGGAAGAGCTCAAGTAAGGATGGAACAAAAAATATTAAACCCCACAATTCTAACCAGAAGCTTGATGAAAAATGTAAGTTTTGATTTTTAATTGAAAATAGAGAAGGTGATCCCAGGAACATGCATCACCTTGTAGTTTCAGATGAAATGGACGAATGGTATACTGTAAATATAGCAGATCTCAACCAGATCTGTGTAAGGGGCCTATTTTTTATTCAGGCAAACTCCTTTGACTTCAATAAAAGTTATGACTGAGTGACTATTAAATAAACTGTACGTCTAGCAAGAGCTTTCTTATACAGGCGTGTTGCGTATTAGGTGTATTTAACATATGCAATTTCAGCTTTACGCGGTCCACAAAAAAAAGAAAGGGGGAATTTTTTTTTAAACTTCCTGCAGGGGGCAGGCACAATTTCACCTCCCATTGAAGTGAATGGGTTCTGGCTATACGTGGTTTCTGCTTTACGCGGTAACCGCGGAACGGAACCCTCGCGCAAGATGCAACATGCCTGTACAGCGAATTCATCCTGACTGGACATGGAAGAATCCCTACACTGGCAACATCCACAGATATATTTCCTGAGAATGATAAGAAAAGCAAAACAGCAGACTAACATACCAAAAAAAACACACAAAAAAACACCCCACACCCAACCTTGGCAGATTATATAAGAAATGTTAATTTGAACTCATAACAGCAGGTCATAGTGCTTCCTGCAGCTCAAACCCTGCAGTTCACACTCCAGAAATTATGCAATTGAATTAACACACACTGATGCAATCAAATTGCATGTATGCAGTGTATTATTACATTAAAACCAAGATAAAAGATCACTACTTCCTATAATTTGTAACAGAAATAAAATTACTTCTTAAGAATGATCATCAAGCCTTGAGCAGCGAAATCCACAAAACTTTTTCAAAACTGGCTAAAGGCAAAGTAATATAAGGATTACTAGGTTACATCATCAATATTAAAAAGCATATTTTAGTCAGTTCCCTGTTGTGTAAAGTATTAAGGACATGCCACAAAATTCTTCTGCAGTGGGATCTCACGTACTGTTCTTAGTATATTCCCTTTGAACTGCCAACACAGCAATGGGAAAGTAGTATTTCAAAGAGAGCAGAAAAATGCCACTCCTCCGAGATTGCAGAAGTGGACAGCACCAAAGTGGTTAACAGCAGAAAAGCAAACCTCATCTCTTTGATACCAGAGTTTGCAAACACTATGTTTATAGTAGGCCAATTTTGCAGAAAAGTCCCTCCTTCCTGAATACTAGTTCAACAACTGGTGTTAGCAGCATTGGAAGTCCCGGTGTTGACAGTCACCTGTTTGGCATGTTGTTAAAATTGCTGGAAGCCACTGAGTGCCCTCCATTTGTGTCTTCTGGACGGCTGCTATGCAACTCTATTGCCAGTAAAGTCCAACTTTTAGTTTTCAATATAAATATACACTGTACCAAATTGCCTTACAAGAGGGTAATTCATCTCTTAACACAATGAAACAACACACAATGTGAATTTTTTTCTATCCTTAAAAATGAAAAAATGCATCCTTTCAAAATCTGTATTAAATGTATTTATTGATGGCAATTCTCCAATATTTTTCCATAGCTCACTTTGGTACTACAAAATCAATCCTTCTTTTTAATAGGAAAATAACATTTCTGAGAATTTTGAATCAAGTCAGGAGATAAGTAATTCAGAGTCTCCTTTACAACTGACACATATACACGAAGAGACACAAGGAGATTAAATCCTGTGGCTTCCTGAGATATTAACTCATTTGGATTTGATCTTCCTCCATTCGTTTCTGGAGACTGACACTGAAACGCTCACCAGTCACTAATGCATCAATCCTTCAGAAAAAGGGGAGAATGAACCTTCATTTGAATTCACTTAAATAAATGAGATCTGCAATGAGTTTCCCAGCAAGTGAAAGCTTTTGGAGATCCTGCTCTCATTCAGGGCCAGCTCCAGGCTCCATTGCAGGAAGCACATCCCTGGGGCTACACTCTGTAAGGGATGGCATTCTGGCTGTACTGCCCCTCCTTCGCTCCTCCTGCTGTGCTGCCCCTCTCTTCACTCCTCCGGCCACGCTGTGGCCGTGCCACCCTCCCATTTTATTTTTTTGCTCTGGTGGTGCTCCTCCAGCTGCCCCCCCCTTTTTTTTTTTGCTTGGGGCAGCTAAAAATATTATAAAATTATTAACAAGTTAACAAGCTATGAATCCAGAAGCTCTGGATGAAGAGGGACAAGTACACATCAGCTTTATGCTGCTCATTACCGATTCTTTATTACAGTTTGCATTAGTGCCTTTTTTGGGTCTGTACACTTACGAGAAAATTCCTAGGAAAGTTGAGAGAGAAATTATATACCATTTTTGTTTTGATAACTTCCTCTAAAATAATTGGCTCCCCCCCCTCAAATCCTGCTCAATACCAGTTCCTTTAAAGTGACCTCTGCTGTCATAATGCAACATCTCTGTTCTCTTGATCTATTTTTTTTCCAGCAAGACTGCTCCTAACAAGAATACTTCTGAGTTTCCTTGTGTGTGTAAATTTTCCTGCAATGGAAACCCTGTAATCAGCCAGGACCCACTTAAGCTTCCAACAGACATTTTCAATTAAAGTGAATGAGGAAGCTCTTATTAAAAAAAAAAAAAAAAACAGATCAAGCACCCAAATCATTTATCGACTATGTGTTGTGTGTAAGCTTAAAAATTACAAATAAGCACATGGTAAAGCAAAATATTCTGGACTGTCATGAGCTATAACAATTTAAATAATTCACAACTGTTTAAAAAAGAATCACAGAATCATAAAGCAAGAGACTAAGATAATATAATAAATCTCTCCAGTGGTACAAGAGTGTTCCCTACAGCACACTGTTTTAGTCTAGATATAAAGGATCCTAGGCTTTGAGGTTTCTACCACTTCTCGAGTATCAAATCCTCAAACAAAATCTTCTCACTGCTAAGAACATTTTATGGATATTAAGTCCCCATTTCCCTTTTTTAATTTCATCTCTACACTATCTGTGTACCACATTAAATATATCCTCTCCATCTTTGGTGTTAGCATTATCCAACAATTTGTCAACTTTTATGCTTCCACTTTAGTCATTACTTAACCAAATACACATATTTAGTTCTTCCAACCCCATAATATGTGTGTACGCATGTGCGTGCAACAATTTACTTTTTATTTTCTGGTTATGAGGTGCCCAAATCTATATACTAGTGTAGACTTAACTCCCAGAGCTATTTAGAGAGGAATTTACCTTCCTGCTTTATAACGTGATGAGTTTGGGAATGCAGCCCAAAACTGTGGAGTTGTGGGTTTTTTTTCTGCTGCCATATCACATAACAAACTTATAGAATTTCATGTCCACACTCTTATCACTCCTATGCCTCTTTTAGTTTGATTACTTCGTATGTTTCTCCCTCCTAAAAATCTCCACGATTTGAACAGTTTTTATTCAATATGTTAACTCAGGAATCTGAGAAAAACAGAAAGCAGTGAAATAATTTAAATATTTTGTAATTATAACTACCAGATTGTACTCATTCTGAGCATTATGGGAAGGATAGATTCTACACTCTACTGTCTGACACAGACAGACAGATATGGATCAAACACATATGCGGAGTGTGTGGAATTACTCAAGTCAAATTTGCTCTGAAGCCCATGTCTACAATACAACTTTAATATACCACAGCAGAAGTTTATTACGACTCACTGCATCTGAAACAAATGGTACAGCAGCTCCTGTATTCACTTCCATCTGAAGTGGGTGTGCCTTCCAGAATGTAAGGGATTGGGTTATAGGTGGTCTGGCTTAGTGGTCACAGTGTCCACACATCAAGAATGGCCACAATACAATAGTCAGTAAACACAGATGGGAGGAATTACTAGAGCCAGGATCAATAAGCAAGAGTCAGGGTCAGAGTCAGGCTGGGATCAGAGACTGGAGATCAGAAGGCAAGTGTGGTCGGGAGTCAAGCCAGAAGTCTGTACCGTTGCCCAGACAGCTTCCGGGGGCACCTTCCAGGATTATATAGTTCGGTTGGCCACTCTGAACCCTTTTGGTAGTACTTCCCGCAATGCCTAATTGCCACAATATTCCCTGGCTGTGGTTGTGCATGCCCTTTCAGTGGCAATATCAGCTGTACGAGGCTCTACAGACATGGGTTCTAGTCCATGGATCTTTACGTTATCCCTTCTTCAGGGCATCCTTCCTTTGGGTGGCACGAACCCTGGCTTGTCTGAGTAGTCTTGATGAAACCTTTTTACCAGGTCAAGGGCATGGACATGGGCAGCAAGTTCCCAGAAGTGTTCTTCAGGACTATAGCCCTCCAAAACAATTAGGTGGAACAGTCTTCCCCTCTGCAGTTTAGAGTCAAAGACCGTGTGGTCTCCTTGGACCTGGACAAATGGGGGTCTGTTGCAATCAGTCAGGCAAGGGGACCTCTGTGTAAAGTCTTCCAAAGGGATATGTGGAAAACAGGATGTATCTTAAGGGATCAAAGGAGCTGCAATTTCTAGGAGACAGCATTGATTTGCTGACCAATATGGGATGTCCAGGGAACTGGTGGTCTAACTTGTGGGACAGCCTGTTTGTAGGAAGGTGTTTTGCTGCAAGCTGGACTTCTGGTCCACTGTTAGAGGTGGGCCTTCGTGGTGCTGGCAGTCAGTATACTGTTTGTAGTCTTCTTTCATGTCTTTGAGGTGTCCCTTAAGCTCCTCACAGTTATGATGAATTGGTTTGATTCAGTTGGCAGCTGCTAGATTTGGGGAGGCTGCTGACAAGCCTGGGTGGAAGTGAGGGTGGAACATGTAATTTGCAAAGAAGTGACTCTGTCCCGTGGAAATGCGATTGGCATTGCTGTATGTGAACTCAGCATAAGGAAGGAGAGAGAACCAGTTATTTTGATGGTAGTTGAAAAAGCAACTTAGGTATTGCTCTAATATGTACTTCACCCTCTCTGTCTGGTGGTGGTACACAGATGAGGTGAAAGCATGAATGCCCATTAACTAGAGTGTTTCACACCAAAATCATGCCCGAGGTGATAGAGCGTGAAAACTCTATGAAGATGGATAACATGCATCACTAGGAGTTGAGCCATTGTTTCAGCAGAGGGCAGGTAGTCACGGAAGATGAAGTCTGCCATTTCAGTAAGTTGGTCTACAACAGTCAAGACCACTGTATGGCAGTCAGAATCTCACTATGAAACCAATGGTGATTGAGGCCCAAGGTCTAAGTGGAGTTTCTAGCAGTAATAGGGTGCCAAAAGGCTTAGTTTGGGGAGTCTTGGTGCATTCATACAGGTCACAAGAGTTGATATAGTTCCATACTTCGGCTTGCATACAGGGTCACCAGAAGAAACAGGAAGCTGTGCGGTAAGTCTTAAGGTGGCCAAATGGCCTGCCAACAGAGGGTCATGACAGAGATGGAGCTCTTCTATCCAGTGGAACCCCGGTAAAATACATATGTGCCCATTAAAGTATGTTATTCTTTCTTGTGTGGAGCACTGCATTTCAGTTCCGACTCTCATTTGCTCAGGCTGTTCCATCATTTCCTGGACTAACAGATCATGCCACAAAGCCAATCAGATTAGATCAATCAGGCCTTGGTATTATGGCACTAAGGAAGTTGTGAAGCTTTAGGAGACAGGGTGGTTCTTGGTTAGGCTCTTTGCACTCCTTTAAAGTCATAGGCTTTCCCTTTCCTGGTTCCCATGTGGACAGGTGATGATGAAATCGAACCAAGAGAAGAATTATACCTACATGAGCCGTCTTTAGTTCAAGGCTCAAACCTTACACAGATATTCAGAGTTCTTATAGTCAAAAAAGGCTTGCACTGGGTGTTGAGTTCCCTGAAGATGATGGCACCACTCTTCAAAGGCTGATTTAATTGTGAGCAGTATTTATGCAATATTTCATAACTCTGTTTGGTGGAGTGAATTTTGGAGAATAGTAGGTGCAGGGCTGAAACACTTACTGTGGACATGCCTCTAACAGCATATAGCCCAAGTGGCTACATTGGAGGTATCAGCAGCCAATATGAATACCTGGACCGGGTCTGGATTTACTAGAATGGGATGGTGGTGAAAGCAGACTTGAGCTGTTCGAAAGCATGATAAGCATCAGGAAGCCAAACAAATGTGGTGGGCTTCTAGAGGAGGTTTGTCATGGAGGCTCTTTACCCTGAAAAGCCTGGAATGAACCATTGGTAAAAATTCACAAGCTGTAACTTCTGGGGGGACCTGGGCACTGCCCAGCTGTGGATGGTCTCTACCTTCTGGGATCCATCTTAATGCCCACAAAGCAAGGGATGTTATCCAAATATTCTGTGGAGGATTGATGAAAAGTACATTTTAACAATTTATGTAGTCTTTCCAAGATGGAATCAACATGGTAACAATGCTGCTCAGGATTATCTGAAAACACGAGTATGCCATTGAGATAGATGACTACATATAGGTCCAAGACATTGCTAAATACATCATTCATGAAGTGTTGAAAGGTTACAGGAGCATTGGTCAGACCAAATGGCACTAGTAAATATTTGAAAGGGCCCATAGCATGTTTGAAAGGCAATCTTTCCTTCATTTCCTGCCCTCATGTGCACTAGGCTGTAATTCTCCTAAAGGTCCACTCTGATGAAATTTCTGGCTGACTGCAAACCATCTAATAAACTCCAAGGCTAGTGACGTGGAATTTAGCTGGATGTTAGCTAGATGCAACAGTGCTGATTTGATAAGATCCACACTCTTTATCTTTATAAAAAGTTTCAAGTACATGATATGCAAACTGGGGTCCACCATTCTGAGCTGTGTTGGCAGGCTCTGATGGCTAAGTATTTTACATAATAGTACTGGATGATGCTTTCAGTATATCCAGCTGATCTCTGTGATGACCTTTAACATCTAATATTCTGAAACTGCATGACGTTTCCCAACAAAACATTATTTCCAAGCTATTGTGAAACTGTGTCTTGCTGACATTGTTTTATAGTATCACCTTACCATCTACTTCCCTCCTTCTCTCTTTTTATATACAATACAATCATCTGTGTTGCCATTCCAGTAATGAGAATATTCCCATTAGTTTTCAGTTATACCCACCAGTTCAAAAACGATCATTTAGTAACACTTCTAGATCTTCTTTCTTGTTTACCATAATCCTTGTATTTATGTACAGATTAATACTGTATGTTAATATACTTATTCTTTAGTTTGTATTTGAGAGCACTGCATCTTGTTTAATTGTGTATGTTAAAATAGCGGAAACACTGTCTAGTGGAAAGGACACTGGACTATCTCCAGCTCTGCCACTGACCTGCTGTATGACCTTTAGCAAGTCACTTTACCTTTCTATGCCTGTTTCACAACCCATGAGTTGTTTCTCTTGTCCATTTAGATTGTAAGATTAGAGAATTCCTGTTACTATGTGTATGCACAGGTCTTTACACAATGGGTATCTGATATCAGCTGAGGGAAGGGGTCTCGACACTACACAAATAATAATGCCAGATAGTTTGAATTGGGCAAAGGTGTCCCTCCCCTGCTCATTTCCAGTTTAGTTTGATGTTCACTTGATAAATGCTACATATTTTAAACCCAGAAGGGTTTGATGCATCCAGTAGCAGTCTATCCCTTCCTTTTCTCATGCTTGGAATAAAAAGGATCTCACATCACCCCATCTTCTGTGTTTTTATCAGTTCTCTGAAACAATTCCTGAGTCCTTCAGCAAGAATTCCTTCCGCATTTTTCAAACTAATCAGTCACTTTTTGTGACATCATTTGCTGTGCTGCCAGAAGGCATTTGACTGTCCCACTTCTTTCATACAACCCCCAGATTTTTAAGCCCCATTCCTTACTCTGTAGTCACCAATCAAGATTACTTCTTTTTTTACAATAGCTCCATTTTCACTTCTTGTCTGTTAATAACTGGTTGAGTGCTTAGTAGTCTGATTCTGCTCTATTTTGAGGACAATATACCTATAGCAGGTACTGAAATTAAGTGTCTCCATAGATATTTCTCTCCTGCCCTTCCTGCATCTTTTATTCCTTTTTTTCTGATGTCATATTTCTCAGTTTTCCATACAGTGTCTCGATCTGCCATTTCCCTCCTTACAATAATTTTCCTTCCGTCTCTATTCAGTGGCTTCATTTCTTTCTAACACACCTCAGCTACCATTCAGCTCCTCCTTCTCCCTCTTCAGAACAGAAAAGGAATGTACTTCATACATATATAGCCTTCATGGTCTTCATTCAGAAAGTGGACAATTGTTCATGTTCCACATCAGCCACCTTGCATCCTTTCCTATCTGAAATGTTTGCTCCTTGGTTAGAACCTGCTAGGGTCAGAGAACTTTACCACCACATCTTGGCAGACTTCTATTCACTGTTAAGTTACTTTTTAGAAAGTTCTCTTTATTAATACCTATCCCCATTAGTTGCTGCCTCAGTTTGGCACTCAGCAACGAACTGCCACTCAGATCAAACTCCCTTTTGGTTTGGACTCATCTCTGCTGTCCTTCTTTCAAGGCTGTGAGCAGGGCTCCTGTGTGTTCCACGATTCCTTGATATACCCAACTCTTTCCACAGAATTTAAGCTTCATTTTAAACAAACAAACAAAAAAATTCTGCTCCTCCTACTCCTTGTTGGAAAACAAACACACCATGTTTAAAATCTTCAGCTGAGTATAAACCAATATTACATTGTTTTCATGAGTCTGACTGAAACAATAACTCTAAGAGGCACATGAATTGACCCATTAATCTCAATTGAACGTTAACTCTGAAATTGAGATGACAATGTATATATATATTATATATATCAACAGTAAATATACCACTGCATATATGTCAACAGTAAATATAGCACTAGCATGTCGCAGAAGCATCCAGCTGGGTATGCCAAATATCCTAAACTGCCTTCTGTTGCCAAAACCTTTGGGGGCGTATTCATCTTCCTGTGCAGCACGTGGGTGCAGGTCACTTGCCAGGATTATTTGGATACATCCTGTTTAATGATTTCCTCACCATTGTGCAATCCTTGGGCACTGGTTTCCATCAGTCCCTCTTAATGTCTGCCTATGACACACAATAGTCTAGTCTCATAATATTTTGGTGTCATTTCAACTGTTGGGTTTAGCGTGTGGGTGCTAGGTGGTGTTGGTGGCCTGTAAGGTACAGGTCAGACTACAAGATCTAGTGGTCCCTTTTGGCCTCAAAGTCTATGACTATGAACTACCAGTTGGTTCCTTCCCAGCTATCAAAACCTCTAGTTTCAGCCCTGAAAAATGTCTACAATATCTCTTTCTCTCTCTCTCCATGGTCCAGCTTTACTGAGCAATACATTTACCCCTTAATTATGAACAGCACCTCAAATGTCACCTTGAAACACATTCCAAAAACCAGCAAAGTCTGCCTTGCCCTTAAATAGATTCATGTGGGGAGGCAAGGATAGAGCTCCCATCCTAACTCTTGCATGACCCATGTAAGGGTCAGGTGAAATTTCAATACCTGTGCTCAGGGGCATGCAGGGGTAATCCATTCCACTCATAATTGGATGTGGAAAATCTGAAAGGAATAGAGCCATAGTTTCCTCCACCCCTAGGCACTGACAGCAAATTGCTGGGGTGTGGTAGTGGATGTTCAGCCTGTGCATTTTCAGGAACTTCAGGAGGCATTCCATCTTCCTGAGACAACTTCCAGTGATTCTCTTGAAGTGATGCAATTGCACATCTCCCCTTGGTGTCTCTGCGCTTATTGTCAATAACTTTAAAACTGCCTTAAAATTAACCCGACTGAAGGCATTTCAGTGTAAATAAACCTGAGTTGGCAGGATTAAATGTCTGAAAATCAATTCTTCCTTTATTCATCTAAGTTATAGGTTTCGTGTTTTACCCTGCAAAAAGTTGGGTTGCAGATTCCCTGAGTAAGGTTACATCCCAATAACAGATTCTGTGTTTCATCCTGAAACAATCTGACAACACCACTATAATCTCAAGCACTTCATCATAGAACTCTAAAAGTGGGAAATGGCTTTTCATTTTACCTTAAAAACATTTTTGGCCCATATATTTTCTTTAGGAAAAGCAAATCACCTAAAAGCAAAGCACAGCAGTTTGTGTATGATGACTATGTGCATCAACACCCTCAGCAGGAGATGCATTGGAGAATGACAACAGCAATTTGCATTCTATAGTTTATTTTGTGTGCCCAACTCCCTAAAGCATTTTACAAAGCAATAAATATCAGGCCCATGAAGATGATGTGATAGGATGTCAATATCGTAGTGACTCTCTGCAACCAGATACAGCAGCCATTCTGTGTACAGCAGTGTCCCCCACACAGCTGAAAACACAAGTGCCAATTAATCTGTGCTCATTAAAATAAAAAGAGTTGTTCCTGCAGGGGATAGTTTATGTAGACACCTGAACTGCTATAGAATGCACCATATTGTTCTTTGATGTCATTGCCAGGATAGTACTTCTAACAACTCAGCAATCTCTAGTTTTGTATTGGGAGGCAGATACATATATTATTTCCAGATTTCTCAAATGTCTTAAACCTATATTCTTATGCTTTCCCAAGCAAATGCTACCATCTCCACAAATATCACTCACAGGAAGAAAGAGATGCTGATAAAATGAGTGTGGCATACTGGTAACAGTGGTAGAGATGGTCAGAAAAAGAGTCTTGTTACTTGACCTGCTATACTCTTTTTTCACTCTCCATTCATTCTGCATTTTATTTTTATCAGAATAGTTAATCAGGAGGAAATGAAATTCAAATATGAACTCAGCCACTTATAAATCTTTCTTCTCCTCACTAGTCTTTCAAATTACAGGTTTGTGATTTCAGCGCTTTTTGGGGAAACCTCACTGGCCACAGTGAACAGGCCTTCAAATACTACCCCTCCATCAGCGTGCACACGGACACAGCGGCAGCCTTACAACTATCCTCCAGGGGTCACAAGTGGGTTACAAATTCTGCACAACATGATGACTGAGCAGCCTGATTTGGAACAATTTATTCATATTCATTCAGCTTCATTAAGATTCAAATGGAATAAGTAAGGTAGAAATTGAGCAGATACAGAAATTGTGCATAGCTTGCGCCTGTAGTCAGTAAACATTTATTCACTAAGCACAGCTCTCTTTTGCTCTCTTGCTTTCTCTTATATTCTTTCTCTCTCCCTATCCTTCCTGCTTGCTGTTTTAATGCATAATTAAGAAGGTCAAAATTAATGAAGCAGTGTGGAGTAAAGTTCAAGGAATCCCCAGGCACTATTTATTCTATTAGATCTCAGTCATGAATGTCAGACTGGCAGCATTAGAGACAGAAGCAGTTGAGCTGGCAGCATCCCAGAAACAAAACTACCAAGGGAGACTTACCTGCAGTGTCAGGTCATTCCTAAGCTCCTTCCCTGCAAAAATCACACGCAACTGGTCAGCTGGAACTCCCTGTTGCTTAGCAACCACTTCCTTGAGCTGGAAGATGCTGGTGTCTGAATCAACCTCCACTGGGAAACCATGGCTGGAGTTGAACCTGATGAACACTGACCAAAACACAAATATTTTAGAAAGTGAGCATTTTTCAAGTCAGATCTATTTTTAAAATGCTATAAGAGGAGGTTTTCTAATCCCTGGACTACTGACAATAAAATTTTAGTATGTTTTTCATTTTAAAGAGAAAATTTTAATGCTGCAATTTATCAATTTGAAAGAAGGCTCTGTAAGGAATTTCCTATCATATAATAGTCAGTAACCAATAAACAAAAAGTGTAAGTTCCCCCCGACAGCAATACAAAATTACAGTGAGCATACAGAAACAACAGACTTAACTAGGCAAGATTCTGAGTAATCAGTAGTTGATACAATATATTGTCAATTCAGTCTTAACCTTGGCAGACATATATCCTCTTTATGTCCCATGGGTTCTTCTCCCATTGGATATAACAAATAAATGCAGGGAATATAGATATTTGTTAGAACAAGGATGCATAAGAACAGATAGTTCCTGCTATACAGTAAAATATAGTCATACAAACCGGCCTCCCACAGATATAATTCTACAGAAAATAATGATGGAAGGGAAATCATCTGCTTGCTGAAATGTTTTCTGTACCAGTGTGGTCTTTTTCAGAGTTCACTAAAATATCTGTAGTACATAACTCCAGTATATATTCCTTCAATGCAGAAAATTACCATCACACTAGCCATGTCATTGCAGAGCTACAGCAACTGGTTTATACATTCAGAGAAGCCTGGCAAACAAGCTCATGAGTTTACTGCCATTCAGCTGGTGGGACTGCTTTTCATAATGAGTCGGAATGTGCCCATTAGGCTCACAGTGAGGAAATAGACTCAAGAAACCACTATATAGAAAAACCTCATTATAAGCGCATCATTCACTGAGATTGTATGAAAAGCAGAGATAAATCCTGGTGAGTTACTTCAATCAATAGGTTTCATAGATGGGAAACAGAGAATTAGTAAAACCATTATAAAACAATAAACTATCTAGATCAAGTCAACAGCAGACATCTGCTACTGTAATGATGGGGCATTGGTTGCAACTGATGTTCCATTATAAGAGTATCTTTTGATTCCCAGTCTAATATTTTAGTTGGAGAAGCTGCTGGTTTGAATTTTTGACAAGTGACAGAACTATGGGATCAGAAATGTTTATATGGCTAGTATTGCTATGGTTTTCACAGTAGAAAAAAGTCTTAATGATTTTTCTGCAACTAATGTATATCTGACCACTTCATTATTGTAGAAGTTTGAAAATTAATACCTGATGGCATTTGATTGTTTCAGCTGATTTTAGAATTTGATAAATATTTACATTTTCCAGAACTTTGCAGTGGTTGTATGATGGTGATGCTGTTGTATAGTATGTATTGTGAGTTCCATCTGAAGTTTTAGATGACAAAACTTTTTACCTCTAAAATTCTAGATAACAATGAAAGATTTTGTACTTGGAAAGTTTTGCCTTTATGTAACCAATCACAATTTAGGATTTCAAAATACAGTCAATAGGAACGCAGTACACATGTCCTTTAAAGTACTATTCTCATACTATATCCTTATTAATGTTTTTTCAGTTTCTATGATGGAAGGTGTCCTGGTAATGATTGTGGGGTTTATGGAACATTCTTGGATCAGAATGTCTAATAATCCATGCAACTGAAATTTAATTTTGCAGATGTGCCATGTGATTTGGAAGAGTCATGGAGGAATGATATGGCAAGAGTGAATTCCAGTTATCTGGAATTGAAGACCTAATGTCTTCTTCAAAAAAAAGCCTTATTATGATCCATTACGTAGGAAATTATCTTGGCAAATAAAAAGTTGTAGTTCAACCTATCCCAGAGGATATACCTATTATTAACTTATTTTTAAAAAACTTGTATAATGAACCAGGCCTTACAAGGACTTGAACTTGTCTCTCTCACATCCAAGGTGAGTTTCCCACTGCTCTAAAATGCCATTAGCTCCATAATGGGCACGGTTTCAGTTCTGATTCAGAGACAAAATCTACATCATTTCCTGCAGAAGCTGGGTTCTCCTATTTGTGAATAAACTACTAGAATATAGTCTTGGTATACAGAGGTAGTATTCTAGGCTCTAAAAAACTAATTCATGCCAAGAATGAGCAAAGTTTATCTATTTCTGCATCACTGAATGGAAGACTCAAATTACTGTTAACATTAACAAAGAATAGCTAGTTCCTCTTAGAATCCTTGTTCACAAAAGAATACAATCCTTCTTTCCTGAACAACAAATGAAAGGCAGGAAAACCATTTAGGGTTTTATAGGTCATAATCAACATCTTAAACTCCAGAGACCAATGGGCTGCCGGTGCAGATGATGGAGCACTGCTGTTATGGGATCTTAGTGAGATGCCTTGTTCAAGCTGCTGTGTTTTATACCAGCTTCAGTTTTCAAATGATTGTATGGTGTAGCCCCATGTAAACTGCATTGCAGTACTCTAACAATATATTAATTAATTTATAATGTAATTAATTAATTACATGTAATTAATCATGTACTTTTTTACAATGGTACCAGCTCTCTAATCACAGTGTGACCCATACACCCACACATAGCAGCATTACTTTTTAATTCAAATTATATGATTCTGAAATGGAAAAGTGCATATGTTTAGGCCTAAACAGCAGCCTAAGTTTTACGCTACATGCTGCTCCTATTAAAATATATAAGAATTAAAGAAATTGATAATTTGGTCAAAGATTTTAGAGTGTGACAAATGTGTATAAAGTAATTATCTCTGAAATTAAATCACTTCAACAAAAATCAGAATTCTGAAACAACACTGCTATTTAAAACTGGAAATACTGACCAACATTAAAGACCAATGTATGTAACAGTAGTCTTCAAATATGCCATCCCTAAGGAATTCATCACATTTGATGCTTCATCAACAAAGTGCAATTATAAATTCTACATCAAACAGGGAGGCAGCTATTTTGCCCATCACAAAACAATTAAGAGTCATGTTTCTTTATTAACTTGTCTTAAAATCATCAGAATAAAAGCCTGTAAATATGACAAGAAAAAGAGACAAGTTAGCCTTTCTAGTACTTGATTTGGCACTTTTTATTATGGTAAGAGTTATTATCCTAATAAAGAACATACTATATATACTGATATACATTATTTAAGATTTATTAATGACAATTGTCATAAGTGTGAAGTAGCCTAGAATTAGTGTTTACCTGTAAGGGGTTAAGCTAAAGGTAACCTGAGAGGTGGACAACTGACCAATGAGAAATTCCTCAGGAGACAAAGGATTTTAAGTTTCAGTTTCTCTCTGGGTCTCTCTCTGTTCACCTCGGCTATGGGATGAACACAGCTATGTCTTTCACTGTAACTATAGATTCTATTAAGTATTGTAGTCAGTAAGTTTACCTTCTTTTTATCACTTGGAGAGTTCTCAGTGGTGAGTGTTGGCTGGGTGCTTCTTGATATTGTAAACTTCAGCAGAGATTTCAACAGTGGGAGAAAGTTGCCTCGGGGGAGAGGTTTGGTTTCTGAATCCTTTTGATGATTATGGTAGATGCTGTTCTATTGATGGTTATAAGGGATTTATTCCTTTCTTTTTTTCTTTTATTAAAATCTTTCTTTTAAGAAGCTGACTGCTTGTTTTTCATTGTGTAAGATCCTGGTTTTGGATCGGGCACGTCTCGCAGGATCAGGTGAGTTTTGGGTTTTTTATTCTCTCAAGCTTTCCAGGGAAGGAAGAAGTTTGGGGGGTTAGTGGAAAGGGAAAGAAGGGTCCCAAACTACCCTAAATCTAGTTTGGTGGTGGCAGCGTACCAGGTCCAGATACCGAAGAATTTGTGTTCTGGGGAAAAACATTTTAACCCAAGCTGGTAAAATAAGCTTGGGGGGGGGGTTATTTCTTTTTTTCATGCGGGTTCCCACATCTGTACCCTAGAGTTCAGAGTGGGGAGGCAATCCTGACATGGTTGGCAGTGGTAGGATGAAATTTTGTGAATTTAAAAAAAAGGAAAGGAATAAATCCCTTGTAACCATCAATAGAACAGCATCTACCATAATCATCAAAAGGATTCAGAAACCAAACCTCTCCCCCGAGGCAACTTTCTCCCACTGTTGAAATCTCTGCTGAAGCTTACAATATCAAGAAGCACCCAGCCAACACTCACCACTGAGAACTCTCCAAGTGATAAAAAGAAGGTAAACTTACTGACTACAATACTTAATAGAATCTATAGTTACAGTGAAAGACATAGCTGTGTTCATCCCATAGCCGAGGTGAACAGAGAGAGACCCAGAGAGAAACTGAAACTTAAAATCCTTTGTCTCCTGAGGAATTTCTCATTGGTCAGTTGTCCACCTCTCAGGTTACCTTTAGCTTAACCCCTTACAGGTAAACACTAATTCTAGGCTACTTCACACTTATGACAACAATGTACCCAGAGATTGTGGGAGAAAAGATGGGGAGAAAGGAAAAAAATATAAAAAAGAAATGGAAAGAATCAATGCGGGACAGATTTTTATCTAATTATATTGCTATTAAATTCTTGGAATTTCTGTAAGCACTCAAATGAAAAATATGAAGGATGGAGATTGTATCAAACATCTGCAAAAGAACTTAAGGCATTATTAATTTATGGTGTAATATATTATAAATGACAAAGTACCACACAGTTTGTCAGGTATATAAATTCCTTGTTTTTCTTTTCCATTTTTTAAAAAACTGACTCAGCACACCTGTAATTATTTAGATTATTAATATAATTTATTTAGTAGGATTTTTTCCTTCTCCTTGAAATATGCCAAAATATACCATTATTTGGTTTAATAATATATCCACAGTAATTTTTTTTGTATTAATATAATGGAAACTGCAATAATATTTGTTTACACTAGTTATACCATTTCAATATGTTTCATTGCCATTATCAACATCCTTTAGAAGGACATTGCTTACACTAAGCAGAGAAATCACCAAGTGTATTAAATTAAAAAGGGAAAGTTACTTACTTTGTAATTCTGCTTTTATGAAAATATCTGAGTATGAGTCTCCATACTAGGTCTCATCTTTCTAATACAAGACAGGCAAAACTCCCAGTGGAGCTTTGGCTCTTACAGGAAGTGAGTGTGGCCAGGACCACAAGATAACTCCATTTCTACTGGTAGATCCATGAATCCCTGGATGTCCAGCTACTGTGCTTATGAGCCACAGTGAAGAAATGTCAAGGCCTGTCAGGGCAAATATGGCCAAGGTCTCATGAAGAAAAAAAGGCCTTGAAAAGAACAGAAAAGCACCAAAGTCTCTAACCAAAACAAAGTGCTAAAATCTAACTTTGAAGACAGTCAACAGTCATGGGCTAATTAGACCCTGTGTGTCAGAGAATTAATTTAAAAATAAATACACAGATGTTACTAGAAGGCAAGGATAGTACACAAAGGACACAGAGAAGTTCAAAGTTGGAATGGGACATAAATTGGAGACTGAGAAGAAGCAGATCACGTGGAGGAGGGGAGGACACTTCCTACAACGTTCAGTTAAGAAGGAACCAGCTGCTATTGGCTGGGAGGGCCAGAGAATGGTGTAACCACCACTGCAGAGTGGTCAACTTGTACACATATTTCTCAACCTGTCAGGTCCCAAATATGGGACACAATGTAGGACAGAGAGCTGAAATGAGGAACACAAATAAATATATAGCTATGCAAGCAGAAAACTTCAATTAGTGTGAGATTCATTCCTTTAGAGTAATTAACTCTATCTGTAATCTCAATTTCATGATACTTTATTTCTGATGTAAAAAATTCTCAAAAATAGAAGACACCAGATTTGTACAGAATGTAGGTAACTCTCGGATTAGAATATATGACAGCACACTCAGAGTACATCCACATGAAGGTGGGAGTGTACTTCCCAGCTCAGATAGACAGAAATATGCTAGCCCTGCTCGAGCTAATGCACTAAAAACAGCTGTGCAGCCAGGGGGAGTCCAGGCAGTGGCTCAGGCTAGCCATCTGAGTATGTTCCTCAGGAGTCTGGGCTTGTCTCAGGTGGCTAGCTTGCACTGCTATTGTTCTACCCCGGCGACATTGCTATTCTTAGCATGCTACCGTGAACAGAGCTAGTGTGTGCATGTCTGTCTACCCACTCTGGGAAGCATGTTCCCAACTGCAGCGTAGACATACCTTAAATGAAGTACACTTGAGAAGCATGCTCCCACTCCACGCTGTTTCTCTGCGGAGCAAAAAACATACAGAACTTGTGGAGTTCTATATTTCTCATGCTGAGGGTATAAATGCAGTCTCATTAGAAAAATAATATTTACTTTATTTCCTTTCCATAAACTTTGTTCTCTTTTTTTAAATTGTTTTATTTTTATTTCACAAAACTAAAAAAACCTGGTATTGAAATTGGAGAGGGACGCAAATCAAAGACTTAATTGCAACAAACAACAACAACAACAACAACAACAACAAGATCTTGGAGTCACTGTGGATAGTTCTCTGAAGATGTCCATGCAGTGTGCAGCGGCAGTCAAAAAAGCAAACAGGATGTTAGGAATCATTAACAAAGGGATAGAAAATAAGACGGAGAATATCTTATTGCCCTTATACAAATCCATGGTGCGCCCAAATCTTGAATACTGTGTACAAATGTGGTCCCCTCATCTCAAAAAGGATATACTGGCATTAGAAAAGGTTCAGAGAAGGACAACTAAAATGATTAGGGGATTGGAACGGATCCCATATAAGGAGAGATTAAAGAGGCTAGGACTTTTTAGCTTGGAAAAGAGGAGACTAAGGGGGGATACGATAGAGGTATATAAAATTATGAGTGGCGTGGAGAAAGTGAATAAGGAAAAGTTATTTACTTGTTCCCATAATAGAAGAACTAGGGGCCACCCATTGAAATTAGTGGGCAGCAGGTTTAAAACAAATAAAAGGAAGTTCTTCTTCACACAGCGCACAGTCAACCTGTGGAACTCCTTGACTGAGGAGGCTGTGAAGGCTAGGACTATAACAGGGTTTAAAAGAGAACTGGATAAATTCATGGAGATTAAGTCCATTAATGGCTATTAGCCAGGCTGGGTAAGGAATGGTGTCCTTAGCCTCTGTTTGTCAGAGGGGGGTGATGGACAGAAGGAGAGAGATCACTTGATCTTTACCTGTTATGTTCACTCACTCCGGGGCACCTGGCATTGGCCACTGTCGGAAGACAGGATACTGGGCTAGATAGACCTTTGGTCTGACCCAGTACGGCCTTTCTTATGTTCTTATGTTCTAAAGATCGTAGTTTATCTTACATTATCCACTCCATGTGCCATCTCTGTCTTCCAGAAAAAGGTTAAACAAAAGTAACATGTTTTAGAAAATCCACGATTTCTAGCAGTTTGGCATAAAAAAAATTTCCAAAGTCAGAGAAATTACTAAGTCAGCAATAAACTCACAGTGCATGAATGTGAATCTGTTTCCTAAGGATGCATTTCTGAGTAATAAATAACAAAAGGAGCATCAAGAATGTATCCTCAGACTGCAATTTATAGTTTCAGGGCTCCCCAGCAAAAAAGCATGATCTGGCAAATTAATCTTATTTTAGTGGATGGATTTTGAGAAACTTTAGTAAAAGTAAAACATTCAATAAAAGGTCTATAAAAACAGATTAGGAATCATAGTGAAAAGTGTTTTCAAAAATGCATACTTCATTAACTAAAATACTTGCATAAGTTGCCAAGTATAAAAATAAAACCTCTAAGAATCTGTAACCCTTCTAAATGAAGGCATGGACAAATGGACATTGTTATAAATATGTTATAAATATAAATAAAATAAATGTTATAAATATATAAATGTTATAAATAAAATAAATGTTATAAATATGTTATAAATATAAATAAAAATAAAACCTCTAAGAATCTGTAACCCTTCTAAATGAAGGCATGGACAAATGGACATTGTTATAAATATGTTATAAATATGTTATATGTTATAAATATGTTATAAATATTGTTAAATAAGATGAAATATCCAGTCTTTCACACACCTTGAATTAGTAGCAATATTGTGCCATTTCAAATTATTCAGCATAATTTAATGGTGTTTGTCAATGATGCAGCGATGCTCTAGGTCAGTGGCCACCAACCAGTCGATTGCGATTGACTGGTCAAACCTGGATACCCTGTCAGTTGATTGCAATTTCCGGTAGCTAAAAGTCTGGCAGTGCAGCAGGGTTCAGGCAGGCAGCCTGCCTGTTTTGGCCTCACACCACTCTTGGAAGCAGCTGACATGTCTCTGTGGCCCCTGGGGGCGGGAAGGAGTGGGTGGCTTCTCACGCTGCCACTGCCCCCACACTCCCAGCGCCATTTCTACAGTGCCCATTGGCCAGGAACTGCGGCCAGTGGGAGTTGAGGGGGCGGCACTTGTGGCACCGGAGGGGCTGGGGGGCAGCAGGTCATTTTGGATGATGATGCAACATCTGCTCTATCTTACTCCCACTGCACATGGCCTCAAGGGTCTTATTCGGCAGCCAAGAAACAACTGGGTACAGTAAGGCCCCGGTCTTAATCTTCACTAATCAATAAAAGGATATAAATGCTCAGTGCCTCTGAAAATCCTGGCCAAGCTGGGCACACAAAAACTGAAGCACCTAAAATCACTGGCCACTTCTGAAAATTGTGGTTCAAATGACTTGCCCATAATCATATGGCAAGTCAAAAGAACAACTTGGAGAAGAACTGAGATATTCTAACACCTTGCTCAGACCACTAGACTAGACCTATGATTCTCAACTCTTTAGATGCTGTGACCCGAGGTTACAAAAGAAAAATGGTTTTCCTCCCCTCTCCCTATTCTCATAATTCAGGGCTCCTTTCCATTTAGCCACAAAGCCCCGCCATCCATGGCTAACAGCCCGAGCACTGCCTCCCCGGGCTGAAGCTGAAGCCCCATCTGCGGTGGCTTTGCCTGCTGAGCAGCTGACTTCTGCTTGGGGAGCAGTACTTTAAGGTCACCAAGGGGCACTATTTTCCCTAAGGCCAGCCCTGTTTAACAGTACCTATTTTGCACAGAAGTCTTTATCCCCAAAAACCATGCATTAGATGACAGTTATCCTCAAATGTAACAAATCAAAATAATGAACACTGGGCTTGATTCTTCTCTCACTTACACTGGTGTAAACCAGGAGAAACTCAGTTCAAATCAATGGGGTTACTTCAGTCTGACAGGAGAATCAGGTAATGTTGCAGAGGAGTCGCTGTTGCGACCAAAAAGATCAAGACGCTTCTGGCCCTTGTTGTATATGCTAGCCTTGGTGTTGTGCTACCTCCAAAGTTCATTGACTGAATCCACAACCAAGGAATTTCTGTCAGATGTCAGAATAAAAATTCTGTATCAGACTCTGTATCGCAAATCTTATCCTTTGAAGCTCTCTATAACCTGGATCTGGAGGTAGACAGGCTATCAATAGTCTCACCCCTGGAGCCTGGGACTCCTGGAACATCCCAGAAATTAAACATTCAAAATGACCTTGAATATGGGGAAACAAATAAAAGAGAACAGACAAGAACCCCAAAAGGAACTAATTATATACTAACTAACAATGCCCATCTCAGGCTGAAGGTGGTCAAGAAGGAACTGGGACCAGTTCATCTGAGCAGCTCTATATATCCTTCCTACATAGTATGAGGATATGTAGAGCACATGCGCGGGCTGAACAGGCACTGCTACCAAAAATCTCCAGTCAAAGGCCCAGGGATAAATTAATACAGAAGTGGAGCACCCATAGGGATGCTGCTCGAAGACGTTGGATTTTTCACTATCCATTCTTTGTTCCAGACTAGGAACGCTTTTAAAAACTGAGTTGCTTCCTTTCAGCAGTGGGAGAGAAAAACAACAAAACTTTAGGCTCCCTATTTGAAAGGGATTATTTTAACAGTGCAAACATGACACACCAAGTGCTTATTTTTACTCTTACTGTGATTTTTCAAGTGATATCATCAAGCTAAATGTTCACTAATCAATATAGTAAACAATACCACACAATATAATCAGGAGCCCAGAGTCTACAGCCTCTATCTCCCTGTCGGTCTATCATGAGACACAGATTTCACTTCTCCTATTTCTTTGTTAAGTAGGTGGTTTTATTACATATCATTTTCTAAAAAATATTTTCATTATATGAGAACTTGTCAAACTACAGTGGTGCTTTAAACCTAAGTGAAAACAAGTAGTGTTCTTGAAATAGCGTTACTTTGTTCAACATGTCTTATCAGAATAGGCTAGAGCCTCTTAAGCAGATTTTTATGCTAAGACAGTATATAAATTAAAATGATAAATTGCTGGGAATCCTGTTCAGAGCAAGGTAAATTTTTATTTCTTTGCATGAACAAGTTTTATGGTCTTAATTGGGGCTTGTCCATAATACAGACTTAGAGACAAAATAGGCCTATTCAAGCAGGTGGATACTCAGCCAACTCTCAGTCTTTGTCACCACGACGGAGTAGTTGATTTGTACATTCAAAGTACTACTGTCTGAAGAAATAAATCTCAGTATTATAAAAGTAAGGTAAGGAAAAAACACCTAAGAAGGCTATATTTTTGTTAATTTAGCCTTCAAGACCAGTCTGATCTTCAGAATATTGGCCATTTTTCTCTTTAATTTTTAAATTGCTAGCGGAATCCCCGAATGCTGATATGAACGAGATGGCCATCACACTGTCTGGAGTGGCTCATAACTGAGAATGCCAACCACAGGACAGATTGTCAAAAGCAGGGCAGAGACCCCAAACTGGTGGTATGTTCTATAATTAGATTTCAGCAACCCAATAACAAATGTGAACTCCTGGAACACTGCTACTGTCTTACCATGGAGTCATACATAGACTGAAGTGCTAAAGAGGACTATCTTGCCATCCAGGCAAGCTAGACTTAGTGATAAATGGTCACTTACACCAAAAATCAAAACTATTCATGTTGTTTCCAGTCCTAAGAGACCAGTCACTTACCCCAGATCAATATGTACCTTAGATCTCATAACAAAGATAATGCTGGTAGTCAATCTTATAGTAAACAAATTAAAGCTTAATAACTAAGAAAAAGAAATGAGAGAATTATTAACAAGTTAAAGCAGGAAACATATGTACACAAATGAGTTCAATCTATGATTCCAAAAGATGAAAAGAGATGTAGCTTCCTGGCCTTTTGGCTAAGAAAGCATTATCTAAAAAGTTATATCTGTCAGCACTGAATGTCTTTTTAGGGTTAAACCAGTTTGATTTTGAAGATCTCTGCTTTTTTATTTTAGATTCAGCCCTTGAAGTTCCTAACAGCAAAGAGCTGAAAAATCTTCACATTAGCTACCTTTATTTCCCTCTTCCAGAATTCAAGTCAATGGATGTGCTTTCTCACATGGAGTACCTTCATGGGCATAAAAGGGCCATTAAACCAGCCCTTGTGTTGTGAAGTTCCACAATGGCCCATTTAGCCTTACTTGTTCTAGATGGGTGGGTGAACTACTTTTCCTGCCTAGGTTCACAAATTCAGAGCAGGCATTTTTACAATTATAAAGCAAAATTTCCATACTACCTGGTAGCATGAGATACAGACATTACAAGAAAGAATAATGCATGCAGCAACTTACTAGCATTTTATAGAGACTAAACAAACATATTCTTACATTTTCAATAAACATCTTTAATAATATTCACATGCAAATGAGCTGTTCTGGTTTCCAGTGATGATTTTGTCAGTGCTCAGCTGATGCCTACACTCTTGGCAAGAGCTGGCACCTGGTTTACCAGAATCAAAACCCCCTCTTGTAAAAGAAGGAGGCTTAAACCTAGTGCCAAAAAGACAATTTTGAGCTGCTTCCCTCTACCACACAAAGGCCAAAAAATAGTTCAACATCTTCCTGAATGGACATAGCCTGGGTCATGACCCAAAACCTGTGTATCTAGGTGTAACACTGGACCATAATTTGATTTTCAAGGAACACCTCACCAAGACCTTGCTGAAAATAAAAACAAAACAACCTGATCAGCAAATTAGCTGGTTCTACCTGAGAAGCAACATGTAGACACTGATCATACTGGGCTTGCCTTGAGCAATTCTGTAGCACAGTATTGCTCCTCAGTATGATTCAGATCTTTTCACACAAAACTCATAGACATTCAGTTAAATAAAACTATGCACCGAACAGGTACCAGGAGACCAAACAACCTGACCTGGCTACCAGTTCTGTCCGACATCACCCCTCCTGACATCAGGTGACAAGTCGCTTTGCAGAATCTGCCTCTCAAGGTGCAAGATATGTCACAGCTAACCCTGTTAAAAGATATTTTTAAGTCACCGAACCACCATCTTAGCTAAATACATCCTGTTTCGACAATTTCCATAAGGAACCTCAATATTACCTTCAGGTGACATATTACATGGCAAGAACAAGCTTTTAACATAGCCAGTGCTTATCTCATGAGGGATCCAACTATCTAGTCCCTGGTTTTCACCTTCCATGCCATATCTGGATAAAGCTCCATTGCTTCAGATGTGGAATGATCAGATGGGCTGCTAAGGACTGTAAATGGGGCCTTTGTGACTTCACCCTTGCCGCTGTTGCCAGCTAGAAGATGCATGCCACATACTTGCAGGCTGCATTCACCAGCAAGAGATGCCTGGTTCCCTCACAGACTTACATAATAGCCGTCCATAGCTATTGAAAGGTTAAGATGCCTAGACTAACACATTTTACTTGATTGTTTATGTAGATGCAATCACAATTTTATACACACGTGCAAGCACACACACACACACACACACACACACACACTGTAAATTTAATAAGATTTTCTATTCCTTCCTGGTTCTGGAAGGAAGTATCCCACAATTTATAGACCCACAGTACAAAATTGCTATAAGGAACCTTTTTTCATGTTTTTTTTAATAAGGCATCTAAATCCTACCACAGAGAAACCCAATCGCAATAAGTTGCTACACCAAAACATCTTTAGGAATAAGGGCTTGGCTACACTTGAAGCTGTAGAATGCTTTGGGTTAAACCAGCTTACAGAAAACGCAGTAGGGAAAGTGCTCCAGTGTGTCCACACTGACAGCTGCAAGTGCATTGGTGTGGCTATATTTGCGGCATTTGCAGCGGCACTGTGAGTGCTATCCCAGTGTTCAAGTGGATGCAACATGCTTTTCAAATGAGGCGGGTGGTGTGGAATGTGTTGTGTGTATGTTAGGGGAAAGGGAGTGGGTTCTTGGAGTGCTGAGAGTGTCTCTTGTAAGTTCAGTCCCCAGTAGCCCCCCGCCTCTCACTCACTCAGTAAATGCTTGCTTTGCCCCATTGCAGATAACCAGCCACTGTCTGAAATGGAGCTCTGAAAAGGCACTTTCGCATTCCTACAGCGATTTCACAACAAAGGGAAGAGAGGCCACTTGGCTTAAGGGGATTATAGGGCATTTCCTGAGGTCAGTCAGAGCGCAGTAATGTAACTCCTCGTCCACACTGATGCTGAAGCATCTCACCTAATAGGCAACAGCTGTTAATCCTCTCGGGGAGATGGAGTACCAGGAGTGCTTCAGCCAAGGAGTCAGAGCGCTCTACGTGCCTTGCCAGAGTGGACGGGTAGTAAGGTAGAGACCTCTGGGAGGCTTTAGTGCAGTATAAAGTGCCAGTGTAGCCAAGTCCTAAGACTGATTTTGGGATGGTCATTCCTAAACCTGACTCATCAAAAGTATAAGCTTAACCTTTGGGCTGACAAATAAACTATGTTCTCAGAAGGGATTACAGACCTCTTCTTTGGAGGCCCTAAAAAAAACCATTCCACTAGATATCCCAGGAAATCAATCCTTATGTTAACAGCATCATTGCAGGCAGCAATTGTCTTTGTCAGAATGATCAAGCTTTTAGACAGTAACATTGGGACAGCATCCACTAACTATTTTTCCTTATGCAATCTGCATTAATGTACAGCCAACTTGTTCAGGCTTCATGCATTGTCTTAAGACTAATATCATGGGGTATATAGCACTTGCACAATAGAAGCAGGTAGAAGGGAAAAATGCAAGTATCTCTCTTTAAAAAGAGAGCCAAATAGGAAGCACATAGATTAATGCCTTTTACATTCCAAGTGAAAGCTAGCAGTAATCACTAAGAAAACATTAAACAAACATGTTCAATGGCCTTTTCAGGGACGTAACTGAACAGCAACCCATGAGATATAGCTTAGAGCAGAACGTATATTTGCATTGCAAAAAAGTAGCATTCGGATATATATATGAGTGCTACTTTATACACACACACACACAATTGATTCACACCAAACAATCTTAATTTAGTTGAATAAATTACAATTTCATTAAAGTAGTCTCTGGTGGTGTCAGCAACTCTATTACATAAATCTATATTTTATGGGGTGTAGTTCAACTGTAAACATTTCCTCAAGCCAGAGATTTAACATACACAAAGTCAGCAAAGAAATAACTTATCTATAGTGAATGTGATGGGGGAAAATAGAAGTTTGTGTGTTCATTCACCTACATAAATTAACCAAGCAAACAAAAATATTTAAATAAAATAAATACACATTTATGGAATTTTTGAAATGCAGATCTGCTCTTAGAATCATAGAATATCAGGGTTGGAAGGGACCTCAGGAGCTCATCTAGTCCAGCCCCCTGCTCAAAGCAGGACCAATCCCCAACTAAATCATCCCAGCAACCAATATGAATTTGGAGAGTTTTTAAACAGTATGCACTGTTGACTACACAGATCATTACAACAGAAACAACTTTGCTTTTTATATAGTGCCCATAATAACAAATGTGTCCCTGAATACTTCAGAGTAGTTACATTAAACACCACATGACAAATTGGAATTAAACAAATTAAAAACCCAAGTGCTGCCTTAATTTTGTAATTTAGCCATAATAGCTTCTTCACAGTCATTACAGTTTATCATGTAAATCCATATTTAATACCGGTCAATTTGTTGTATGGATATGGACACTGAAAACATTATGAAAAAATTACATTGATAATTGCTTGTACATGCAGGGTGGACAGTAAAATAAATAGCTTTCTCCTTGTTAGACTTAAAGTAAAAATAAAGGACTGGGTGACTCAGGGGATGTTTCATTCTGTCATTAGTTTTAATTCAGTTCCTATCAGAGTAGGGAGGAACAAAGCTTTTATTCAGTGGTTTGGCAATGAAATATTGTTGGTGTGCCCTAACTGAGAAAGATTTGATCCTCTCTTTGATCAAGAACCACATGTGTGGGTTAGTCCCTCTGGGCTGAACCAGCCTGCTACTGTGTTCTCTTTCCCCATCAAATAAGTGGCAGTCAGGAATTTCTTGAGGAACACTGCTAAGCTTCACACCTTGCAAGCTTTTTGACAAAGAAGGAAGATCCAATCTCTTCCTGTTTGTTGGATTAAAACACTTTGACATTTGAGTCAGAATCAATTTTAATAAATCAGATCTCCAAATGCCAAAGTGTATGCAAAGCTATATTCACCTGCAAAATTGTTTTGGGATGAGGAATCCAAATGGGATGAAAGGCTAAATATATTGGGTATGGAACTCAGCTATCTGATCTTCCCAATCCAGAGAAGATGTATCTGCCACAACTATAATATGGATTAGGGGAATTTCAAAGTACTTTCCACACTAAAGAATAAGCCTTAGGAATTTACCAGATCATTAAATCTCTCAGGAAGTATGTCACCTCATCGAGGTGCAAGAATTTCCATCTGTTCTGTGAGACAATTCTGTCTTCTAAAATAAGTCATGTTAATGCTTTGGAAGGCTATCACAGATATAGTTAAGGCCACCAACCTCAACATGTACAGCATTATCTAAGTCAGCACCTGCTAACTCTACTGATTCCTCCCTAATCCATCAATTCTATCTTGTAATCTTCATTAGCATCATATTCCCAACAGGCAGCTTTTGGGTACATGCTGGAACTTTTTCAGGATACATAAGTGAAATCATGCCCCCACTGAAATCAATGTTGTAAAACTCTCACTGTTTTCAATAGGACCAAGATTTCAACCATAGATTTTAAGACCAAAAGGAATAATTATTTGGTTATTATTATGGTGTCTGACCTCATGTATAACACAGGTCACAGAATTTCACAAAGTGATTCCTGCCTTATGTCCATGTATTTTGAATGAGCTATAGCATATTTTTAGAAAGATATCCAATCCTTATTTAAAGATTTCAAGCAATGGAGAACCCACAACATCCCTAAATAAATTGTTCCAAAGGTTAATTACCCTCACTGTTAAAAATGTGCACCTTATTTATAGTCTTAATTTGTCTAGCTTCTGTTTCCATCCACTGGCTCTTGTTACATCTGTCAGATTAAAGTGCTTTCTATTATCAGAAATCTTTTCCCTGGGTATGTACTTTTATTAGTACTTTTCCCTGGGTATAAACTTACTACTCAACTTTGACAAAACTTTTACTTTTGACAAGTGAAATAGATTGAGCATCTTTAATCTACAACTGTAGAGCAGAGGAAGAAGGGGACACAGAAGCTCAGTGGGAATTGTTATGTGTGTGCCCAAGAATAGGAGAGGGATTTACTGAGTCATAGATTCCTAGGCCAAAAGGAACCACTGAGATCTTCTGTTCCAACCTCCTATGTAACATGGGCCACAGAATTTCTGCAAAATAACTTCTATTTTTTTTTTTAAATCCCATCTTGATTTAAAAATTATTAGTGATGGAGAATCCACCATGATCCTTGGTAAATTGTTCCAACAGTTAATTACCCTCACTGTTAAAAATGCATAGTTTATTTCAAGTCTGAATTTGTCCAGCTTCAACTTCTAGCCATTGGATTGTGTTATGCCTTTCTCTGCTTGAGTGAAGAGTCCATTATTAAATATTTGTTCCCCATACACTTGCACATTGTAATCAGGTCTCCCCTTAACTTCCTCTTTGCTGAACTAAATAGACTGAGCTCTTTAACTCTATTATGTCTTCTAATCCTTTATCATTCTTGCGGCTCTTCTCTCAACCATCTCATTTATCAAATACTTCTTCAATTGTAAGCCCCAAAACTAGACACAGTATTCTAGCAGAGGTCACACTAGTGCCAAATACAGAGGTAAAATAACTCTCTGCAACTGCTTGAGATTTCCCTGTTTATGCATCCCAGAAACATTAGTTCTTTGGCAAAGCATCACGTAGGGAGCTAATGTTCAGCTGATTACCCACTACGACCACCAAATCTTTTTCAGAGTCTTTGCTTCCCAGAACAGAGTCCCCCATCATATAAGTATGGCCTACACTCTTTTCCTAGATGTATATATTTACATTAATGAAAACACACATTATTTGCTTACACTCAGTTACAAAGCAATCAGGATCACTTTGTAATCGGTGATATGTCCTCTTCATTATTTACAACTCCCCCAATTTTAGTGTAATCTGCAAACTTTACCAGTGATGATTTTATGTTTTCTTCCAGGTCATTGATAAAAGTGCTAAACAGCGTAGGGCCAAAAACTGATCCCCGCAGGACACCACTAAATATATACCCACTTGATGACAATTCCCCATTTACAATTACATTTTGAGACCTTCAGTTAGCCAGTTTTTAATTTATTTAATGGGCCATGTTCATTTTGTATTTTTTTAGGTTTTTAATCAAAATGTTGTGTGATACCAAGTCAGTTGACTCCAAGAAGTCTAAATATATTACATTAGCATTATCGCCTTCATCAACCAAACTTGTAATCTCATAAAAATATCCAATTACTTTGACAGGATTTATTTTTCATAAACCCAGGCTGATTGGCATTAATTACATTACCTTCCTTTAACTCTTTATTAATCGAGTCCTGTATCAGCAACTCCAATATCTTAGCAGAGATCAATGTCAGGCTGACAGGCCTATAACCACCCAGGTCACCCGATTTACTCTTTTTAAATATTGGCACAACATTAGTTTTCTTCCAGTGTTCTGGAACGTCACCAGTGTTCCAAGAGTTATTAAAAATCAATGTTATCAGTCCAGCAAGCTCCTTAGCCAGCTCTTTCAATACTCTTGGATGCAAGATTTCTGGACCTGCTCATTTAAAAAATGTCTACCTTTAGCTGCTTCTATTTAACATCCTCCATAAGAGAGTTAATATGAGACTGTCATCTATTTTCCCTTCAAATACAGAGCAGAAACATTTATTCAATGTGTCTGTTTTTTTCTGAATTATTTTTGATAATTCTACCATTTCTATCTACTAATGTCCCAATACCATTGTCAGATTAGGAACAAAGAGAATCCTATTTTAAAAACTCTCCTTCTTATTTAGGCTTGGCCCACAACATTTTGGCATCTGAAGTGGGGCGCTCAAATGACACCCCAATGCCCCACTGCTTGGGACAAAACTTTGAAAGGTCTCAATTATGCCTTCTTCCTGTTCCACTCCTCTCATGGTACTGCTCTGCTGCCTATCTCAATAAAAGAGAACTAACAACTTAAAACGC
The DNA here is from genome assembly GCA_007922305.1 of Dermatemys mawii. NCBI lineage: Eukaryota > Metazoa > Chordata > Testudines > Dermatemydidae > Dermatemys > Dermatemys mawii. Next base: position 1,438,972 of record ML677386.1, read on the forward strand.
CTTGTTCAAAAATTGTAAACACTTAACTTTCAAACACCTGAACAGCAAATGTAACTTTTCTTGTCTGCATTTTTATCTGTTTGAATAAGAAAAGTGGTGCTTTCCATGCCTTCTTGGTTGCAAAGATTTGAACTGCTTCTGCTTCTTGAAGGTCCACAGTTTGGAGCAGCTCATGCTCTACTGAGACGGTTGCTAGGCCGACCAGTCTCTGTGTCATTGTGGACTGTAGATGTGTTTTCCTTACTTTCAGCTTGGAGAAACTGCGTTCTCCACTGGCAACTGTCACAGGAAGTGTTAGAAGTACACACAGAGCAACAAAAGCATTTGGAAAGAGGATGGTCATCTTATTTGTGCACATATATTCCAGAACAATCTTTGCAGTAGATCCTGCTGAAATGTATATTGAAAGGGTTTTCAGTTTATCACCTAAATCACTCGCATCAATATCGTGCATGTCATTGTGTGTCAACCCTGTCCCTATGCCCTGCATTGCTGGTGTATGTCTTCTTCAGGTATAGCGCGGAGTCTTGGAATATAATACAACATCCCCAATATACTGCTGTTCTTTGAGCTACATGAAACATTCTTCATCTGACTGTATTGCACAATCTAGCACCTGGTTAAAGAATTCAACTTTGAATTGTTGTTCGAGTCTCTTATGGGATTATCCCGTGCCTTGTAATCAAAATGTTGTCTTCTTGGGTGACTTGTATTCTTGAATAGGTCGGAAGATATCTTCAGTGTGAAATTCTACTGCCAACTTCTGTTCACATTTCAGAATGTTTTGAAATCCCTCATCTGACTGGTAAGACTGTAGGTATGGCTTTGCTTTGTCCAGTTGTTCCATTGTTCCAGATATCTCAAGATCAACACGTTGGAGTTTCTTGATTACAACATTTATTTCAAACAGTGTGTCATGCCACAACACTAAGCTACACAGAAATGTGAAGTTATGTATGTTTCTGGTGATTCCACTTCCCTCTGCCACTGTTCTCCCATGAACAGTTCCTGTCATAGCATTATCCTCCATAATGGCAACTATGGCATAATCTATTTTCCCAATTTTGTATTTGATAGGCTTTATTGCCTCCACTCAACTTTCCCATCGTGCGGCACTCAGTGGTTTCAATGTCAGAGAGGATGTTCCCAGATGTTGCTTCAAAATTTGCCATCAATGAGTTGCAGAGAAAAACACATAGATGCTTTGAATTACATTAAAAAATTCAGCAGCCTCCACCACTGACCACCAAGTTCAACGAATGAGAATTTCATGGGACAAAAAAAGCTTGAGGATTTTACTCTGATCCGTCTGCACTCCTCTTTTCTTTCCTCTCATGTTGGCACCATTATTGTAGCCCTGACCTCTCATGTCAGCTATCGCAATTCCCATTTCTTTCAGCTTTTTAAGAAGCACATTTGTCATACCAGCTCCTGTAGTATCATCAGTGTCAATACATTCTAGAAAATGCTCTCTGACAATCACTATTGCAGGGACATTTTCACTAGGTTCTGTTGCTGTTACAAAATGCACCATTAAAATCATTTGTTCCATATGGCTGATGTCAGGTGTGCAGTCCAGAATAACAGAATAATATCTTGCTGACTTCAGATCTGCCACAATCTTCTGTTTGACTTTTGTTGCCAGTAACTGTATGATCTCATTTTGAATTGTTTTCCAAGGTAGTGGTGTGTGTACATTTCTTGGGTGGTGACTCTTTCTAGATGCTCCTCAAGTACAGCATCAAACTCAGCCATCAGCTCCACAATTTTCAGGAAGTTTCCATTTTTTGGTACATACAGCAGATCTAAAGTGCCACACAGTGCTAGGTTTTGGGTAGCAAGCATTTTCATAACAGCAATGAGCCTCTTCAGAACACTTTTCCAGTAAAGAGACTATGATGCAATCTTCTCTTGATGCTGAACACCTATGGTGGCCTTTAACCTTAGTCTCATCACAAACTCTTTCCAGCTATGGAATGCTCTCTAGTGATTTGCGCTTTCTCATGGCAAGCCATTTTCTAGCCAGATTTTTCCAGTCCTTTGTTCCTGTAGAATCCAATGTGGTTGGAACATTAGACTGGAAGAGTTTGCAACAAAAACAACAACATGCAGCATTCTGGGTTTTTGAGTACATAAGCCATGGCCTTACCACTTCGTCACCATTGGGGATTTCATGCCAGTAATGCCTTCGATGGAAACATCTATTTTCATTGTCTTTGGGGAACATGAAGTTTTTCACTTGCTATGGCCCATGCAGTACAAGGAAGACCCTCAGGCTACTGCTCAAGTGGGACCACAGTCCTGAATCCTCTAGACTTAAGGAACTATTCTCAGCTGCAGATATTTCTTGCGCCTCCACTACGCTCTTCTATGATCTACACTTTTATTCAGGAATGTGCATGGTTACATCCATTTGAGATGGAGCTATGGATGCTGCAGTAACTGCCAGGTCACCTGCACTATAACTGGAAGACCAGGCATCTCCTCACCAATCATACCCTCAGTGGGGCCAGAAGATTCACTGTGAACATTTGTGTCTATGTATCTCAGGAGAGCTCCTTCCTGATTAGATAAAAAGCATCCTTTGCTTGCTTGCTTTTTCTGAATGCTGCCCCAGAGGGGCGTTTTCTTCTTTTACTCGTGACGGCTGTTCTGTGCCAGCTATAGTGGCTGTATAGTGCATAACATTCAGGGCTTGGTTACACTTACAGCTTTATAGTGGTTTTGGTTATACCTGCCCTCATATACAGCTATAGGGATAGCGCTATAGCGTATCCACACTGAGACCCACCAGCAGTATAGCGTGGCCACATTTGCGGCACTTGCAGCGGCACGGGAGTGGTGCATTATGGGCAGCTGTCCCAGCATTCAGCTGGGTGCAACGTGCTTTTCAAACGAGAGGGAGCGACGGGGAGCGTGTTGTGTGTATGCGGAGGGAGAGACCCAGTGGCTTTTTTAGCCTGCTGAGTGTGTCAGCAGATGGTTTTTAGGCTCTGCATTTTAAAGACATTCTGCTTTAAGCTTGCTCACAAGGTAAACATTTGCATTGCTGATCTGCCGAGTTAAAGACAAGATCTGAACATGTACTTCCACATTCCTCCAGCCGAGTTCAAAAGAAAGGGAACAGAGCCTTAATTGGCTGAAATGACTTAGGGGCGTCTCCAGTAATCACTCAAAGTGCAGTATTGTTAATACCCATTCACCCTGGAGATAATACGGAGCACTGAATACGCTATAGCTGTTAATCCTCTGGGAAGGGAGGATTACCAGGACCGGTATAACTGTGGATTTACAGCACTCTATGTGCCTCGCCAGTCTGGATGGGTAGTGAGTTATAGCGGTTCTGGAGGCTTTATAGTGCTATAAAGTGCCAGTTTAATCAAGCCCTCAGATGAAGAGGGCATATAAGCAGGCTGGTAGCAGGGCCTGAGTGAGGGAAGATACCAGTGTCTTAAGGGCCTAACTAGCTTCTATTCAGTTGACTGCCTGTTCTCCTCAAATGGGTTCAGGGAAGCAGCAGGAAACAGGAAGTTCCCTGAGAAGCTGGTGTTAATCAGTCCAGGCTCCTGGGGGTGCTAGAGAGGTACAATTGAGGCTCCTCTTCTCTCTCTCCCTGCAGCTCCTGCTGCTTTTTGTTATTCCCTCTCACCTTTTCTCCTGCCTGCCTGTTATGTCTCTTGTGCCCCTTTCTCCAGCACAGCACTCCCCCATCTCTGTGCATCTAGGACAGAAAAGACATATGCACCAGCAGCAGACACAATTTTCTACACTCTGGATCCTAGTGGCAGCCTCCCTCCCCAGTCTGGCACCTGAGGCAGCCGCCTCAGTTCGCCTCATGGTAAGGCCCTGTTTATTGTCCTTGTCTCTGCTTGCCACAGATTCCTTCTTTTGTGCCTTCATTTCCCTTATCAATTTCCTACAATTCCTAACTTCTGATTTATCTTAATTACTATCTACTTCCCCCTTTTTCATTTGTTATATATATATATTTTATATCTGCCTTCAATTCCCCTCTAAACCAGGTCATTTTTAACTAGCACAGCCTTTCTCCTCAAATATGGGATTGGGCTTTTGGGGTAGCTAGTAAGGTGCTTTCAAATTATTCCCAACTATCATTTATAATTTTTCTGATTAAGTTCTTCCTCCCATCTGATTTGACTCATAATTGTTTATAGCTTTGTGAAACTGACCCTATTAAAATATCAATGTGTATAACTGTCTGGAGTTTATTCTGCTTGTACATTGTAAATGTGAGCAAGTCATGATTACTTGTACCTAAGCTACCATTAATTTTTAGTTCTGTGATCAGCTGCTCTTTAGCTGTTAGAATAAGGTCTAATAAAGAATTCTACCATGTTGGGTGCAACATTTTTTGAGTTAGGAAATTGTCATCTATAATGTTTAAAAATTCCAAGAAGTTTTATTATTGGCAGTACAAGACCTCCAAAGCATGTGTCTTTCAAATTGAAGTCTTCCATGATCACACAGGGTTACCCCCACTCCCTATTTTGGAAGGACTGAGTGGGCAAAAGCCTAGACAGACCTACTGTAAAGTGGGTGCACAACTGGTCGGAAAACTGTACTCAGAGAATAGTCATCAATAGTTCACAGTCAAGCTGGAAAGGCATATGAAGTGGGGTCCCGCAAGGATCCATACTGAGTCTGGTTCTATTCAATAAATAATTTGAATAATGTCACAAAGAATATGTTTCTAAAGTTTCCATTTGATACCAGTCTGTTAGAGCTTGCAAGCGCTTTGGAGGACAGGATTATAATTCAAAATTACCTTGACAAACTGGAGAAATGTCTGAAATTCATAAGATGAAATTCAGTAAGGACAAATGCAAAGTACTACACTTAGGAAGGAACTGCACAAATACAAAATGGGAAACAACGGCCTAGGAAGGCGTACTATAGAAAACGATCTGGGGATTGTAGTGGATCACAAGCTAAATGTGAGTCAACAGGATAATTGTTGCAAAAAAAATTACTCTAGGATGTATCAGCAGGAGTATAAGCAAGACACAAGAAATATTTCTGCCACTCTACTTTGCACTGATAAGGCCTTAACCGGAATGTTGTGTCCAGTTCTGAGCACCATATTTCAGGAAAGATGTGGACAAACTGAAGGAAGTCCAGAGGAGAGCAACAAATATGATTAAAGGTCTAAAAAACCCATGACATTGAGGAAAGATTAGAAGAGTTGGATTTGCTAAGTCTGGAGAAGAAAAGAATGAGGAGGAACATAAGAGTGTTCAGATACATAAAAGGTTATTATGAAGAGGATGGTGATAAATTGTTTTCCTTAACGCTGAGGACAGATCAAGAAACAATGGGCTTAAACTGCAGCAAGGGAGATTTAGGTTAGACACTGGGAAAAAACTCCTGTCAGGATAGTTAAGCATGGGCACAAATAACCCAGTGAAGTTGTGGAGATGTTTTTAAGAATAGGTTAAAGGTCTAGAATTTAGTCCTGTGTCTATGCAGAGAACTGGACTAGGTAACCTGTTGTAGTCCCTACATTGCTATGATTCTATCATTTTCATTGAGGGGGCACCACTCCCCCTCTCACTGCCCCCCAGTCACGCTGCCCCAAGAAGGACAGAGTTTCAGGACCTTGAATCACTGTGGTAGTGCTTTTCTGAATCCCTTCCAATCTGTCAATATCCATTTTAAAGTATGGACATCATCAGTGGACACAGTACTCCAGAAGTTCTTACTAATGCCAGACTCAGATATAACAAAACCCCCCAAGACCTACTTGATATTCCCCTGGAATATCACAAATGCCCCTCTGCAATGTGAGCCTGAATTTCTAGCTTATTTAGGAGTATGTAGGGCAGTCTACTCAAGGCTCTCACCTTCATTCAAAATCATACCCTAAGACTTATGAATTCTATCTTTTTTATAATTCTCTGTACAGCTGTTGGTTTAGAGTTTAGTCATTTTTTATCCAATTGCAGAGTTTGCTGACACATTTTTAAATGTACTATTTCTAGAAACTTACAAACATTTTTCCATTTTTTATCATTCAAATGTTTAAATTAAAAAAATAAGGTTCTTAAAGGAAGATTATGCATGTCAAAATCATTCTGAGCGAATGGTTGAAGCCAAGTATCTCTTTTTAAACTGCTAAAATACCACAAGCCTTTTACAAATGAGCCTTAACTAAATTGCTCTTAAATTTTGATTACTTAGCAAACTATTTTCAGCTTATAATGTAAACATTAAGCAAAGACAGGTTCGGAAATCCAGGGCATACCTATGATTAATATTTTCTTGTTTCGCAAAGTTCATTTCCATTTAAGAAAGGTGTATGTATGTTACAATTTAACCTCTTTGATCAGTTATTTCCCCTTCCCAGCTGTATTCCTATTTAAGAAAAAAAAAAATCTATTGTTTATATAAACTGTTCATAACAAGATAAAAACCTCTCTTCTTTTCAAAAGTTTAGTTACATATCTGGCACGCAGATGGGTATCTGGTCTTATTTCCACTGGTGTCAGCAGTAAAACTCACATTGAGGGGAACAGTATTTAAGAGGGGGCCTAGACAGAACTCTGTCAATTATTTTGCAAGATTAAGGACCTATTGTGTTTGGCACAGTATAAATACAAAGAAACAGTCCCTGCCATAAAGAGCTTGTAATTTAATTATTCATTAATTACCTTTCCCTGTTCTTTCCAAAGACAGCAGCATAGAAAATGTTTCCTCTTAAAATACATCTCTACTAGAAGTGGAGTGATGGGAAGGCAACCACATTGGGGATATTCCTGTCCCAATTTATAATGGGACTTCAAAACATATGGGCAGTGAAGGAGTGTAATGCTTTCATTAAGAAAATTAAACCTTAGGAACACAATGTCAGGTTATATATGGAAGAGAGAAAAATGATGTTTGCTGTACTGCTCAGTTTGTTTCAAATACCATAAAAATGCTTTTTATTATAGAATTTTCCATTTACTTTCATAAAATTTGAGCTGTTTTCCATGGGAGAGAATTTCAACCCTCTCTCTATGGGGGAAACAAATTTTGTGGTATTTTGTTGCAGTATAAGATCTGATGCAAGGGCTAAGCAATATTATTTGTGGAAAGCTGCCAACTGTTCTCTACTAACTAAAGTCATGTCTTTTGGAAACTCAGTTATATACCTAGAATTCTATGTACACCCAATATTCCATCCACCTGCCCCCTGCAGGAGAGCAAGAAAGGCTTGAGGCTTTGTTCAGTCTTGCAGCCAACAGTGGATTTTCTGCTAATATAAGCAACTACTTTTATTTTAAATATATGTATATAGGATTACACTGTATATGTATGAATTAATAAGGAGATAGAGAACCTTTCATTTCTTGGTCACATATTTAAATCCTACCCCAGCCACTAGTGATCTAAACTCAATACCATCCAGCAGCTACTTAAATATGTCAGGAATCTCAGTCCTGATGCTCATGCTCAAATGTCAACATCACAAAGGCACCATCAGAGTGAGTACTAATTTACAACCTTACTGACTGTTTCAAGAGACAGAGGCCCAGAATTCAATGAGCGTAGAAAGTGAGCTATTTTCTTATCCCTAAGCACTACAGAGTTTGCTATTGTATGAGATTGGTTAGAAACTGCTTATATATGTGAAACTGTCTAATCTATTTGCACTGTCCAAGAAGAGGCACAAAAACATAACTAGTAAAAAACAAAACAAAACACAAACCTGTAAAAAGATGACCCATTAATAGAATTTCACAGTTGTTGCTGCAGGTCTCATATGACTATGTGAAATTTCACAGGAACAGCAGTGAAACGTCTCAGATCTACCTTTTTCAAAGCACAATCCCCTACAACTTGAGTTAAAAAAACTTCATTTACCTATTTGCCTTACTGGTCACATAATAAATGGTTAAACAGTTTTGTTTTCATTCAGTAGAAGGAAAATATGTGCATACTCTCTCACCAGGTCACTATGCTATATTAAACAATAGTTCTTCAATTTCAATATTCCAAGTTATGTCGTAATGCAGACAGTAAAATTAACAATCAATCAGACAGATATAACACAATGCACAAACATGGGGTTAATTTTCAAATGAACTGAGGCCCTGCCTAACTTTTTTGCCAGTATAAATGCATCTGTATTTTTCATCCATTAAATGCAAGTGCAAATCAGAGTATTAGTCCCTGCACCTCTAGCTCCCTACTTGTAAAGTGGGAGAAAGCAAAACTAAGGACACTAATAGTTTTTATTTACATCTCACTCTAACTTTCTGAATCATTTTCTTAAACCAATGAAAAATCTGAGGAAAGAGTCTTAGAATGGAAGTCGATAAGGGAAGCCTCTTGTGAGATTACTTGTAAAGATTTCTAGCTCATGTAATCCAAGGTTATTGCTTGTATCACTATACTGACAGGTTTATCTGAATAAGAAATGCTTTGTGCTGGAAAAATTAATGCCTTTTATGCCCAGTTACAATTCTATGTTGATGGAATTAGCCAGAGACAGCACACTGTTCATTGTTCATTATGAGATCAACAATCAAGACAACAGGATATACTTCAAGAAAAGTATTGTCTTTTCTTTATTAACTACAGAACTGACTTTAAATTATAGCTGCTTGTTCTGATACGTTTCACTTTCCCTATATTAAACCAGTAATGACAAAAAATATTTAATATTTATAGTATGGTATCTATCAGAAGCCTCTAATAAGGACTGGAGCATAAATAAAGTTCTGTATAAACACAGATAGAGAGACACCCTGCCCACCCCAAAGAGTTTACAATCTAAATTAAAAATGGTCTAAAAACACAAACCAAAAACTTGCATAATCTGTACATCTAATGCCTTAAAATGCTCCTGCTTTCACATCCTATCATTGCCGCTGCAATATGAATGACTAAAAGGTACCTCCTTCCTCACTGTCAAGGCTGAATCCCCACTTTGTCACCTCAAATGCAGAAGGTGGGGGCCTGCAAGGATTCTAACAATTAATACTGGCCACTCCAGGCTTGTATTGAACTCCCAAGGTTACAACTTTTCCCGGACGTTGACTTGGTAAATGCTGCCACCACCCAAATGCAAAAAAACCCCCACAAACAAACAACACATCCTTGAGCCCAAGAAGGAGCACCTGAGAATTTCTCCTGGTGGGGTACTCTTAAGACCATTCACTCCCCCTCCTGGGAAGAACTGAGAAAGAAAACAAAGGAAATTAGCTGTTGCCACCAATTAAACAACACATGCACAAACCTCTTAGGTTTAAAACTCTTTTAAACTTATTTTTAATTTATTTTAAAAAAATTTAAACCTCTTCAGTTGTTTAAAGTTGGGCACTCAAAAACTAGGAATACAAAATTGCTAATCACTTCTGAAATTCTTGGTCCAAACATCACTGAAAGTCTGTAAGACTTTACAACGCCTAAGTACTTTTAAAAATATGGGCCTAAGTGACTTACTCAAGGTCACACTAAAAATCTGTTGCAGATCTGGGAATTGAATCTGGATCTGCAGAATGCCAGCAGCTCCCTTTCTCTCTACCCTAAAGATCTAAACTCAGTATGGAAGAAAGGAGTGAGGGGAGGAGGACCTGGTTCAACCCATGAAATTATACCCTTCTTCAACGAAGTGGTAAGTCATGAAAGGTTGTCATTAAGTCATGAAAAGTTGTCGTCTCTGGCAGGAAACGTGTCATGAATGTCCATCCAACATCCCCAGGAATTCTGCTCTGGGGGAGCAAACTGGGCTATCAGAGGCTGTCACTGGAATATCCCTTTCACTCTCCACCATAAAGCGATCCATCACTGAGGAAGGTGTTTATAGGACAGCCCATCTCCTAAGTCTCTGTTCTGCTGGGGGGCACATTGTGGAGAACCCACCTCTTCATGGTCTCAGGCTTCTTTTTTGGGGCACATGTGTTCAGGTAATGAGCAGCCATCTCTCCCTGATTTCTCGTGGGAGGAATGTGCGATGAGAAGTAGTCCTCATCATTTCAGCAACAGCTGAGCCTGGCAGCAGAAACTTGTTGACAATGCATTTTGCTGTGGATTTCTTTACCTGCATATATGTATAAACTATAAAATTATAAACACATGTATCATTCTGTCTCTCTCTGTGTGTGTGTGTGTGTGTGTGTGTATGTACACACTCAAGTAAGAGGCAAAAAGGAAAACACTTGTAATCCTTGCTACTAATCAAATAAATTGGCCAGTAGACAAAAACAAAGAAACAAACCAAAAGAGGAGTCAAAGGAGAAAGAAAACAGAGGGAAATGAATTTTCATTCAAGAAGTATGCTTACAGTAGATTACATTTTCAGATGCTGTTGACTTAAGCAATAAAAATAATAAAGTGTTCCTTGTTGATAAATTGCTCACACCTAAAACCCCTAGTTCAGCCCTTCCAAGCACACTGAAAGATTGGCTGTTTCAAGTGTGTGACATAACAAAATGAAAGCATACTCAAAGCACTCTTTGGATTAATGCAGTAACAACTATCTTCAACTCCAGATTTACACACAAAAAATCTCAAGTTTCTAAAGTTAGGTGAATTATACATTACTTTCCTGGTCCAATTGTTTAAAGCAAAAAACTATATAAGCTGTTATAAATTAAAGATGCAATGCAAAAAGGCATTCCTGTCCTGTAGCACCACCATCTGGCCAAGTGTCTCTCTGCTGAGGTCTGCCTCAGTTTCTCCTTCAATAAGGTAGCAATGGATTCACTTTAACGGCCTGGGAAAAGAGAAGCCAAACATTCTAATAAACATAACTGTCTCCTCCTCTAATGAAGTCCCCTAAAAGAAATAGTTGAATAACAATTGAAACATTATCCAGGTTTCAGGGGCAGGGTTGTTTTTAACAGTCCTTGTACACCACTGTTGATGCACAGGACAGAAACCAGTCTCTTCCATTCCTCTCTGTCTGCTGCTGCTGCTTCCACTTACTTCATGATGTAGAGACTGACTATTCTGCCCTCCTGGCTAAGGTTTTTCTCGGCTGCCTTCATTTCCTCACATCACTTATTTTCCACTTAACAGCAACATGTGGGAGTCTGTGTGCTGGCATCTAGAACATACACCCCAAATATGTCCTGTGCTTCCTTTGAGTCTAGTGAAAACAAACTGCTGGTTGGTTATTTCTTGGACTTCTTCATTAGTGATTAAGTCTTTACAACCAATCCCCAGAATTTTTTTCACACACTTATTTTCGAAGGTTTGCGTTTTCTGTTTAACATTTTGGTAGATCCCCAACTCTCGCAGCCCTATGTTAGCGCTGAAATTATATAGTAATTTTAAATTCTCAGTTTTGATCTGGTGCTGTATATATTTGATTTCCAGACTCTGTTGAGATGATGTGAATGCCTTTCCTATCCTTGATTTCGCATTTTTCTTCAGGTCTCCATTGGCTAATATGGTATTGCCCAGACAGATAAACTACCCGAGACCTTACATCCAGAACAACCCATTCAAGTTTTGTGCATCCATGGTGATGTTCAGATGTACTCGATCACCTCTTTAATCTTACATTTAGTGAACCAGGTGGGTCACCTCTGGATGGGAGTCACAGATCACCTGCGATGGGACTGGAAATATCTTACAGAGGAGAATCTACTCCATTAACCTGTGTACCTTTGGAGGGACAAGGAGCCTACTCAGCAGAAACCTAGAAGCTATTGCCTATGGCCCCATCAGATCTTTTTGAGATTCCCTTGAAATTCCTACATTAGAATAAAGTGCCCTGACATTGACATTTTTGACATTGTGGCAGCCCAGCATGAAGACCAAATACTTTGCTAGCCATTGTCAGGGTGTTTGTAATGACACATAAGACACAATAACCCTATCAAGATACAGCATCCATAAATTAGTACTGGCATAAATTAGTCCATCACTGCTTGACAACAGAAAAGCCATGGGATTTGCATTGACTCAGATATTATTTAAGTTCTCTTCATTTTTTCAATGAATACAATAACCTACTTGAGCCCTACTTTGCATTACCACACATCTGTCTGAGTAACAGTACTCCTTAAGAAAAGAGAATATTCACAAGAGACAGATGGATTGAAGGACTTCAAGTAACTCACCCCATGAATATACAAACACTATTTCTACAAGAAAAATACAGACACAAAAGCAAACCCATAACTCAGCTACCAGGCTAAAGAAATCAGTGTAGGAAAAGGGGACATAAAAAAAGCAAAAATGTGCCCTTGGGTCCACCCATGCAACTCCACTGACTTCATGGATGCGACTGAGGGCAGAATTTAGCCCAAGGTGTCTGGCAATGAGAATATTTCAAAGAAAAAGGCTTCAGGAGTATTGATTTTGTGGCAGTGTTCTTTCAATATTCTGGGAGGATAAACACTGGGGGGATAAATTCTCTTTATTATATTGACCTTTTTAACTTTTTTGTTTTCAGACCGAATTGTCTTTATTATACTGTCCATGGAAGCACCCATGGCAGGTCCTTCAGCCTTGTAAAAAGTCTGAATTTCTTTCAGTGATACGCAGTATGCACTCAATGTGCCTTCTTACTCAAACCTCTCTCTTTGCTCCCTCCAGATGGCACAAACGGCTATGATTCCTCACCCAGCTTTCATAACAGAAGTCCAGCCATCTGCCTCAGAGCTTGCTACAAGTACATTTATGGAATAGCTACATAAAGTAAAAGTACCAGTCCAACAACTTTGATCATATACACAGATCCAAGTGAAAACAGGAAAAATGCCTATTACATGTTGCGGAATGCATATGCTACCCTTTCCGCTTGGAGTGGATTATGGTTTTATCTCACTCATGTGAGACCTCATGTAACTCATGCATTCATAAGACACTCCTGAGATTTTTTCCCCATACTCAATCCATCTGCAGAGCAGTTAACAGTCAGTTAGGTCAATTAGATAGCCAATTCTTTATACACACGTTTGACAGTTTCAACTCAGCCCCTCGTGGACTGTTTCTTCTTTGCTATAAGCCAGAAAGAAAGACACAGTTCAATATGCATTCACACTAATTTTTAGGGAGCATAAGATTAAAAAACCCCAAACTTAACTTTCTGGTCATGGCTCAGATGACAAAATTAGGCCAGACTATTTTGTATCTAGTGGATTTAACAAAGGATTTCAGTCACAACTTAAAATTAAACCATCCTTCGTACAGCCTAAAATCAGCACTTTTGAGAATTAAAATGTAAGAAATGCATTCATACTACCAATAAACAATCTTCTTCTTGCTTTAGTGGGAAGTAAATGAAATAGCCAAAATTTGGTTCTGTAGTCAGAAAATAGATTTTGAAGGCATCATTTTAATTTTACTTTAATAAAGCAAAGAAATCATGTGGTTTTGGGATGCATCAGGCGAAGTATTTCCAGTAGAGATAAGGTGGTGTTAGTACCGTTATACAAGGCACTGGTGAGAACTGATCTGGAATACTGTGTGCAGTTCTGGTCTCCCATGTTTAAGAAGCATGAATTCAAACTGGAACAGGTACAGAGAAGGGCTACTAGGATGATCCAAGGAATGGAGAACCTGTCTTATGAAAGGAGACCCAAGGAGCTTGGCTTGTTTAGACTAACCAAAAGAAAGCTGAGGGGAGATATGATTGTTCTCTATAAATATATCAGAGGGATAAATACCATGGAGGGAGAGGAATTACTTAAGCTCAGTACCAATGTAGACACAATAACAAATGGATATAAACTGGCCATCAGAAAGTTTAGACTTGAAATTAGATGAATCACTCCCCTCTATTTGGCATTTGTGAGGCCTCATCTGGAGTTCTGGGCCTCACACTAAAAGAAGGATGTGAAAAAATTAGAAAGAGTCCAGTGGAGGGCAACAAAATTTATTAGGGGGCTGAAGTGCATGATTTATGAGGAAAAGCTGACGGGACCGGGATTATTTAGTCTGCAGAACAGAAGAATTGAGGGAGGATTTGATAGCTACTTTCAACTACAAGAAAGGGGATTCCAAAGAGGAAGGATCTAGACTTTTCTTAGTAGTAGCAGATGACAGAACAAGGAGTAATGGTCCTGAGTTGCAGCTGAGGAGGTTTAGGTTGGATATTAGGAAAAAAAATTCATTAGGAGGGTGGTGAAGCATTGGAATAGTTACCTAGAGAGGTGATGGAATTGCCTTTCTTAGACATTTTTAAGGTCAGGCTTGACAAAGCTCAGGCTGGGATGATTCAACTGGGAATTGGTCCTGCTCTGAGCAGGGGATTGGACTAGATGACCTCCTGAAGTCCCTTCCAACTCTAATATTCTCTGATTCTATATATTATTATGATTATGTTTATATATTATTCTATATAAAAATCCTTATATTATGATGCATTTAGCTGTCATCAGAGCAGTATGACTTAAAGATAAATATGTAACTCTTAAAAGTGGTATTTATTCAGGTAATACAGGTTTTCTATAAGTAACAAAGAGTCCTGTGGCACCTTAAAGACTAACTAAAGTATTAGAGCATAAGAAATCCATTGATGAGAAATCCATTAATGAGTTTGTGCCATTTGTCTGTGATAGAAAACCATTATAAGTAAGCCAAAAGGCAAGTTATTAATTGG